>RZIQ01000099.1:0-74038 GCA_003992365.1 Aureobasidium sp. P6 | reverse complement strand
TTTTTTTTTTCTTTTTTTTTTTTTTTTTTTTTGGCTTGATCCGAGGGGAGGGGGGGCATGAGAAAAGAAAGTGTGTCGAAGTTCTCACAACGTGGGGAAAGAAATGGGCGAATTGGGGCGCAATTACTTTTAGTAGGGTGGGTGGGTTGATCAGAGAAATCAAAAGTTGAAGGGTTGAAGAGAGAGAAAGAAAAGTAAGAGATGAGAGGGGAGGGGAAAAAACAAGACCATGTATTTTCGTGTTGCATTGGAAAAAAGAAGGAAAGAAACAAACAAGGAGGGGGGGTATCGTGCTATATGTGTTTTACTTAATTTTTCAGTCGTTGGTTTCTTTTTTTGTTCATCAAGTCGTCAACATCTCATGAATATTCAAACACTCACACCACTTCTTGCCCTCGTGCTTCAAACTCTTCCACCACTTCTGCCCTCGTAATTCAAGCCCTCCCACCATTCTTGCCCTCGAGCTTCAAACTCTCCTCTACAGCCCTCTTAAACTCTTCATCACCTTCCTCATCCTCATTCACCTCAATTTTCCCTTTTCCCTTTTCAGCGTTAATATTCCTCCGATGTTGCTCCTCCCTCAGACTCTGTTTCTTGATGTATTCCAAGACGACTCTTTCCTCTTCTTCCTCGGCAGTCTTCTTTTCTTCATCTTCTTCTTTGCTTTGCGAGATTGCACGCTGCAACTCTGCGTCGTCATCGTTGTGATGTTGTTGTTGAGAATGTGCATCTTGTGACGCTTTGATGGCGAGATGCAAGTCTTCGTCGCTACTCGAAGGTGAATCCGTGTCCCACTCGCTGTCGGTGCTGTGGAGTTGATGTCTGACGCGTTTGTCCTTGTGGCCGGAGGAAGATGCAAGACTGGCTTTCAGTGCCGCGGCAATTTCCTCGTCGGGTTCCGAAGACAAGTCGTCGTAGGCTGGCGGGTCGCGACCGTTGTGGTGAGCGAGACTAGCGGCGATGGCTCTGCGGAGGACCTCGTCGTCGTCGTCGTCCGTGTCATTGCCGGATTGAGTTTGGGTAGAGGTCAGTTCGGCAATACTGGCGCGGATCGCACGTTCGATCATGGCATCTTGTTCGGGATCGCCACGACTGGTGTCGGCGACTGATGCTTGGATGGCCCTCTCGAGTTCGCTGCCACTCGCACCACGCGTGGATTGCAAGTCTTCGTACTTGGGTGGCTCGGCACCGTGTTGAGTGACTTCGACAGTGGGCGTCGAGACCTCGCTTGCTGGTCTTGAAGATCTCGCTGTTGCACGCGAGTTAGCACGCGATCGTGGACGGATGCCAAGAAGAGAGCGAGAGCCTCTTGCTTGTCCGGCATTGCCTTCATGACCATTCTCCCATTGCTTCTTAAGCATGTCTTGGAATTGTTCGTGGATGAATCGCTTCTTCTTGACTTCGGACTCGACCGTCTTCCAGCGTCTGATAATCTCTTGTCGTTCTTGTGCGCTTGATCTATGCCACTCGTCGTATCCTTGGGCTGTACGGGCTGCGATGATGTAGTTTTGCACAGAAGATCCCGACAGTTGTTGAAGCTCCTTGTACACTCCTTTCATGGTGTAGGCGGGTATACCGAAGATGGCTGCACCGGGTTTGAGCACTATACCACCAATGCCTTTACCGAAACCTTTGATGAATCCAGCTGCACCTTCTTTCTTTGCGCCCTCGACAGGCTGAGTGACAAGTCCGGTGATGCCATCGAACATGCCATAGCCGAATTCCTTGGTGGCTGCCCTGAGACCAGATCTGAAGTCGGTGATGCGATCTGGCTTCCTGACAGACTCGTCCCCATAGAGTTTGGGGGCGTTGTGGAAACCCTTTGCCAGAGCGTGTGTGAAATCCATTGGTGATTTGAAGCCAGCACCGACAATCCTCGAGACGCCTTTGCTGGTACCGAAAGCGGCATCGATAACGTCCCTAATGTTTGTCTCGCCGCCCGATGCTTGCGTGGTCTGAGAATTCTGAGACTGCGAGGTGTTTGCCCTTTGTGGACTCGAATTCCTGGAGCACGGGCGACTACGAGAACCGGAACGATTAAGCTGGCCACCAAGACGACCTTGAAGTGCCGCAGCGAGAGATGAAGAACGACTCCGCTTTCCTCTCTCAGTTTTGTCCTCTGCCGTCAGATGAGGAGATCCCATCTTGGCAAGCGATTCGTCGAGATTAAAGGAAGCTCCTGCACTTGCACCTCGAGTAGGCGAGGAAGGCCTGCTTGGAGTTGATACAGCAGATTCTGTGGTGGAAGAGCCAGGTTGGTCAGGCTGTGGTTGGGAGAGTGCCTGAGGATCTGTCGTGGTCTTGTTAGGCACAGCATCAGGATGAATGCGCAAAGCCTTCAAAGCTGCAACAGGGAAATCGGCGACACCCATCATCATGGTACTGATGGTACCAGTGAGAGCACCTGCGCCGCCAGAGATAGGTTCAGGCGGGCCTTCATCGGCTTCATACTCTCTGGGACGGTACAGCTTGAGATCTTTAAAGTCCAGCAAGCCCTCAGTGGCCAGGGTTGTCGCAGCCAAAGCACTCAACCGGACATCGGTCCTCTTCAAACGCCAAACAGCAGCCTTGCTAGGTGCAATGCTACATCTCATCTTGTCGACTTCAAGGAATTGATGGAAGCTCTGAGCTCCCGACTCGGTGCCTTTCTCGTGACTGATGCTGTTAGCCAAATCTTGAGCTCGTTCTCTAGTGGCGGGCTCGAGCGCTTTTTTGATTGCATCGGCCAGGTTGTCTGCAGTCAAGTCTTTGTGATTGATGGGATCAGGACCGGCTCCAGCTTTCGCAACCATGGCTCCCCAGAAAGGCTGGTCACCGAAGAAGGGGACGATGACGGTCGGCACACCACATGCGATGCCCGCAGCAGTAGTTCCGGCACCTCCATGGTGGACGACACATGACACATGCTTGAACAACCAATCATGAGGGACGTTACCAAGCATGAAAACACCCTCAGGTATGCCGAGCTCATCTGCACCGAAGCCACCCCAGCCTTTTGACACAAGAGCGCGTTGCCCGGTCTTGCGAATGGCATCAAAGATGAGCCTTGTCATGCCGTTCGGGTCGTCCAGAACGATGGAGCCAAAGCCGATATATATGGGTGGAGGACCAGCATTCAAGAATGCTTTGAGGTCAGGAGGTGGCGTGAAGTTGGAGGCCAAGGAGAGGAAGTAGAAACCTGAAATGGAAATCTGATTGCCCCAATCCTTGGGTTTTGGGATCAAGGCAGGAGACCAGCAGTATGTATATGGGATACGTAGCCTGGTCAGCATACCGGGAGCCCAGATCAAGCTGATAGGGTCGAGAGTGAGGTCTTTGACTCTGAATCTGTTGATCACATCACCCAAACCTTGCCAGGTCAACATTTCGACAAGGGTGTAACTGATGAAATTGGTAAGGTGAGGATCGGCATTTGTCGACTGGATGTTAGCCAGAGGATGGGGAAAAGCCTGAGTGGGCGAGTATGGCATGGTGAACATCATGTGTAGAGGACATCCGAGCTTCTCGGCACAATGGATATGAGCAAATGATGGCGGATTAGCGATGATGGCATCAGCAATAAAGGGCTTTTCCGAAGCATCAGTGTTCCGCATCCATTCTTCGGTGGTGTTGTCATCGGCGGCAATGCCAGTACCATTACCAGACTCGATACAACTTCTCCAGCAGCCTTTGATCATGGTAGAGATTTCCTTACGTCTCTTACCAACATCACCGGATCTGAGAACGTCAAAGCCAGGCATGAGACCAGGGTTCTTGACCATGAAGGCCATGAGTTCGGAAGGGTCTCCTCCGATGTTGAAGAATTCGAGGCCATTTTCGGTGACAAAATCTCTGAAGACCGGATGTGTGGCCAAGCGGACGCGATGGTTGTATCTGTCTTTGAGCACTTTTCCAAGAGCAACAAAAGGCTGCACATCTCCTCTTGAGCCAACGACATGGATGACCAGATTGAGCGGGGGCGGCGGTGGCTGGCCAGGCGCCCCCCCGAGCGAGGTGGGAATGTATGGCGGAGGAACTTCGGTTGTGTCGACCAGGTCAAGCTGACTCCGGAGGGCAGGTACAAGCAAGCTCGACAGCTGGCGAGACGTCTGGTTGATGTTGATGTTGACTCGCCCATCCGAGCGGAGAGTGGCCTTTGTGCCCAAGCCAGCATCCTGACTGCTGACATCGCCGTATGTGTCTCCATACGCCGGAGGGGGCAGATTCTCGTCTGTACTGTTGGGGTTGAGATAGTCGGCCGTCCTTGATGGGTGTAGGCCGTCGCCGTCGTCTTGGGCATTTGCTCGAGCGGCGGCAGCTGCCTGGGCCACCATCGTCGACGGTATCTCGGCCATTGTCGCGCTCGGCGTCTTTTGTTCCGCCATCTCTGCTCTCGAAGCAGCGCAGTTGCCGTCTCGGAGACTTCTACCCTTGAATAAGAGAGATTTGATATGGTACCCCGCTGTCTCGCCCGACGTCACTGTTTTGGTGGTGGCTGAAGCCCTGTCAAACACGGCTGAGCCACAATCATCGACGTATCAAACAGCGCTGATCATCAAAAACAGGATGGAAATCATTTGGTGGGTTTCACAGGATCAAGAGTTTGGCATGACTGGCAATGTACATGTGCGCTGTAACCCGAGTCCTGATGTAGTCGAAACTCCGCAATCCCATCCACGTTTACCCCAAAATACTGCCGTTACTGTAACATAAAAGGAAAATAAGAATCAAAGCGCCGTCGTCCTAGTCAGCTACCTGACACGTGTGGGATATCGAAGAAAAAAAGGTCGTCTATGCGATGTCTCGTTCCGGCCCAGCCGAAACGTCGTCCTGAGAGTCTTTGATTGATTGGTTCAATCAATCGTCATCCGATTAGGCACTGCTCCCATGGCATGTGCTCCTCCCAGAGATCCATGCCGTCTCTCGTACGCATATCCCTTGTCCTCGACACCAATCACTCGCCGTCTCTGAATGTGCGGTTTCAATCCTTTGTTGAAGTTGGCAGTACACCACGCGCAATTGATGATGGTCATGATCAACAATAGCAGCGTGATGACGGCAAAAGTGGTCAGACTCTTTCGCGCCGGCTCATAATCTGCCACTCTGGCCGGATTGTTTGTGTCGTACATGCGGACCAGCTTGAACAAGAAGTAGGCCATGGCAGCAAAGTAGAGCACAATCGTGCCAAGCATGCCCAGCGTAGATTCGCGGCGGGTGAACCAAGCAGCGGCAAGCAGAATGGCAATGGTGACGGGGATGGCGGCTATCGTCAAGGCGAATTCAATGTCGGTAGTGTGTTCGCGCACCACAACGACGAATTGTACAGTGAAACCAAGGAAGAAGAAAAAGTCAAACTTGAGCAGCGCAATGTAAATCTGTAGCCGGTCAGTGTGTGGTTTACAAAGCTGAGTGATGGCCTCGATATACCTGGTAGACGAGATAACGCCTCTTCAGACGCAAGTCGGCCGAGATGTGTTTGTAGATGGTCCATGCAAACTCGTCGTACAGTTTCCAGGCAACAAAACTGAATGCGATGGTTCCCAGCGCAAGAACACAGGGCACGGCGATCAAAAGAGGCGTAACATCGGCACCGAAACCGGGTTCGATCTCTCGGTTCTGGTTCAGGACATTGACGGCATCATGGATCTGATCGTACTGCACGGTGGCGTAGATGAGAAGGCCGAGATTGTAAAGACAGAGTCCAATGACTTGAATCGTGTTCTTCAGGCGCAGAGCGTCCCAGACGAGAGCGAGCTGGTAGATGAAACCGAAGATGAACAAGGCGAGATAGGTGGGGATGGTGCGTGATTGGGTGGTTTTGCGCGCCTGAGGATTGAGAGAGATTTGGAACTTGGCAAAGACGTAGCTGCAGCACGTGTCAGGGCGATGGGATGGAGAGACAGAGGGACGGGAACACTCACCCTTCAAGTCCCAGACCGATGGCAGCTTGACAGAGCGCAATCATGAGAAAGGACCAGGTCCATCGCGAGCTGGGCATGTACATGATGCGACCGGATGTTGATTGTCTCGACGAAGAAGGCGCAGTCAGACCCTCGCGGTCATGGTAGCCTCCAGCAGGGAAGGGGCTGACACTGCGATCGCGGTCGAGCGGGATGTACGAGCTGTTGGAGAAACCCTGACCTCCCAGCAGAGAGGCCTTTTTCTTGTGGCTGGTAATGGCGACGGGGGGCAGCCGCTCAGCAGCGGCCTGGGTCGTGGTATAAGAGCGGAGCGGGGGACAGGAGTCGGGGTGGTGCAACGAGGCAAACCCAAGGGTGACAAAGACGGTACGGGGCCGAGACTCGAGGCGTTTGTGTAGGACAGGGCGTGTGTCGCGTGCGGTGGCCCAGGGGTTTGTTTGTGCGAGGGAGCGAGGGAGCGAGCGAGTGGGCGAAGAAAGAGCGAGCGAGGGGTTGTGGTTGTTTGCGTGGGTGTGGGCGTGTTTGTGAAGGGGTTTGAGTGGTTGATTAGGCGTACACGACGACGAAAGGCCGTTGTGTCCGAGGCTGGGCCAAGCGGGGAGCCAAGCAACACGCTGCGATGCGTCGTTTCAGCTGACGGATGAGAAGAGCTGACTGCTCTGCACTGCACTGCACTGCACTGCACCCAACACGCCCAAGTTATATCTATATATCTACATCTATACAGGATAGCGAGATATAGATGCTTCTGACCTCAGGTCCGTGAGGCTGTGACAATACAAATGAAAACAATGGGGGCGGAGCAACATCTGAACGTGGACCAAGTCCATGTCCTCCCAAACGGCCAGCGGTCAGGGGTCACGTCGCGCATCGAGCGCCGCCAGGGTCTTTTTCCCGATAAGTCAAGTTAGCCTGCGAACTGCTGTCGCCCGAATGCCGTGCGTTGAGAACGGCCTTTGATGCCAACAAATCCTGCCAATTTGCTTGTTGGAGACTTTTGATGCCAACCGCGCCAATTTGGCGCCTCTTTTCTCTGTTGCAGCCGCGTGGCTCAGCCAGAGTCAATCTATGTGACCTACATGCCATCCTCCAAAAGAAGCATCTGTCTCATTTCCTTTTCACCCCATCTGTAAATCTGCTTGCGACATTGTATCTTTCTTTAGAACCAGAGCAGGGGGGTGAGCGAGCCTTTTGTCGAGACTCTGGCCTCAGCCATGTGCTTTTGGCAACGGCTCCACACACGTCAACTTTTCCTCGACCTTGCCGTGATCCGTATATCTCATCTTGCCCTACAATATCCGCGGACAGCGGAGAAGATAGCTAGGCCCCCTACCAAATCGATTACTCCATGTTGGACCGAGTACAAACGCCGACAAAATGTGGACGCTCGAGTCGAGTATGCATGATTCCATCGCGGTTCTCGAGCAGACAAATACTCCATGTCATCTATAGCCTGAGTCAGCCGTCTGGCAACCTCAATCTGACCATCTAGACGTCCACGGTGGGACCCAAATGGCAGACCTCAACATACACTGAGGTATTTGCAACGCGACATGGTCATGATCAAAATGTTGAGGAATCAGGATATCGAGATTGCCAGCAGGGTTACCCAGGATTCAATGCAGACTTGGATAAGAAACCACACACGAAGCTCCACAACAGCTCGAGGTCTACCAGCACACTGTCCCTTGACCTCTAGCTCCTCTGTGAGCCTTCGCTCAGAGACACAGCGAACTTTACAGACTCACTTTGAAATCGACTTAGTTTGATCTGTCGAGGGTGATATTGGGGGAAGGAGCCACTTCCAGGCGGTGAGATTCTGCCACTCGCACACCTTGGGTGCCTCGCGTGATACGTGCATGACTTCCACGCTACGCTTACTCGCACGATTAGGGTAGACACCGTCTACGATCTAACAACAGACCGAGATTTACTACAGTCTCCACCATGCAAGCTCGAGGCTCGAGTCTCCTGCACCTCGTCTCCTTGACTCAACATCGCGTTGACGCGAAACGCCTCAGAACGCGTTCACCGGTTTGGCCTCCAGAGTCTGGACAACGGCCCAAAGTCACCAGCCTCCCACCACATCTTGCTAGACTCGTGAGTGATGATGATAGCTGCTTGCCCTGAGAGATCGGTCGGTTTGCACCTCTGTTCGGGTGTTCAACTG
The DNA here is from genome assembly GCA_003992365.1 of Aureobasidium sp. P6. NCBI lineage: Eukaryota > Fungi > Ascomycota > Dothideomycetes > Dothideales > Saccotheciaceae > Aureobasidium > Aureobasidium sp. P6. Next base: position 65,968 of record RZIQ01000099.1, on the reverse strand, counting down.
CAGATGCGGCGCTGTTTAGCGGCCACGACGAAGTGCCGAGTAGTAGCTTGCCGAGGGCATGATCAAAGCCCACGAGCAGTAGCGATGCATTGAGAAAGCCACAGGAGACCACATCGCTAAGCAGGGTAAGTCGGGTAGAGGCTTTGCTGGAGCAAAAGACTCCAAAGCTTCTTTTGTGTTTGTATATAAGGCACCCTGCCAGCCGCAGAAATATCGAGCATCACCAGAGCACAAGGTTCACTTCATCACTACTCTCTACAATGCATTGTTCCACAGCTACACTCTCATGCGTGGCAGCCATTGCCAGCCTCCTCGGCACCAGCAATGCCATGACTCTCGAGAAACGCTTGATCAAATCAGCACCAGCCAAATTTGACGGCTGCCTCTACCAAGTCTCCAAACTCGCAGGCTTCAACTCTCACATCTCCGTCTCAAGCTGGAACAGTTTCCCATCCTCTCTCAAAGCCACAGACCGCACAGGAGGCCCCGCCTACGTGCGATGGGATCCTGCCAACATTGGTGTAGACTCCAGCGATGGCAGTCTCACCTTGACCGTACCCGGAGGCCAAGCAAAGTGCTCTGATAGCAGCCCTTGTGGAAGCGCCCAAATCACCACCGCATACAACGACGTCATGTACGGAAGCATGCGCACCGTCGCAAAGACACCCAACGTCTACGGCACCGTCAGCGCCTTTTTCTTCTACAGCGACGACAACAACGAATCCGACATTGAGATTCAAACCGGAAACACCACTTATGCTCATTTCACGAACCAGGATTGGTATGGCTCCAACGCTCTGACCAACAGCAGTCTTGTCGCAGACACTTCGGCCGCTTATCACGAGTACCGCATTGACTGGGTGCCTGGAAGAACCGATTACTATGTCGACGGCAAACTTTTGCAAAGCTACACCAAATTCGTGCCCAGGACTGCCGGAGCTTGGATGTGGAACTCTTGGACGTGAGTGATGATGACTTTTCTCGGGGCCGTTTTGTGACTAAGAAAGCTGACTCGGACTGCAGAAACGCAGGACCATGGACCCTCGGTCCTCCCGCCAAGGATGCTGTTCTTCACATCAAGTCTATCGATGTGTACTTTAACCGCACGAGCATCACCGGTTGTAGTAGCGGTGCCTAAAGTTATGCCGGGATACCGTAGCGATCCATGCATAAAGTTGTGAATATCAGCACGTTAGAAGAGCCTAGATGAAAATGGTCCGCAATTCTTGTCTAACAAAAACAGGAGTGGGTGACCTTGGTGATGAATGAGATGGACAAGTAATCCTCCATCAGCTTCCGGATTTGGTTCATGAATCAGTTTATCACATGTGGGAAAAGCGGCGCCCGAGTTTGGTGCAACATTGGCCAACCGCTCTTGCTTCGGCCTGAACTCTTCGTCAAGAACACCCAGTCCTCGACCGCGCTTCACAATCTCTTTACTAGTCTTGACGTCCTCGAAGTGCTCGGGCATCATGTCCTCTGGTCCACGCTTATAGCAACCATCAGATTGTGTGACATTTGCGCACCTGATCTAGGCAGCTATGTTTTTATTCCCGTTCAAAGCATTATTTCTGATTTGATCGCGTCATGTGATTATGTTTTTTTGCATGAGTGGCAACCGCCGTTTTGACAATTGGAGACCTTCAATGCGGTCTTTTCATCACATATGGACAAGTAATGATTTACTGAGACCATGCCTCGAAGACCGCGGAATCGACAGTTTCGGATTCGATCCTTGGCCGTCCGCAGAAACCTCCCAGAACCCGAATTCATGCTGAAGAACAGCACAGTTAGGCCCATGTACCGCGCGGTTTGACATGGCAGACCCTGGTGCGAAATTCATGCTTGAAAGGCAGTATGAATCTGGTCTTTGCTGACGAGATATCGATATTTGGCCCTCAGATTGTCGCAAACGATACATGAACTTCGAAGAATCTTTGCAAATCGAATCTGGGCTTCCCTCGGACTGAAAACTGGGCCCCGTGGCTTCGAGGCTCTGAATCCCCATTGCCATGATCATATTCAAAGTACATCAGTCACGCCAATCGGCTTGACTTTGATAAATTCGAGGCTGACAGGATTAACAGTCATCTAAACGCCATCAAAATTAAACATGACCCTATATGTACATGACAACACTCCAAGCATCACCAGAAATCAAGCTCTAGTGCTCAAATCCATACCCCATCGTCCCGTTCAAATCCCTAAAGTCGCCTCTCAAAGCATCAATACCCTCCTTCTTGACCTCCTCGACCAACTCCTTGACCTTTGGCGCGATGGCTTTCGCATCAAAACCGAAATGCTTGTACGCAGTCTTTCCGGGCAACGATTTGCCAAACGTCGACATGGAGTAGCCCGCATCTGCATATCTCTCCCATCCATTGACAGCATACGCTTCAATGACGACTCTGGGTGCGTTACTGCGGTATTTGAGCACAGATTGCTTGTACTCTTTGCTCTGCTGCTCAAACAGGCGTTGGCACGGGAACGACACGATGCGTGCTTTGATGCCGTATTCCTCTTCCAGAAGCTTTTTGGTGTCGACGGCGGCGAACATTTCCGCGCCGACGCCGATGAGGGTGACGTCGGCGTTTTCTTGCTCCATGAGCACGTAGGCGCCTTTCTGCACGCCGTCGCGAGACGTGTGAGAAGGGTATTGGGGCAGTGCTTGACGCGACAGGGAAATGATTGAGGGTGTAGTGGTGGCTTTGATGGCGGCAATGTAGGCGCCGGCGGTTTCTTCAGAGTCGCATGGGCGGATGTAGAGCAAGTTTGGCATGCTGCGATATAGAGAGGCGAGAGCGATGGGTTGATGGGTAGGGCCATCTTCTCCTGTGCCGATGGAGTCGTGGGTGGCGATGTGGATCTGTTGCAGGCCTTGCAGGGCGCCCATGCGGATGCCGGGGGCGGCGTAGATGTAGAACATGAAGAAGGATGACGTGACGGGGAAAATGGTGCCTTTGTTGAAGGCAGCGAGGCCATTGGAGATGGAGGCCATGGCGTGTTCTCTGATGCCCCAGTGGATGTAGCGACCGCTGTAGTTGCCATTGATGCCGCATGCGGTCTTGAGATCGGGGTTCTGGAAGTCGACCTTACCCTTCCAGGTCATGTTGACTGAAGGGGTCAAGTCTGCTGTGCCGACCATGAAGTTGCGAAGGTTCTGGGCGAGGGGGTTGCAGATCAAACCAGAAGACTTTCTGGAGGGTGTAGGCGAGGTAGGGAGATCTTCCTTTGCCGGTATGAACTTGGTCCAGTCGTCGGGCATCTCGCCTGCGACGCGCTGCTTGAACTCCTTGGCCAGCTCGGGGTATTCCTTAGAGTAGCCATCGACAAGAGCGGCCCACTCTCTCTCATAGTCCTCACCTCTGGAGCGGGCTTCGTGGAAGAAGTCGTAGACTGCGTCGGGTACGACAAAGTGCTCTTCAGGGTTCATGCCAAAGACACGCTTGATGTTGGCAACATCCTCGGCACCAAAAGCAGCACCGTGTGCCTTTGCATCACCCGCCGAAGCACTACCAATACCGATGATTGTGCGGATGTTGATGAAAGTAGGCTTGTCGCTTGCGCGAGCGGCAACGAGTGCTTGTACAACGCCCGAGATGTTGGTTGTGCCGTCCATGACATCAATTACCTTCCAGCCACAGGCCTTCATCTTTTCATTGACGTCGTCGTTACAAGTGATGTCGACTGAGCCATCGCAGGTGATCTGGTTGTTGTCGTAGACGAGAACGAGGTTGTTCAGCTTCCAATGACCAGCAAGGGAGACAGCTTCGAGGGCGACACCTTCCTGCAGACAGGCATCTCCGATCATACAGTATGTCATGTTGTTGACAACCTCGTAGTCGGGTCTGTTGTATGTGGCAGCGAGGTGTTTGGTTGCCATAGCCAGACCGACTGCATTAGCAACACCTTGGCCAAGAGGACCGGTTGTGACTTCAATACCCTCATGCTCAATCTCGGGGTGTCCGGGACAGATTGAGTCGGTGCGGTCTGAGTGGTATGACTTGAGTTGTTCAATGGTCATGTTCTTGTATCCCACCAGATGCATGAATGTGTATTGGAAAAGACATGTGTGGCCGTTTGAGAGAACAAAACGATCTCTGTTGAAATATTTGGGGTTGTTTGGTGAGTATTTCATGGCGTATTTCCACAGAGAGACACCAATAGCTGCCATTCCCATAGCACCTGACTCATGATGTCAGTCCCGCGATACAGCGATTTGATCCTCTGGATTGTTCTGATGCCTTACCACCAGGATGACCACCACCGAATTGCTCGCACAAGTCGGCGATCAAGCAGCGGAATACTCGCAGAACCTGGTCATGCTTGTCTGCTTCTTCCAGTTGTAGCGTTGCGGCACCATTGGTGCCGTCAATCTGTGTGCCAATTACTTTGATGGGAATACCGGAGGTAGCATCCTCGTAGTTTTCAAGAGAAGGTGCCATGTTGATTGTTGTAAGAAACTGGCAATGTTGTGAAAATCGAGTGGACCAATCTGCCAGGCGTCACCGATACATTTATTGAGGACGGCCGAATGGCAAAATTGTCTCCCGATACCTCCTTCTGAGCTCATCTTGCGCGCCATTTACACTTTCGATGTGCACCTTGATGTTGGAAAAGGGCATGCCGAAAGAACTGCGGGGTATCGGGCGCTCCGCTTTCCTTGGGCGAGCTGAGGCGTTCGTTTTTGCCTCACGGAGATAGTGGTAATAAGTCCTGGTAGCGAAGGATACCAAAAATCTGGAGCCTGCGAATACCGACAGACCAAAGAGGCAAAAGCTAGCGCCAAGCGCCGTCGCTCCAACTTCCAGAAAGCCTCATTATGTTGAACAATCCTTTCAAGGAGGAAGCCCCAGCGCCACACACCCTAAGCAATGCCAGTTGTTGACCTGCTCATGAATCTCAACGACAGCTCGGTGATGATTTGCGACATGGCGCATGCTGTCCATCCGGACATGTACAAATCTGTAGGTGTCCGCTCAGTTTCGTCTTGTAGGTGATCACTCTTTCTTCCCATATCCTGACGTACCAAACCTGATACTGCTCCTGTCTTTGAACCTTCTTTTTGCCTTCGACACATTACAACATGGCACCAAGCATTGTCTCCGACATTGAACTCCCCAGAGATATTCCTGAATCCCAGCAATCGGCCGCCAATGTACCCATCGAGAAAGCGTTTGGCTTGAAGAACAGAACCATCATCATCACCGGAGCTGGTAGGGGACTTGGCATAACACTGGCTGTTGCAGTCCTCGAATCTGGCGCCGATGCTGTCTGTCTCGACATTCTTCCCGAGCCCAGCGCTGAAGAGTGGGAAGTCATCACCAAACTGCAGAAGCGCACTGGCGTCCGTGCTACCTACCACCGTTGCGACATCACCAACGAGGAGGCCGTCGAGAAGATTGTCGCAGAATGCGGAGAGGAGGCTCGCCAACGGGGAAAACCTGTCAAGGGAATGATCTCCTGCGCGGGTATACAACAGGTAAGTCTTGATGACATCTTCGTCACGAAAATAATCGCTGACAGTCGCAACCAGATGGTCGATGCCATCGACTACCCTATGGATGGTTTCCGCCGCATCATGGAAGTCAATGTCACAGGAAGCTTCACCATCTCAAAGTATACTGCCCGTCTGCTTCGCGACCAGAAGCTTGGTGGAAGCATTGTCATGATTGCTTCCATGTCTGGTCAGATTGCCAACCGCGTAAGTTTGAGCCATGCCATCAGCATGAAACGTTCTGACAGTGTCTGTAGGGTCTTCACTGCTCAGCATACAACACAAGCAAAGCTGCCGTGCATCAGATGTGCCGTTCCCTCGCGTACGAATGGGGACAGTGGGGTATAAGAGTCAATACACTCTCTCCAGGTTATATCAGAACAGCCATGACAGACGGCCTGTTGCAAGAGAAACCCGAGGTTGAGGAATCATGGATGAGGGGAGCACTGCTTGGAAGACTTGGTGCTCCGGAAGATTTCAAGGCTCCCTGCGTTTTCCTCTTGGCAGATGGTAGCTCATGGATGACGGGCGCAGACTTGAGAGTTGACGGTGGACACTGTGCGACAGCATAGAGATTGAATAGAACACAATTAGAATAGATCAAACCGTACCGTATAATGGCACGAAAGGAGTTTCCCGGACACAAATGATAATAATCGCGATCGATGGAAGCTCCAGTCGTCGGGCTTCAAGCGTCTTGACCGGTAGACGCGATGTGATGTATCCATGGCCTTCACCTTCCCCTGTCGCTGAAGTGATGATATTTGCCCGTTGACACATGAGATGTAACGCCAATTCACACGGGAGATGTGTGTACTCAAAGTTTGGATGGTGGTTGAGAGGTGTAGATTTCCAGTATTTGTAGCTCAGCCCACGTCCAGCGCCGTTGTCCATCCTTTTCTTCGCTCAAGCTCCCGCCCCGCACTTTCCCAATCACCTCTCTTTCCCGTCCACCTTGCACCTCTCTTTCCAGACAAACACTCTGATCAATGAGATCAAGTCGTAATGTCACAAGGAGTACTTCAGAAGATGCCCACGACGCATCACCTTCGCCCGACCCTGCGCACGACAGAGGCCCTTCAAAACGATCGCTTCGAGGCCGCTCAGGCTGTCTGAATTGTCGCCGGCGAAGGAAAAAGTGCGACGAACTCAAACCAACTTGTGCTAAATGCGAACGACTCGGCGAAGACTGCGAATGGGATTCTGGGCTCAGCTTTCGCTTTTCATCGCTAGAATCAAATCATCCTAGCATGATCGCTGGTCGCAAAGTCGCTGCTGCTGTAACTTCTATGCAGATTGTCGACGTGGTCTTTGACTCTACCACTCACGAGTGCAAAGAATACATGAATGGTCAGGAGCTAAGCATGGCTGCAGAGGCCGTAAAAAGTCCTATCACGCTAGACCAGAATCCTGCAATCTGCGCTTGGGACTTGGATTCTATCAGCAATACTGATCTTGGAGCTCTCCCCCACGAGCGACCAACTTCCGCAAGGAGACACACACACGCTTCCATCTCCTCGAATGTACGTCTTCCAACACAAAGCTTGTCTGCGCTTTGCCTTTACACTAGAATGTCAAAAAGTCACCCCCTGAGCTCTAACAACTCCATCATGGAAGGGTTGTCCTTTCGAAGATGGCTTTCATCGCTGCACTTTCGTCACGCGAGATTAACATGCTGACGCTACCCTTGCTCCAGACACATCACTTCAACGACTTACACTCGCATACCGAGCACAGTACGCATGACAATAGCAACAGCATCTTCCAGGATCTTGCCGCACCTCTTCAAGATCTTGACTCTATTAGCCGTCGCGCTACTCTCTTCGAAACACCTCGTCCTCCCGACGAGAACCCACCATCAGCTAGTAGCCTACCCGTCATTCGCGAGGACGATCAGCTGCTTTCATTCACTATCCCGGAGCTTGAATCACTTGATTATCTTACAGATCGCGCTGCTTTTCAAGCCTTTGGAGACTCACTGTGGCCACCTTTGAGCAACGAGGAGGCAAATGCCCTGATGGACGTTGATCACGTCCCTGTCGAGTCGCCCGATATGTACGCAATGTACTACCCAAATGCTACCTATAGGGAATTGCATACGACACTATATAATCACATGGTGGATGTTGCTAAGGGGACTGGACTTACACGACCAGCAACTCCAGACTCCAACAAATCGGCAAACGATTCGAATATGGCCATTCACGATACAAATAATCACACCTCACGGTGGGACCAAACGTCTGCAAAAACATCCGGTACGAGCAATTTACCCAAGGGTATGACTGTACGCCGCGAGATGGAGCTCTGGCGGAACTATCTTGATGAGATTGCGCGTTGGTTGGATATGTTTGACAACGAACTGCATTTTCGAGTCCAACTACCTCTTCTTGCCCGAACTTCTGAACACCTACGCCTCTCCGTGCTTGCTCTTTCAGCACGGCAGATTGAGAGAAGAGACCCCAACAAACCATACACAGAAAGTCTTGCACTATACCAGGAAGCCATTCGCCTGATAGCCACCGAGCTGGAAAGTATGAGTACCGAGGTCATCGCCAGCTGTGTCCTGCTATGTGTCCTGGAAATGATGAGCTGTGAGTACTGTTGAAACAATTGTAAACATCATGGTACAGAGAATGCTGATTGATATAGCGTCACCTAAGGATTGGACGCGACATCTCAATGGCGCAGCCATGCTGATCAAAGCTGCCGGCATCAATGGAGTCGTTGGAGGCATGCGACAGGCGATATTCTGGTGCTTCGCACGTATGGGTATGTATGTTCAATCGCCAAGGCCATCTCCAGCTGCTGATCACGACAGACATGTGGGGCGGTTTTCTTTCTGGCTCGAATACCAAGATTCCAACCAGCTTGTGGTTCCTGCCAACGGGCTCAATGTCCACGGCTATCTCGAAGTTCAAGACCGATTTCCAGAATTCCGACAGCTACGCCAACTATTCCCTGTTCCTTTGCGCTAGTGTGCTGAACGTCGTCTCCAGTCGCGCTGATCCGACTGAACGTGGCGGTACATATGGTGCCAAGTGGAAGGCTCTGTTCGATCTGCTGGTCGATTGGCACAACAATCGCCCCCGAGAAATGCAGCCCTTGGCACCAAGGGCCACTGAAAAGGGAGACGAGGGCCCATTTCCTATCATACTTTACACCAACGCCGCCGCTATCAGTGCTAATCAACTATACCACACTGCGATGTTGTTGATGTTACAGGCAAAACCTGGCGACATCAAGGTACGGGGTCAGAAGTCTATTTTATGGCACGCAAGGCAAGCGATAGGTATCTCAGTGAGCAACCTCAGTCACAGTGCGTGGACGAATGCCCTACAGCCAATATATATTGCTGCCAAGGTCATGTCAAGTAAAGCTGAGCATCAAGTGGTACTCGAGACGCTTTCAGAGATCGAAAGTGCCACGGGATTTGCGACCCAATGGAGAGCACAAGATCTGAGGGATTACTGGGGGGATGAGGCGGATTGACATAGTGCATGCGCTGCCGGCTGACTGATCTGGCGGTCATAAGAACCATTTCCAGCTAGCTCAAGCCTTGCATGCCTTTTCGACGAGATTTGTGCTCCACTCTTGCTAGCGCCAGGAATTGCAACTCCCATGCAGTGACCGGTTCAGCTTCTCCGCTTCCTTCTGGTAGGACAAGACCTGTCGCTCTGAGCTGTCACAGGATTGACCATTGCTTTTTCGTGCTTGATGTTCTAGACGTCGACGAGATCCCGACAAAGCAACAGCATGATCCAAGCCCTACGAACTTCCAGCCGCCCACTGTCACCTGAAGCTCTTAGATAGCTCATCTCAGGTTCGAGACCATGATCAGCATGAAGCGTCCGTTCCAAAGTACGAAGGGCGGGACTATCTCAGGGGCGATCACCTTCTCAAAATACGAGTCACGGATGATATGCAGACGCACCAACGGCTCGTAGGCATCAAAATTCTCCTCCTCCAGGAGGCTTTTGAGTCGGAGTCGGGCCTACTCTCCCAGGTGAACGGACTCCGCCTGAGGGAGTCCAATCTTGTTCGACTAAAGTGGCATCTAGAACAAGGATCATTCGCAACACGATTTCAGGGTCTCTTATGGGATTTATGTCCAGACTCGCGTCGCTCACGGGCGACGATTGAGCTGGGCTGATACGGGTCTTGAAACCATGACCCACGGAGTAGCAGATGAGCATCAACATGCTGGAGGTGACACATCGTGGCAAAGTCGAGTCTTGATGACGACCCACCTAAGGTGACGGGACAAACACGCAAGATTGTTCCACGTACAGCATATCTTGTGGGAGATTGGGGCGGCTTGCGATCTTGATAACCCTACCTGGTGCAACAACCTCCTTCAGTTTGGCGATGTTGGGATTTGGTTATGGTCAGACTCAACGATGATACGAGACGCTGTTCCAGGATCTAAGAGCGAAGAACATTTTCTGCATTCAGCTTCTAACAACGTTGTTCGAGAACAGTCATCTTAGAGCTCAGAGTCGATGTTGTCGAACGGATGTAATAAAGCAAGCATGTATTGAACTTCTACAGGTCTCAAATTAGTTGTCTTCTTGCCAACATGTGAAGTATTCTTTGTGGAGCATATTTGGCGTAGAATTTTGGCTGTTGAGAAGTATTCCCACAGAGGTGAGGCGCTCCGAGGGAGCATGTGAGGAGTGAGGTGGCGTTGTCTGAGACAGGCTGAGGCTTTTGGGGATAATCAACTAGGAAATCCGACGCGCCTATTTGACCATCTGTCTTTGAGTACATCGGAGCGTCGACCGAATCCACAAATCTCAGTATCCGTGCATGATAGTAATCGCGCCACCTTCAAGATGTATGTACAGGTCGAGCTAGGGCTTCTTGAGCGTTAGCACCGCATCGCTCTATATACCACTGTACCACATTCGCACCCGAGGAAACATACGCGCAAATGACCCACATCATTGTGCGGGGAAAGTCTGGAGAACTATGGAGATGTGGAGGCAGCGCATAGACAACGTTGACCTAGACCGTAGCATGCATCTTGCAGGATGTGGCATTCAGATCTATATAAGATGGCCTAATCTTCTGCCCATAATCGAAAACATCAACCCCACAACTCCACAATCTCCCCAGTCAATACTGAAGATCTTACCTCTTGCTTGTTCTTCTCTTTGTTCAATCTCGTACTATGGCTTCGATCACGGGCTGGAAACTCGACTACGCCATCACAGCGGCGGCTGGATCTGGCTTCCTCCTCTTCGGTTATGATCAGGGTCAGTATATATCCTGAACTTGCATGTCCAAAATCGTAGCTAAGGTCTTGAAGGTGTCATGAGCGGGCTTTTGACTGGAGTTGCATTCACCAAACAGTTCCCCACCATTGACACCACTCGCGACCCAAAGAACTCGTCCCTGCAGGGTACAGTCGTGGCCATCTATGAGATTGGATGTGTCTTTGGCGCCATTCTTGCCTTTATGTTTGGTGAACGTTTGGGCAGACGCTGGTCAATCATGCTTGGTTGTGCCATTCTCTCTGTCGGAGCAGCAGTCCAGACTGCAGCTTATGGTGTACCTCAGCTCATCGTCGGTCGTATCGTTGCTGGACTGGGTAATGGAATCAACACGGCCACAATCCCAGTGTGGCACTCTGAGCTCATGAAGCCCACTTCGCGTGGCAAGGGTCTTTCCATTGAGCTTGCCATCACCATTTTCGGTGTCATGACAAGCTACTGGGTCGACTACGGAATGAGTTATGTCGAGAGCGAGGCTCAGTTCAGATTCCCCATTGCCCTACAAATTCTGTTCGCGCTCATCACCGTCGCCCTGGTTGCCGTTCTGCCCGAATCTCCTCGTTGGGTAAGCATGCTAAAAAATCGATCAGTTTGAAAACAATATCCTGACAGACGTTATAGCTCCTGGCTCACGATCGTGCCGATGAAGCTCGTGTCATTCTTCGTAGGCTTCAAACCAACGGCGCATCCATCACTGACGACAACCCTATCATTGATGCAGAAATGTCTGAGATCACCCATGCACTCCAAGAGGAGCGTGCAGCGGCAGGAAACATTACCTTCCTAACTCTGTTCAAAAAGAGTCCCCAACGCTTCCGCCGCCGAACACTCCTCGGTATTGGTGGCCAATTCATGCAACAACTGTGCGGTATCAACCTCATCACATACTATGCGCCGGTCATCTTCCAGCAGAGCGTCGGTATGCCTCACAAGACTGCCATGCTTCTTGCCGGTTTCAACGGAATCGCCTACTTTTTGACTTCACTAATCCCCATCTGGTGTCTTGATCGTTTCGGCCGCCGCCCTTTGATGCTGTTCGCCAACGCTGGCCAGATGTGCTGCATGATAATCCTCGCCGTGACCGTTCATAACGGCAGCAAAGCAGCCGGTCTGGTCGCCACAGTCATGCTCTTCCTCTTCAACGGGTTTTTCTCCATCGGTATGCTTGCCATTCCCTGGCTGCTTCCTTCTGAATACGCACCTCTCGCTATCCGTACAAAGGCTGCTGCTCTCTCTGCAGCATCCAATTGGATCTTCACCTTCTTGGTCGTCGAGATAACCCCGGTCTCCATCACCAACATCGGGTACAAGACCTACGTCTACTTTGCCATTTTCAATGCTTGCTTCATCCCTTTGACTTGGTTCTTGTACCCAGAAACTCGAAATTTGAGTTTGGAACAGGTGGATATGTTGTTTACTGGAGAAAAGGTCCTTTTGCACTGGAAGGATTCTATGGGCGAGCGCCAGGGAAGCTTTGCTGTTGAGGCTGATCCCAAGGCTGAAGTTGAGCACTTGGATGTCCTTGCGGAGAAGAGAGCCTGATCTGATGTGGATGAGTGTGATATGAAAGTTACCGAGTTGATGATCAGATATGGATGGGAGGGCTGGTGTAACGCAGCGTGCTCGATTTTTGAGATTGTAGTCACCGTGGTGCGAGTTGAACTCGCAACCGCAGCCTGTCTTGATTTCTTGCCGAGCAATAACAAATGTGTTTTCTTCTTCACTTTTGCGTTTCCCCAGTCGTTGTCTTCTGCCGCATTCGCACCATTACTTCTTCACCATCGCTGTGCCTGTCGAGTTCCTTGTCCATGCAGATATGGCGCTATCCTGTCCTCACCAAAGTCATTGATACCAGCTGCTTCTATCTCGCACCATCATCAGCTGGAAAATCTCTTTGCTCTGATCACATCATTCCTTCTCGCTACAGTGATATTTGCTCGATCCCTTTCCTCAACTCCAAGTTCCGTTGCTGTACCTCCTTCGTTGAGGCGGATTTAGAATTGGAACACTTCTGTCTGTCTGAAGCAGGGCACAGCTCAACAACCTCTTGGTTCTTGACAAAATCTCGACTCGAAAGTTATCGAGGTGATCATCAGAGCACGTTCCCAACACGATGGCAACGTGAATGCAGTTGAAGTTGGGTAGCCCCACACTCTCCTCTTCGTTGATCTATTGCGTGATACAAATCAATGGCGGAATATCACGTACTCGCATCCTGCTATCGAAACAAAAGCGGCAATGTTAGCCTTCGTAGATTTCTCTCGAACCCTTTCCGCCAGACTCTTATGATGTCGACCGTCCAGACTGAAACCCCCTTCAACGCTATCCACCTCACTGGAAAAGCAGAAATTAGACAACATCCCCTCGTAAATCGCCGAGCATCACCTCCTCTACCTCTTGGTGTCGCAATTGGCGCAGCAAGCGAAGACTTCAAGACTCGGTCCACGGTCGGCAAACCGTCCGCTCGCAGATGGGACCATATTTTGAGCAGTGAGAGCAAAGGAAGAAGGCCGTCTAATCTCAAAGGCACTGCGAAGTACCTCAAACCTGGAATTCTCAATCTCTGTGGAGGTGTCCCCTCGAGGTCAGTTCTGTCTCTAGACGAATCAAAAAACCTCACGATTGATATCGAGAACAGTGAATACTTCCCCTTCAGTGCAATCAGTACTGCATCACCCAAGGCTTCTGATATACTGCCTTATACAACTCAGAAGCCCTCTGTCCAAACACTCACGAAGCATGATGTCGCAGAAGGCTCATCTGAGTACGATCTGAACATCGCACTCAACTATGGTCCTACTCTTGGTGCACCCCAAGTCTTACGCTTTGTCACCGAACATGTCGAACTCTTGCATGATCCACTGTATGCTGACTGGGCAGTATCTTTGACCATCGGATCGACATCAGCACTCGACATTGCATTCCGCATGTTTTGCGAACGAGGGACTTATGTTTTGGCTGAGAAGTTTACTTTCAGCTCTACTGTCCAACTAGCCGGAGCTTTGGGAGCAAAGATGGTAGGCGTAGAAGTCGACGATGAAGGCATGGTTCCTGAGTCACTTGACACTATCCTCGATAATTGGGATCCTGCACACTACGATGGCGCACCAAAGCCATTCTTGGTCTACACGATCCCTTCAGGTCAGAACCCTACTGCCTCGACCCAATCGCTGGAACGTCGTAGGGCCATTTATGCCATAGCCGAAAAGCATGATTTGTTTCTTCTCGAGGATGATCCTTACTATTACCTTCAGATGGATCCCTACAATGGAAACGCAGAGTACAACCCACCCTCCAAACCACCGACCTTTGAGGAATACAAGTCTGGCTTGGTCCCCAGTTTTCTGTCCATAGACACATCCGGACGCGTCCTCAGGATCGACACATTTTCAAAGATAATCGCACCCGGCGCACGCGTAGGATGGGTGACAGGCCCGGCCCAAATCATCGAGCGATACCAGCGCCAAGCCGAGTTCGGCACTCAAGCCCCAAGCGGCTTCAGTCTTCTAGCCCTCTACAACATCCTCGAAAAAGAATGGGGTCATGAGGGATTCTTCAACTGGTTGGCGTATCTGCGCGCATCTTATACCCATCGCAGAGACGTGATGGTGAAAGCGTGTCATGATCACTTGCCAAAACAAGTCGCCAGCTTCACGGTTCCATCAGCAGGCATGTTCCAGTGGATCAAAGTGGATGCTTCTAGCCACCCTAGACTAGACACTACACTTGAAGACAAAGACGCTCGGCAGCACAATCTACTTGACGTCGAACACGCGATTTTCGAAGCTGCGACTAAAGAACAAGTGCTCGTGGCAAAAGGATCCTTCTTCAAGACGGAGCTGTACAAGGGAGGACCAGTGGATGAAAATGTTTATTTCAGAATGACATTCGCTGCTGCACCCGAAGATCAGATTGAAGAGGCTGTAAGACGGTTTGGTGTTGCGATCAACGCTCAGTTCCATCTGTGATTTGTCCGTCATTCTGATCGGTGGGAATCGTTCATATCCATGAACAGTGCTTGGATATGCATGGATGTTTGATAAACCAGATCTTAGCGTGATCTAACAGGTCGTTCATGGATAGAATCTCGAGTTGCATACATATATTGATTGGATCGGCTGCTTGAAATCTAGAATACCTTTTTAACCTCGACTAAGTATGCTTAACACATGATTTTTGCATATCTGACAAAAGCCTTCCGGGTAGCCTACAGAATGTCTCGAAGTCCACGTTCAGGGAGTCTGAAGACTACGACCGGTCAATCGAGGTCGAATACATGGATATCCACACAATTTTCTCCCTGATGTTCGAAGCGTTCTGCGATGGCGCTAGATGCCACCCCATAGCTCCTGTGTGCTTGCATGGAGTAAAGACAGAATTTCCCTTCTCACAAGGGTCGAGGATCAGCGTAGATCGAATCTCACTTTGGTGCTCTCGTTCTATGGAGTATCCAAGAACCGGTTGTCTGAGCTAGAGAGCAAGAATCAAGTGCACGAAACACAACATAACCATCGACAAGGCCGATCAAATATCCAAGAGCGAATCCGCTTCCTCGCCCGCTCAGGATTTCTTCCGTAGAGTAAGCTGTCCAACACCATTCTCTCCCTTCGGGAATCGATACGCGCTCGTGTAAGCGCCGCCCTCCGCAGTATGATCTATATCCTCATAGCTCCCATAATCGGCAACCTGTTTCGTATCCTGCGGAAATTGGAAGACTGTGCCGGCATCCTCCAGACGCACTTTGATCTTGTTGGAGCCGGACCAGGGCACGTCAAGGAAAACGTACATGTTGGCGACAAGCTTGGACTGTGTCGCTGCATCACCGGTCTCGAACATGTATGCGTCAAGTGAGCACTCGGCGGCGTCTAGCATTTCTTTGATCTTTGGGTGTACAGACGGTTTACGAGGGACCGACCAGATCTGGAATCGGAAATAGACCTCTGGCAAGGGGATGAAAAAGGTAAGCCTGGATCAGGGAAGGAGAAAAGAAGCGAGTGACTCACCGATACCAGCCCCGGAGCTAAGTCCCGCGATCTGAATCTTTTGACCCGGGAAGCAGTATGAAGATGTAGCGACGGGCAAACCATGACTGGCATAGATGCCTTGCATCTTGCTGTCCATGTTCGCAAACGGATCACCCAGGACGAGGATGTCGTCCGTCTCATTCAAGATTGTCAACGTACCCGAGCGCTGGAACTTACGAATATGGAAGATACCCTGGCTTGTGAAGTCTCGGACCGTGACACCGCCAGCAAAGCCTCTGTTGTAGACAACGCCAGGGGTGTCATAGAGATGGCCAGCTGCTGCACAGATTGGAAATCCAGCGGCCGGGCCCGAGTCATCGTCTGGAGGAGGATGGGGACCCATCCATGGTTTCCAAATCGGTCCACAGAATGGCTTGCTGTTCATGGCGTCGAAAACGTGCTTCAGAATCTGGTCTATCGGAAGGTTCGTGTAGCCAGGAGGTCTATGAAATGAGACGTTCCCATTCTCGTCGGTGATAGTTATGGCAGGCTCCCTGATCCACCGGACGGATTCATTCGGTGCACCTCCAGCACCTCCCTTTAGACCCCCAATCTTGCGAGGGATCAGGTAACCAGACCCTCCTTCGGAGGGAATCACGATATGCGGCAATGGAAGAGAGTCATCCTTGCCCATGGGCACTATATCGAATAGGCTGCGGAGGTACTCATCGAGCTTCTTCTGGAGCGATTGAATCTCCTCGATGTCTTTTGGATCAAACTGACCGTCCAGACAGTGATTTCTGATAGTGTAAATGGCTTGAACAATAGATGCAGAGATGAATGCGGCGGCGATGACCCAGCCAATAAGTACCATAATAGGGATGACGAGAGGGGCGCCCATTTTCAAAGGCTGACAGTGTCTGTGAATGGGGAAGGTAGGAAAGACGGTCGACTGACCCCTTTATATGGATAATCGAGCGTTCTGTCTTCTGAATCTCAAAACTCCACACCTATTGACAGTCAGAAACTGATTAGCCTGCCTGTGACTCCGCCCTACGTATTCCATTTCCGCCTAGACCGATGCAAGACTGCAACTTGAAGGTTGAGGCGTTAGCGCCAACCTATAGTTTCCAGGAATATAGCCTCAATTGATGGCGTCGAGACGGTTGCGGCCATATGGGCAGTAGACCCCGCTCACTTCGTCCGATTATGGCAGGCCAGTCATGCAGGGTGATTTCTGCATATATAAGCATGCTTTCGAGCCGACGGGCCGAGGCGACGTTTTGTGGCGTTGAACCCTGAAACCGGTTTTGCGCGAGCTGAACAACGCGCGTCTGATCATGAGTCGAATCCTGGTCTGACACCAATCATGAATTTTGAGATGATTGGTTATTCTCTAAACGAGGATGAGCTAGATCATTTTTGCGTGCTAACAGTCAATAATCGTCTGCGAGCCGAAAGTCCAGGGAAAGCTGGACTGATGTTGCGAGCTGAACAACTATGCAAGCCGGTGTAAGAAGTGCCTGACATCGGCAAGTCCGATCCAAAGTCTTTCAGCCAAACCTCGGCTGTCATAGGTTGAGCAAAGACGAATGCCGCAGATAGGTAGTGTGGAATACGATGCGTAGCCATACCCAATGATCTATGTCATCAAGACGCGTGGATAAGCGATAGACCATAGCCTGGTGGCGCGACCCAGCAAGAGCTGGAGGTGGATCATAGCAATTGACGAGGGAAGCAAGATGAAGGAAAAAGTGTGGTACAGTAAGACGTTCGCAGAAGAATATGACACTCCTGATCGAACATCCCTTGGTCAAATCCACGTGTTTCCCGGCCTTGTTTTCCCCGATCAAGCGCCTTTCAGATCTGCAAGACAAGCTGGAGAGGATTTCAACTTTCTATCTACCAGACAAATCATCCTTTGTTGCGATCAATCCTGATCGAGTGTTGTGAATTATTCTCACTCTTGCCGTCCAGTATCGATCCAGTTCTGAAGACTCAGAGAGTTAAGAATTTCGCTCTTGTCCAGACGCCACAGAATTTCGGTGAATCGATGTAGATATTCGTTTGCTCTTATTGCTACGCGATCGCCTTCCTCGAATGGGCAGCTCAACAAGGAAACGGCTACGTCGCGAATCTTGCAAAACTGTGTGTTGTTGTCAGACGCTTGAATATCATATGGTTTGAAGGGTGATAGGTGTAAACTCACAGTGTGGTAGCCGTTGGGCTCCAGCGGCTCGTCGGAGAAGCTATGCAAGACGTGCAGCAACTGTCTAGCAATATCTTCGCGTCTCGACCAAACAGTTTTTGGATCAGGCCTTGGCAGCTCTGGGTTGTTCAGTCGCAAAGTATCGATCTTGTCTAGTATCATGTTTTGCAACCACAAATGCGTGATATGAATATTCGCTCGAATTATTTCCATTTGAGTGGCGACAACTTGAGTTGAAGCTGTGATGTTCGTTGTTGCATCATGACTAGGCGCCCATGGTTGTAGCCTAGGTGGACACTGATCGAGCATGAATCGCAGCTCTTCGAATCTTTCCTCCAGAGACTTCAACTGGAGCTCGAGTCCGACACATTCACAACCACAGCACTGATCACTATCCGCACGGGATAGTTCCATGTTTGCCAAGTGAGATACGCGCCACAATGGCACCAACGCTGTACAAAAGACCTTGGAGTGGACATTGAAACCGGTGACAATGTTGTTGTGACTGCTATCCTCTGAATGAGGGAGTATAGCTTCGGGTGTGATGTACTCGTCTTCGAGCTCGGCAGGCAAAAGAGCTTGGAAGTCTATTGATCGCAGCATGGAGCAGTCCAGGTAGAGAAGACGATCTCTTCGAGCGTACTGTAGCTTGTTGTGCACCAAGCTATAGAAGATCAACCAGAAAGCTTTCTTCCGCAGCTGAGTCTCAACAAAGTCAAGGCCTTCGTAAGATGATGCTTGGTGGAGCTTCAACAGACGTGCTAATTGCATTGCTTCTATTTCGAGCATTCGCGAGCGGTTGTGACATCCGATTTGGAAGAAAGCTGTGATGAAGCAGTAGGAGACGGCCCATTTCTTGTGGCTTACTTGATCGTAATAGCTGGCTCCTCGATGGCAGACGAACAGGTCGTAGCAGTGATTGATCATGTCTTCCGGTGATTGGAAGCACAGCGCGGGATCTATATGCCGATATTGTTCGAATCTTGATGAGCAGATTGACAGCGTCAAGGCACAAATACCGAGCAGTAGAAGAAAGAAGTCAGGGTCATACGAGTCTCGCTCTATCTCAAGATCTCTCCTGAAGGATGGTCGATGTATGACAGGGACAACCGGATAGATGAGATCAAGATAATCGTCCATAATGCGCCTGAAAAGCTCACGAGAGCAAGTACCGTCAGTCTGATACGAGGGCGGAGCAATTGGGGTGGTTGTCGTGTCGCACACATTGGTACGGTCAATTGAAGCCGGAGTGTTGGGTAGCAATGAGGTGTTTGCAAAACAAGCACCACTATTGAGGATATACGAGAGGTTCCTTGATTGAGATGGTCTGCTCGAAGAAGCTGTCGTCTCCGGTGACAAGAGGTTAGGCGATCCGGCAGATTGCGAGTGGGACATCATTGATTGTGCAGTCGCATACAGTCTCGTACTCGAGACAGGTGTAGCATCTTGCGATGCTGACATTGATCTGATGGACGTGAGACTAGTGTCAGTATCGGCGATAATCTGCATGATCTATAGTTCCGGATTGCCTGATAGAGTTGCTCATGTACTCCACAATTCTCCGCATCGATGAATCAGGCGAGTTTTGACATCCAATGTGGAGGCATGGGGTCTCCGAACATCAGAGTCGCCCGTGCTCTGTAGACCGGCATACACGCCGGGTTCGGATCTTGCACCCCGGGGCTGAAGTCTATATGTACCACCACAGACCCGTCCACCTGATATCAAGATCATCGCACAGCTCATCGCTTTGCAAATCTTTCCTCGACCACATTTTCATATCTCATTTCCATCTCCTCTAAAGCCATGGGCAAACCAGACTCTGGCGCAAGGGCTGCCGTTGGTGATGATCTTGCTGCCGTCCTTCCTGAGGGTCCCTGGCACAAGAAAGGACATCTCATCAAGCTCAATCTGGTCGTCGGGTGTTTGGTCCTTTTCTGTATGTATCCCATGGGCAAATCCCGTAGTACCAAGTGCTAAATACACTCAGCTTCTGCCAACGGCTACGACGGATCGTTGATGAATGGTCTCCAAGCACTGAACCAATGGAACGACCATTTCGACCGTCCCGCAGGAGCCTTTCTTGGGTTCCTCAACGCCATTTACTGGATTGGAGCAGGCTGCATGTATCCAGTAGCCGCCATTGTTGCCAACAAGTACGGCCGCAAGCTTCCTATCTGGATTGGCTATGCTTTCTTAGCCCTTGGAGCTGGACTTCAGACTGGCGCCAACAATGAAGGTGCCTTCGCCGCTGCTCGTTTCTTCGTTGGCAACGCAGCGGCCTGCTTCTCGACCTCTATCCCTCTTCTCATCAATGAGATCGCATATCCCTCTCATCGTGGTATCTGCGGAGCTTTGTACAACTGTGGATGGGTAAGTCTCCTCTCGCTGATGTCTGACCAATGTTAACACATTCCCAGTACGTCGGTGGCCTGATTGCCGCCTTCCTTACCTACGGCACGCGAAACATGGACAACTCCTGGTCCTGGAGAATTCCCTCACTGCTCCAGATCTTGGTGCCTTTTCTTGCTCTTCCTGGACTACTCATGGCCCCACAAAGTCCGAGATGGCTCATCTCGATGGATCGTACTGAAGAAGCTCGTCAAGTGCTTACAAAGTGGCACAGTGGTGGAGACGAAGATTCTCAACTTGTCAATTACGAAATGATCGAGATCACCACAACCATTCAGCAAGAGAAGAGCGCAAGCTCTAGCGCCAGTTACAGCGAGATGCTGAAGACACCCGGAAACCGAAAGCGTCTGTTCATCTCTGTCACCCTTGGTATCTTCGGTCAGTGGGTTGGCAATGGTGTCGTCTCTTATTATCTGGCCCTTGTGTTGGAGACTGTTGGTATCACTAGTGTCACCGACATAACGCTCATCTCAGGCTTCCTCCAACTTTGGAACTTGATTTGGTGTGTCGCCGCTGCCTTCTCGGTTGACAGACTCGGTCGCAGGCCTTTGTTCCTCGCATCAGCCGTCATCATGGGCGTTTCTTACGTCTTGGTCACAGGTCTGTCCGGTTCCTTCGCATCAACACAGACACCTGCCGTCGGCATCGCAGTCATTCCATTCCTGTTTATCTTCTTTGCTGGCTACGATATCGCGCTCACTCCCCTCCTCATCTCCTATCCTTGCGAGATCTGGCCTTATCGTCTCCGTTCTCGTGGGCTCACAGTCACAAACGTCACAACCGTCCTCGCCATCTGCTTCAACACATTCGTGAATCCCATTGCTCTTGAGAGCATCGCATGGAAATATTACATTGTGTTTGTGGTCGTTCTGATCATCTATGGCGTCACGGTGTGGTACGCGTACCCAGAAACTAAAGGCTTTTCGCTAGAGCAGATGGCTGTGGTGTTTGATGGTCCAGAAGCTGATGTGCCATATCCGGCGGAGACAGCAGAGAGGTCTGCCAGCATGGTCTCCAGATCTGACGAAAAGGAAGGTACTGTGAGGGTCGAGAGAGTCTGATGTTGACAGGTGGAAGTAAAGATTTACTATTCAATATACGAGTCGGAATCAATTCGATTGGTTACTGATCCGCACGTCCACAACTGCTTTTGAACTTTCGCAAGTCACGATCGAGACGTCTGATCGTCTATTGTACTCTTCTACGATTAGCATTTTCCACGCTATCAATTCAATTGGTGCGCTTGCTGGAAATCACGAGAGCTTACCAGGCTGAAGACGTGACTATCCCGTGATTTGATACCGCTTCAATAAGCATAGCTTTAGAGAAAATCTTCGTACCGACCCTGACGAATTCGGGCATCTTCAGCGCTAAGGCTGATTGCCTATCGTCGCTTATGTCTGGATCGCTATATCGCTATGTTGGAGGCTGACAAAGATCGAAAGGCAAATTCGTGCAAGAACATGTCATTCTGTATCTATCAAGATTGAGATCTCCTCTATTGTAAAAATTCAGGGCTACCATTGCAAGCACCGTCAAACAGACTGAGTGTCAGACTCGTGTACCTCAGAGTCGTGTACCTCAGAGTCGTGTACCTCAGAGTCGTGTACCTCAGAGTCGTGTACCTTGGAGTCGAGCGATGCCTTGTTATCCTCTGAGATGACCTCTTCTTGCCGCGAGTAATCGCCCGGGCCCTGACTGCCATTGGGAACCCAGAATTTTCTGTCAAATCTGGTGAAGATGAACAGATAGATGATGACAATCTCAAAGCCTAGCAGGACCAGGTAGAACAAAGCTCTGTGGTCGTACCAAGCAGGGTCGGAAGCTGGTCTTGGTGCTGCCCAAATGGTGCCGCAACGGAACCCAGAGATGAAGAGGGTGAAGAAGATTGCTACTCCCAGGAGGGTTTTCTTCTCAACCATGCTTCCGGAGCCAAAGTTTTCGCTTTTGGGGTCTTTTGGCAAGATACACGAAAGAAAGAAGAACACTGCGGAGATACAATTGAGAATCAGCAGATAAAGATTTGCTGCTCTCTGAACCCAGAGCGCTGTGATTCTGATTTTGTGATCCAGAGTTTCAACCGATGCGACAGTGAAGCTGAGAACGATGATCACAACGACGACGATTCCGATATAGAAGGCCTTGATTGTTTTCCTGAGAGTGGCATTCCAGCCGAGTGTCGGTTGAGTCGCTCTGAGGATGCGACTTGCGAAGACCAGGACAACGGCATAAATGACCATGATACCAAGATTCAGAAGGATGGCAGCGGCGATTGCGAGTCGAGCATTCTGAATTTGAGTGGCCCAAACGATTCTCAAAGTGCAACTCAAGACTCGTGCCATGCAGAAAGCAAACATTCCCCATGATGCGGGAAACTTGTGACCGCGTCGTCGGTTCTTCTGGAAGATGGTCATGTTGGAGATGGCACCGATAAGATAAAGTGCCAGGAAGACGGCCAGAATCGGGACGTCTTCATGGACAGTCGGACGTCCTCCAACAGCGGCAGTCGCAGGGGCGTACGGAGGCTATGAGACTGTTGGTATGGAAATTCCATTCAATATTCCAATCATATACTCACTCCATGTTGAACAATTTGCGACTCGGGCGACGAAGACATTGTCGATGGTTATGGACTAGCTGGGTTTGACGTCTACTCGTGCGGCTGTGGACGAAGAGCTTGAGCATCTTGCATATTCTCATGATAGACTATATACGATAACGAAAGCCAACGGTCGCTCTCAAAATGCTTCCGAAGGACGCAAAATCGGATCCGTTTCGGACGAACTCAGCTGCCAGGGAAAAGACCCTGCGGGGTTGGCAAGCCATCAGAGCTCGTCAGCCAATCACATCTTGATCTCCGACAGCCGGACTTTGTCTTCATTTGACCGAGTCCGCGTCCGTCGTTGTTCTGTGGCCCAGCCGCGGGTTTGTTTCTTTTGCGACACACAACGGCACTTGACACGAACAATGTCGGAGGAACCACCTGCAAAACGCGTCCGAAAAGGGACAAAGAGCTGTCAAGAATGTGATAGATGTCCTGCAGTTCCTCGCTATTGCTTCGATCTGATTGTCTTGTAGGCAGATACCGGAAGACTCGTTGCATCTGGCCGACCGACGATGCTCAAATCTGTCAAAGTTGTTCAACAAAGAATCGAACATGCAGATTGCAGGTCGAGGTAGTCCCTGCATCAGATACACCCAAGTTGAGTTCACGGGCTCGCATAAGCGCTCTGGAAAATCAAGTAGCCAAGCTTTGGCAAGCTATAAGTGGTGGTTCTGGCCATAGCGAAACAGTGCAACACGGTCTGACTGCAAGCAATGTCAATGAGAACAGGCTGTCGTCCGGACAGTACGAGCGGCCGTCGAGTGCTGATACATCGCGTCCACCATCACCCCCTCATCCACCTGGGCATTTGCTGCATCTTTTTGACAATGATCTGCTTGATTCCAACGGATTTGAAGCAGTCACACCTTCCGGCTCTTTGACGCGAACGACCGTTTCCAAAGACGCGGTTTCACTCATCCGCATGTTGCCCTCACGAGAAGACATAAAATCATTTCAACAAATGCATCGTCGTGGTTGGCTTGGTACAAGATTCTCTTTTCCTTGACCCTTGCTATGGGTACTGGCGATGCCATGCTTGCCGAGTACGACAGGATCAAGCTGGTCGAAACTAACCCGGTAGTCATCGCGACTCTTCTGTTGTCAATCACCATCACTGTTCAGCAAGCACCCGAAGGTCGCGCAATGAACATGCTCCGAAGTATACCTGACGCATCATCATTCATCAGGGATGTGTCTGCTTTGGTTGAAAAATCCGTCATTGTGAACGATGATCTGATTGCGAGTATGGAAGGAATCAGATGTGGCTTGCTCTTCATCAGGCTTCAACTTGGTCGAGCAAGAGTGAGAAAGACTTGGCTCACGCTACGCCGCGTCATTGCTGTAGCACAGCTGATCGGACTCTCCAAAGCAGCAACAAATGGGCATGCTGATGCACAGCCGACTCCTGTGCAAGATCATGCCGAATGGACATCCTCTCGTCTCGACACACACACTGAACAAGCCGAGAAGACTGAGATCTGGGAGTCTGTCTGCACGATAGATCGCATCGCTTCCATGATGTGGTCTTTGCCAACCGCGACTGCCAACTTCTCATTGCCTATGCGACCGATCGTTGACGTGCATGGCGAACTTGTGCTACAATCCTTCATTCATAGACTTGCCAACATCGCAAGTCAGGTTTTTGAGATAGACGATCGACACACGTCGGACAAGTCAGCAACCGAAGTGTCAAGCATGGTCATGGCTACAGATCAACAGATGCAGGATTTGGCACAAGCCGCGCCCAAGTCCTGGTGGGAGATCAACCGGTCCGAAATGTCGCCAGCAGCGCTTTTCCAATACTGGCACACATACATAACGATCCGGACGCACCTCCGATTGGCTCTCTCTTATGATCGTGACCAGCGTTATTTCTACAACTTCATGTCTTGCTTGAATGCTTGCCAAGAACTCGCCAGAAGATATGTCTCAATGAGTCCACTTTTACCCAAGGGCTTCTTCGCACGCGCGATCATAGATTTACAAGCCTTCTCGGCCATCATTTTTTTGGTCTTGGCCACGAATGAATCCAGAACCGCTTTGGCTTCAATGGCTGCTAGGCAAGTCATGGACCTTCATCAGGTTCGTGCTACAATCGATGAGGCTCTTCGGACCATGGAACAAGCCTCGAAGCGAGTGGGGAGCGAATCTGCACGCCATGGTGTGGAGACGATAAAGGGTCTCAGGTCTTTACTGGCCCAGCCAAACTCGGCCGAGTCTCATAACGTCAGCCTGCTTCTCCCCTTGATCGGTAGAATCCATGTGTCACGCAAATCAAACTCGGGCGTTCAAGGACAACAGCAAATACCATCAGTGATGGGACGTCCACAAGGACCTTCTCGGAACCAATCCGACGGCTACAATACCGATACGCCGGAGTCAAGCTACCTGGATCCGGGCATTGGGGATTCAATGTCTTATTCAATGGAAGTACCAGATGACTATCTTTTCTTCACAGACAAGAGCTTCGGAACCGATCAATGGCTTACTTGGACTAGTTAGTGAATCTCGTAAGGATCATGAGCTGAATCTTGTTTGCGACCTGTTTCGCTTTCTATACTCTAATCATTCGACAAAGGAAATCCTCAAACCCTGTGTGCACCGTATGGGGTATGAATGGAGCTAACACTGTCCTGATCTTTGTGATCAACATCGACAGTGGTTGCAACCATGATACCCCCGGACTTGTCATCTGACATGCTCGACTGTGCTGAGACGTATGGCTGTGCTTGACCATGTGCCTGCATGTTTCTGACGAGCTCTTCATCTGAGTCTACAGAGCCCGCGCGGCCTGCTCGGACGGTGGAGCTCGTGAAGTTTGTGGTATTGCGAGTCGTGTTGCCTCTTCGCTGGTTCGAAGAGAGCTCATAATGTTTTGCATAGCTGCTGTTGCCATTCGTGGAAGCTTGACCAAGAAAGATGGCACGAAGAGCTGGGAGACAGGCGCCAATGATGGCGACTCCATTCTCTACCATCGACACGGTACAAGTCAACATGGTCTTGTTCTGCCATGAGTAAATGGCTCGGACGACTCGGTGATGGTCAGCATTCATAGAGCTTGCTTGCTAGGATTGAGAAGGAAAACTCACTGCTTGCAATCAAGACGAAACCACCCAACGCAAAGATGAAAGCTACAGCCAGTCTCTGTTTGAGCTTCATTTGGAGCTTCATGACCATTGTGATCGGGAGACAGATGATGGTGACGTCTGAGAGAATGTTGAACAAGATGGTCAGCCAATAGTTGATGCGAGACGCTTTCGGGCTGCACTGGTCTAGATTGTTGTCAGAGATTGGCATTACAGTTGTATCGCAACTCGACTCACAAGCAGGATCATGCGACCATCTCTTGTCGTAGGGATAACATTGGAAGAGGATGTCGAAAAAGATGGTAGTGAATGTGACGGCCAAGCCAGCGAGGGCAAAGTTGTACGCAATCTGCATTTTCGATCCCGGTGCAGCCAATTTCTTGTAGAAGAGCACAAGGGCGAATTTGATGGACCAAAGCGACGAGACATAAAGAACAGAACCCGGCACAATCATCTGTACTTGCTGGTCAGCAGTGATTTTGAAGATGAGTTCAGGAAACGACTGACCTTCATGATACCAACAAACTCCTCCTGACTTGCCTCTGCCATTTTCGCCATGCCGAGATTCCACATGTGCTGTTGGATGGCCAAATCGCCAATCAGGCAAGAAGCCGCGAGGATCAGGAAACAGTCATCGAGCGCCAATCGACCAAAGCGTTGCCATCGAGTGAACAACCTCAGGAACAAGAAGAAGCATGGTATGATTGTACAGATGTACCAAGAAATCTGACAGAGAAGATCAGTATATATTCGCGACACTGCAGATCCGGGCGAGAAAGGAAGAGGCACTTACGACTTGCCCCACCGACGAATCTGGCATGGCTGCGATGACAAGCAATCAATTTACATGAAAATCTCAGACAAGATGGACGTCCCAGAACAAAGGATGGAGGGATCAAAAGAGGCACGCAACAACAGGTGGTCCGACAAGATGGTACGCTGCACTTCTTATGTCTCCTTCTTCCAGACGGTTACAGAGGGCTTGCAGTAGGGCGAGTGATCTGCATACTAGTAAGTGCTATTTCGCTATGCGAGCGCGCTATGGATCAATAAGGTGTGGAAGAAAATTCAAGCAAAAGTCCCCGTGTGGACTTCCAGAACAGCTTGCGAGCGTCTCCACATAAACGTGATGAGTAAAAGAGCTTCGTAACACGCGACAAATGCCGAACAGATGAGGCGGATTCGCGCCAGCTTCTTGCTGAGATTGATCGCTCTATATTGGTCTGTCTATCCACTCCACAGCCAATTGGACTAGCCTCTTTGCCGTTTTTGTTGATTCTTCTGCCCAATTGATGGTTCACAAAAAGCACGTTCAAAGCATATCGCCGCCTAAGTTCACGCATAAATCTATACGGAGTTTCACAATTCGGCGGGCGCCGCTCGGCTTCAATCTTAATCCCCGCCACGTTTGTCACAAACACAAAACTCATAACACTCCATTTCATGATTCAGATACAAAAGGGCTCAGTCGAACCAATCTCTGATGTGGGTTCTGACTTTCGTACCTCGATCCGAGATGCCGAGCACGAAATCTGAAGCTTTGATTGGACAGCCCTGCTCTTGATTGGCCGCGAAGATCATAAGCGACAAGACGTCTGTTGACTTTTCTCGGCCGACATGTTAAACTTCTTTTTCAAGCGTGAGCCACAGAGTTCAACGGCCGAGCAAAACGACTAGCGCAACGGGTCGATGTCGCTGGACCTGACTCGCAAAAGCGCCTTCATATCCGCTCCCGAGGGGAGGTTCAGAGCGCAAGCAAATTTGTGTCTTGCACCAGCCGGTAGGGAGTGCCGAGTTTATACGGTGCTCACGTTCCCGAATGCTACATCAAAATGGTAAGAGGCGAGATCGTATCCGAAAAACAGGCATGGACCCTTTTCTGATCTTTTGGCCATCCTCAAAATGCACGTGGTTTTATTAGCAAAATGATCTGCAGGGGATGCACCATCCTCACGTGGGTGGATATAAGCAGATCGTCGCCCTGTGCCTAGGTATCCTTTCGTCCTTGTCGTCTCGTTCTGAACTTTTTTCCCATCTTCTCTGAACCCTATCGACGTCAAACGAAGATGAAGTTTACCAAGGTTTTGAACGCAGCCCTGGCTGTTCCCTGCGTGACAGCTTTGGCTGTGTGCAGGGACGCCGCTCCCCCAGCACCTCCCGGTCCCCCTGCTCCACCAGCAGGTCCCGCTACCCGCGCGCCTCCTCCGCCGCCAGCTGCACCCGCAGGCCCTGTTGGACCTGCAGCTCCTCCAGCTGGACCTCATGCCGTCAATCTCAATGACGGTGTTGTCAAAGGTTTCGCAGATGCCAGTGGAAACTCAGTCTTCTTGGGCATTCCTTTTGCCGAAACTACTGGTGGATCAAACCGGTACGTCTTGAAGATCTTCAACGGCCGTAACGACTCGCTTGCGGTGCCGTACAATTCAACCGACACTGACTGACTCGATTGAACAGATGGAAGGCACCTGTCCCAAAGAGCAAGCTCAAGCGCGGAGACGTAATCAACGCTACTGCATACGGACCAACATGTCCACAAGCGATCTCAAGCACTGCCTACAGCCGTCAGGATGAGGATTGCTTGAACCTCAACGTTTGGGCTCCCGCCAATGGCAAGGACCTGCCGGTAAGCAGTCCGACGATCGTTGTAACTTGAAACAAAGCTTATACTTGCGAACAGGTCTTCGTGTACATGTACGGTGGTGCCATGGTCACTGGCTCAAGCAGCAACCCTCAGTTCCAAGGCAACAACTTTGCCCGCAAGGACGTCGTGTTTGTCAGCTTCAACACCAGAGAGAGCATCTTCGCTTATCCCAACTCTGCTGAGCTTGGCAAGGACGGTTCGCAGAACTTTGGTATCCTTGATGTCCAGCAAGCTCTTGAATGGATTCACGAAAACATTGCTGCCTTCGGAGGTAACCCCGACCACATTGTTTTCGGTGGCCATTCCTCGGGCTCCGTACAGGTCGATCACTATCTCTGGAACAACCCCAAGTCATGGCTTGTTGGAGCTGTCGAGATGAGTGCCAACGCCGAATCCGGTCCTGCCATCACTCCTCTCAACCAGGGTCTCGACATCGTCGCTGCTGAGGTTGGGTGTGGTACTGGTGCTGGTCAGCTTGACTGCCTTCGCACCAAGAGCATCTTCGACATCGAGACTGCCAACTTCAACTCTACCTACAACACCTGGTTCTCTCCCATCATTGATGAAGTCACTCGTTTCTCTGACTACGCTGGCCGCTTTGCCGCTGGCAAGTACGCTTCTCACGTTCCTCTTTTGACCGGTAACTCCGACGGCGAGGGTGTCATCTTCGGTCTTGTTTACGGTGGCGAGAATTCCGACTTCAGCTCATGGATCAACACCTTTGATGCTGATGTCGCCCACATTCCTGACGAGGATTTAATTGCCGCTTACAACGTGTCTGAGTATGCATCTGTCTCTGCCATGAGTGGCGCCCAGTACGGTGATGCCCGCTTCTTCTGCCCTGTCGACTACCTGCTCGACCTCCGCAGCGAGACTCAGGACACCTGGGCTTACCGTTTCTTCGGTGAATACTGCAACGTCGTTGGCTGCATCGTCGGCGCTCCTACTC
The DNA here is from genome assembly GCA_003992365.1 of Aureobasidium sp. P6. NCBI lineage: Eukaryota > Fungi > Ascomycota > Dothideomycetes > Dothideales > Saccotheciaceae > Aureobasidium > Aureobasidium sp. P6. The sequence goes on along the minus strand of RZIQ01000099.1, from coordinate 36,329 downwards.
ACGGCACCGAGATCCCCTTCTTCCTCGGCGGAAACGAGTGCTTCGACTCTCTCACCAATGTCACTTCCGCCCAACAAGCACTTGCTGACTCGATGAACGACTGGTTCGTGCAGTGGATCAAGAACCCTGCTGCTGGACCTGGCTGGGAGAAGGCCAAGCCCAAGTCTGGCGCTGTCGCTAAGCTTGGAGTTCCTGGTGATGAGCTGTCTGTTGAGATTGGCTGCACTGCAGACTACAACGCTCGCTGCCAGGCTGTTTATGATCCACTTCAGCCCAAGTACCCTGTTCTGAACAGTGTGACTGCTTTGTAAAGAAACAACCACAGTTTAGTGTCATCAAGCAATTCTTACGATGCTGAAATCATACCATAATTGACATTGATCGCAATTGTCCTGGATGGTCTTCCTGAAGCACATTTCATCAGCATAAACTCCGATTATTCAATTGTGCGCGGCATCACCTCGGGCGGAGATGTGGATGTGGGGAAGCTGCGGCAACACTTTCGGCTTACGTAGGTACATGTGGGGCCGCCCTTTATGTTCCAGTCTCTCCTCCATGACCAGACCGTTCGCTCTCCTATGATATCTACACAGTAGAGATTGGTCGAAAAACTGTCCTGTTCAACATCTGGAGATATCTGGGGCCTACAGAAACTCAACATGACCGCCGATCGGACATCTGATCGTCCTTGGAAAGGCGGGGCAAAGGCCGCCATTAGTTTGACCTTTGACAACATGGGCGAGGCTGCGGATCTCAATCGCAAACTCTGGGGTTTAGAACCTGTTGGAAATCATTATACCGTCAAGGAAGTGATTCCCGCCCTGCTGCGCCTGTTGAAAAAGTATGACATCTCGGTCACATATTTCATCGAGTCTTGGAACATCAACATCTACGGAGACTTTATTCTGGGAGAGATAGCCGCGGCCGGTCATGAAATTGGATGGCATGCCTGGCAGCACGAGGCTTGGTCGAAACTGAACGCTGAAGAGGAACAAGAGAACTTTGCGCGTAGCTTCGGAGCTCAGGGCATCAAGCGCTGGCTCGACGACGGCAAAATCGAGTCTTATGCTGGCTTCCGTCCGCCAGGCGGTCTCATCCACAAAGGCCGAACAATGAAACTTTGCCAACAATACGACTTGAAATACCTAAGTCCTGCCGCGGAAAAGGCTGCTAGAGTCGATTTGGAACATGGAGAAATGATGACCGTGCTACCGTTCAGATGGGTCACGGTGGACGCATATTACTACATGGAAACCTTTTCGGGATTACGACGCATGAAAGGAGAATACCCTGAAGAGACTCAGTCTCCCCAAGTGTTGGTGGACCGATACATTTCGGAGATCGACAAGGCCATTGAAACTAAAAGTTTCATGTCTATCCTCTTCCATCCATTCTTGACAACAACTCCGGAAAGAATGGATGCAATCGACACTGTTCTTGGCTATCTTGCGAAGAAGAGGGATGCAGGCGATATATGGCTGGCACCTTGCAAGGAGGTGGACAGGTATATCAGAGAGCATCCGGATACTGTGGGGACCGATCCCGAATGGGATTTGTCGCAATGGCGATGATAGCGAAGCTCTGTCACTGTCCAGAGTGGATTCGGTATTTGAGCATATTTTGAACACAGTTCACGTTCTCGCATTTATATCGTTGACAAGATGTGTATATGACATGAGACCGTCGAAGATTGGAAACAATCGCCGCTCACAAGCGCGCGAATGATCGACGACAACTCGGACATCCATTGTATCTGGATGGCGTGCTGTTGACCAATTTCGCCATCTTCGCACTTTGACAAGGTATCGTGGGCTCGAAGAAGTTGGAGTTTGTTCTTGTTGGCGGGATGTAGTTGATGACCCCAATTTCTGGCACATGAGTTGTGAAAATTGTCACGGACTGTCAATCAGTCCAGGCGCTCGCACGACAGACACTTACACTGGGCCAAAGATGCAGCAGTCGTGTTGCAAGAGGTCATGTTGATGATCGAGAGCGCGTCCACCATCGTTTCACAACGCTTCTCCGACTTACCCCACTAAGACATAGCATAACTCTGCACAACTCTGCACATAAAGTTGCACAAATGGAAATCGCATCTTTCAATCTGCCATGTTCACGCTCTTGAGATGTTGGACACACTGTACAACGGATACTCGAGTACAGTACAATGTGCAGAGCATTCCGACTATTCCAGTCGCACTCTGTCACTCCGATCCAATCTACGCACAGGGGAGTTCAAGACGGTGTTTGTTGTCAGACAAGAGCCACCGCGAGCATTCATCCCGATCGGTAAGCGTATTCACAGTGCTGACTGTCTTGCTGGAAGAAAGATTGGGCTCTGAGAGTATTGAATACTAGGAAATCTCTCAGGGCGTCAGCTGAAGAGATACTGAAGCTTCTCGCGTGCGAGCACGTGGAGTAAGACGATGACCCCGCTTCTCGTCGGATACCTGGTTACCTTTGGAGCTCGAGTGAGCAACCAGTGTCTAAAGTGGTAACGCACTTGTAGCCACTCCCACGACCCGCCCGTCTCTGGCTTCCCCGTACATTTTTGAGCCGCTGTCCAGTAGAGATGTGTTGTATCAGCCTTCGACACAACTTTTGCGCCGAGCTTCAATCACCACATGCCAAACCGTATGTAGCATTCTGTCAAGCCAGAGCAGTCACGCATGAACGATTCGTGGCCCTAAGACTAGATATCTCAGTCCTGGAAGGCGGAGATACTCGTAGGCTTCCGAGTGGTAGAAGTTCGCGAAAGCCACAGCTTACGGCCAAGAGAAACGAACGAATTAGACCTCCGACATACAAGCTGAAACAGGTGTCTAGCCGGGGCCAATGGCACACTCTGATATGCACATTGGATAGAATTGACATCGCGTTCGAAGGTCTTGTACAGTGCTTGGGATAGCTCTAGCTCCAGGAGCTCCGTGGTACGTACTCGAGGGCATACAAAAGCTGAATCAAAGAACACATGATTCCGAAATCTTTCTCTTTTCCCTTCTCCGTCGTCTCGATAACTGTTTCTAACATCCGCCACACTCGTGTGTAACACCTAGGTGATCGCAGTCCTGTAAGTGTCGACCTTCCACGTGAACACCACTCAACCGACAGGGGTTGACTTGACCGCAGAGCATTAGCAATGTCTTCACTTCGATACATCAACGAGGAAGGTGCTGGTCAGAAGCACAGCGATGAGTGTCACTTTTCCCAATGCGTCATCCTCGGTGACATTGTCAAGTGTTCAGGCCAGGGTGGCTGGGACAACGCAGGCAATGTGGACGCAGACGACTGGAAAGGTCAAATCGACAAAGCCTTTGACAACGTCGATCGCGTACTTCAAGCGGCAGGGTTGCGTGGTTGGGAAGATGTCTATTCCGTACGCAGCTATGAGCTCGATACTGACATGCACTTTGAATATTTCATTGAAAAGCTGAAAAGCCGTATTCCCGGTCATCGCCCTATCTGGACTGCTCTTGGTGTCTCCAAGCTCGCGCTCCCTACGATGACCGTGGAGATTGAAGTTGAAGCATACCGTGGGAATAAGCAGTAGTCTGCAGGACAAAATCACCTTGCCTCAGGTTGGGATGATGACTGAACTCATACCTCCAACATTAACATGCAATCAAAACACATTCTTGCAACACCCAACCAATCCTTGACTTTCAACAATTCGTGACTGAATGACATCCGATACACCCAACGTAAATGTCACAGCAAATTGGACACCAGATATGAACATTCCACCTACCACACCTGGTCTCTTGGAAGAGAACGAAGAGCTGACAAAGGCCGTCATCAAATCCACAGACAGCTTACTACCTACTGTACCTATGATCGTGGCAGGGGTAACCCAAGCCCTATCTTTGTGATCAGAGATTATTCAGGGTAGGCCTCTACATTGTAATCTTTCTATGCTGCTATGTCGTTCCCAAGCTCAGTTCTTCACATATCATATCACAAGAGTTCGTTGAGGCAAAGTGCAATCTTTCCATTGGAAGCATTCAAAATGAGAATCGGATACAGAACAATTCGTGGCCAAGATGTTGTTTCTTCTATGATCTCTTCCAAGCTTGAAACACTCGCTGTCTGGAGGTGACTGCTCTCAACAAATGACTTTGCATTACAATCCTACACATTTCTAGACAGGTTGATCATCAGGCCGACTCAACCTTATGAGGCTGAGATGAGACCAGTCGAAACTAGAGCCAGATGATCACACTCCGAGATAGTACCACCAGTGACAGTCGGTTGCAGTGAGGGATCCAGAACGAAATCCAGGTTTTGAGTCTGATTCACAAGGAAGACTTTGTTGCCACCGCCATTGTATGTGCAAGCGATGGGCCAGAAGTAGTTCTCTTCCGTGTCGATGTTCAAGATGATAGATGTGTTTCCAGCAGCAATCTGTGCAAAAGATATGATGTTGGCTCCAATCGGGATGCTTCCCCAAGCGGCGACTCTCAGGCGTGAAACACCGTGTGTGCTCATGGATGCTGGGAAGTAATGTAGGAACCTCTGGTTTGAGTCTCCGAAGACGGAGTTGTTGGTGGCCAGCCAACCTTGATCGGGGCCAGCATCTGGGATCTCGCTCAGGATGAGGTTGCCATTATCTGCCGTGAGAAGTTGTAGGGTGTTGGTGGTATCGGTTATGGCGATTGGGATGCCAGAGAAGGAGTCTTCATCATCGGAGGTGTCTTCCACTGCTCTCGTCTGGAAGGGGTTGAAGGTTGTGACTTGAGCTTGCTGTACCTTGGTCTTGACCACCGCGTTGCTTGCACATGTTAATGGAATCAGTGAAATGCGGATGTTGATTAGATTTACCTTGTCACCGACGGCAAGACTTCCAACCCGTAGGCCAGAGGCAGGACAAGAACAGCTAAAGATTGTAACCTGGCAAACAGCATTGTTCGAAAAGATGAATGAAATAGGCGAAGTATGGAAATGCAAAGCACAATTGCAAGGATTACCGAGCAAGATAAATCAAGCGCAAGGTCGATATCTCGGCACGTCTTCTGCCGCCTACCATTGTTTTCCTGCAAAACGAATCTTCATGGTGTAGTGTTCGGATATGACCGTGACATTCATTCAATTCGTGGCTGCACAACGGCAGCTGGATGTTCAACGTTTTGTGTTAGCAGAGGCTGATAAACGTCTTCAAAGGACCTTGAAGTATCGAACCGGCTGGACGAAGATGCCGTGAGGGTTTCGCCGACGAGTTTCCGATTGGCTCAACGGCTGATGACTAAGCTGACTCCTTGATTTCTCCGCCCGTTGAGGCTCATCTTTCACCAGAAGCCATGCACAAATCGAATGCCCCTGGACAACGTTGATGCTTGCTAAAGCCTTAATGAGCTTAGCAAGGCTTAGCGGTCCAGAGTTTCGGCAGATCTGGCAGGTACACCCTTGTGCTCTCAGGGCATCTCGAGACACGAAATTGAGACTCTCTCCTCTCAAACCTGGGATCAAGTCACACAATGATAGAGTCTCGCCCTTTTTCAAGAGAAAGCTATTCGCAATGACAAAGCTGCTATTATCCAGCAAGAGCATATGACAACTATGTTCAAAGCACTTTCGAAGCGAGCTCCACCAGCAAAACAGACGTCGCTCAGCTTCGCCGTTTGCTCCAACGAAGATTCCCATAGATGGGTCTCAATGGATGTCAACGAGACCTCCTCGTCGAAACATCAGAGCTTTTGCATATGAACGTTGTTCAGCTTTGCTCCACTTGGCCTCCCGGTCATGAGCGATGTTCGGCATGACCGAACACGGGAGATACGACTGAATCACAACATGGTAAGATGAAAGCGACCAAAGCTGCTGTGCTCGACCTTTAAAGAGGCCATTCTACCACGCTTTGCTACTGAGAACACAACGATTCGGTTAGACAACATGCGCTTCATCCCTGAGGCAGCATTCGCCCTCCTCCTTGCCGGAGCGGGTTTTGGACAGTCGGCCACTGTGGGCAAGAGTTCGTCGTGCAATGCAGCCAACGAGGGTCTCCTCAAAAGCCAAGTCACGCACGCATCCGACTTTTGCGAGTTCTATCTAGCTGCGTAAGTCAGATGATTTTCAATGATGGTTATGGTTATATACTCATGTCCAGTCCAGAGGCCGAACAAGATCACCACTTGTTGGAGTCAATGCCGCAGACACTATCAAGGCTTGTCAGTGCCTTCTGGCTGCGAGCAACATCCACACTGTGAAGAAGCCTGGCCCTACTCGCTACAGTTCGAGTCAGCGATATGTCTGCAACAAGCAGGCCCTGGCAACACTCCAACAGGACTTTGCCCATCCACAAAACCTCTGTACCTTCTTCACGTCTTACTGGAGAGATGAATCGCCATCGCCAAATCTTTCGACACTCCAAGTAGAACAAGCTTGTGCTTGCTATGCTCAACACAGTACATCGAGCAAACATAAATCTACCTCATCAAGGAAATCGTCCACGGCGTCGACTAGAAAGTCATCGACTTCAGCCAAGCACACGTCAACCTCAACAGCAAAGAAGTCATCTTCATCGCTCTCGAAGAAGACATCTTCTTCGTCGGTCAAGAAATCCTCTTCCTCGACAGTCAAGAAGACATCGACCTTGTCCACCAGGAAAACATCAGTTATCCCCTCCAAGAGTTCATTGCTATCTTCAGCCAAGACTGCCATTTCGTCTCTGCCCAAAGTTTCATCTTCACAGAGCACAAAGCTTTCGACCTTGAAAGGCAAGCAAGCCACCACTTCATCTCTCACCTCGAGCAAGAAGAGTTCTACCTCCTCGTCCAAAGTAGCCTCGATTACTTCATCCGCAAGAGCTCCAACCTCCTCGATTGTGTCAAGCTCAAACTCATCATCTGCTTCGTCCACAGCTCCTTATAAAGCAAGGGTGTCAACTCTCGCTAACGGAACAGAATACCTGGCTACTGGAGTGACTCTGGCGGCAGCTCCCACAGCTACTCTGCTTCCTTATGTGCCTCCAGGTCTCAATATGCAAGACCTCTCATTGGTGAAGGCTGCTAACATTTCCAACTTGTACTACGCTTCAGGGTCTAACTCTACCAATGTTTCTGCGACTGTGGCCCAGGTGTCTCTCAACCTGCAACATTCTTCAGTCAACCTCGACATCTCGAGCTACATTTCATCTGTCACATGTAGTTCTGCAAACACTGTCATGACCGTCAAGTTCAACAGTGCGGCTGCCTTTTCTACCAGCAAGACCAGTTGGCAGGCTGCAGGAAATGTCATTTTGATCTCGTCATCTGCCAGCTGTTCATCTAATGGTCAGAGTATCATGTTCCTAGCAACCAGCGTCTCTTTCGGCTCAGCAAACACTGCAACCGCAAGTGGTCGTGTTGTACGTGTTGCGGACATTTATCAGAACATCGACGTAAACTTTGGTACGATTGTATACGATACCGCAAACGCCACTGCGACCTCGACTGATCCCGACTTTGACCTTGCCTTGGACGCCCAACTTGGGTTCTACACAAACAGTACCGATGCCGATGACATTGCACAAGTATTCAGCCAGATCGCGCCTGGAATTAGCCTCAGCGATGCCAAAATGTTGTTCAGTCGAGGTGTCTGGAATGATCTCAAAAGTGTCGGTCGCGCTATTGAGCACGGTGCTGAGAAGCTTTACACCGCAGCCACGTCCGTTGCGAAAGAAGCATACTCTGATGTCACTTCAGTCGTCAAGGCCGCCGCTACTGAAATCACAAAGATCGTCAACAACCTGGAACAGCTTGCAGATGATATCGCGTCTGGTAAAGTCAGCAAAACATTGGACATCGGCTTGGACTTTGGTCCACCTGAGGATGAATTGACAGATTCGCCCTGGGGTGATCAGTATCTGATCTACAAGTGGACGCCTTCAGAAAAGGAAGAAAGCAAGAAGATCAAACGTAGTTTGTGGGACTCTATCGCCAAAGCGGGTGCTGCCGCTCAAGCAGCCGCTGAAGCCGCAGCCGAAGCACAAGAGGCTCAATCGAGTGAGAAGGGTGAGGAAGGCGATGATGAGGAAGACGGCGAAGGTGATAACGACGAATACGAAGATCTCCAAGGTATCGAGATGTTCTGTGTCAATTGTGGCGTCCAGGGGGAATTCAAGCTCCAAGGTGCTCTTGGTGTAAGCCTCAAAAGTGGTCTCACTACAGCCGCTGTCAGCGTCAAAGGTGATATGGACATCGGCATGTACCTTGGCCTATATGCACATGCCCAGTACGAAAGAACTTGGGAGACAGAAATCCTTTCCATCCCACTTAGCCCTATCACCATTCCGGAGATCTTCACGCTCGGACCCGAAATCATCATCGGCGTGTCTCTTGACTTTACTGCAGAAGCCACAGGTCAGGTTCTGGTTGGCGGAGACCTCTCATGGCCCTCTATCGCCGCTTCGATGAATTTCTTGAATCGAGGCAAGTCCTACGCCAATGGGTTCAAGCCAAGTCTGCAGCATTCCTTCGAAGCGAATGGTACTGTTGATCTGACTGCTGCCTTGGGTTTCCCGGTTTCTCTTGCTATCGGTCTTGATGTTTTGGATGGAGAATTTGCAGAATATGCTGCATTGACCGACACTCCTGCCATCGAGTTGGATATCAGCTTCACCGCTGATATCACCGACGACAATGGAAGCACCACAACATCCATCAATGGTGGAGACGGCTGCTATGGTTTTGACTGGTCGCTCGGCCTTGTGAACCAGGTCGAGTTTGATATCAAAGACCTTTACACCACTACCATCTATTCCACAGCCGGTCCGACTCTTGCTTCAGGCTGTTTGGGTCATTCGGTCACTCCCACGGCCGCCGCTACTTCAACAGCAGAGGCAGCAGCAACCACCACTTCTGCGGAGCCAGCAGCTGAGACGACACCTTCAGCTCCAGAGTGTCCACTCGAAGGTCTGAATGTCCTTGCCAATGGCGGATTCGAGGACGGCAATATGGACAGCTGGTCAACACGAACCTATGGCGCTTGGCCAGGCCCGTCTTTTATCGGAGTCGTCTCCAATGGCTATTACAGCAGCTACGCCTTTGAGATGCAGAACGGTGCCGCATCGACCTCTATCCTTGAGCAAACAGTCTCTGGACTTGTCCCTGGCGTGGAGTACACTTTCTCGTACAACTGGCAATCCAACGAGAACCAGCCTAGTTCGATTGAGTGTGCCTCTTCTGATGGCGCTATGTGGCAAGAATCGATCGCTGGTCAATTATCCAACGATCAGGTGGGCCAGTGGCAAGATGCCAGTACTACATTCACAGCCAGCTCAGAGAGTTTCACACTCAGTTGCTACGTTGGCGGAGCTGCTGGTCAAAACTTCTACATGGACACCATTTACATCGGGTGTTAATTAACCTGACACTCGTCCCTGGATGACTTTTCCTTTGTACTTACTCTTCTCCTACGTATTTACTCTGATCAACTTTTGGCTTTTCCTTTCTCAACATGCCCTTGTTCGACGTGTCAATCTGAAATGAAGTCCGTCATTGTGCCTTTGTGACCCTCCGCGTTGGCATTCCGCAAAGCTTGGACCATGTGTTTGTTTGTTTGTGTCATCCTTTCAGCCGCGCACCCGCGCATCGTGGACGCGACTGCCATTCACAATCTTGCTTCGATAATGATGGCGGGATGTCAGTCGAGGCATTCGACCACCAGCACTGTGCAGCACTCCACGATTCTATCGTCGAAGCAGGTTGGTCTCAACGAGGTTTTCGGCTCCAATCTCTTGACAAACGATCATGGTGGGAATGCTATGGTGGGGACGGCGCTCTGGCGAGCATTTCTGATCGGCTCGATGTCTCCCTGATTCGTTTCTTGCAAGCGGCGTGGCATGGATTTGCCATGGAATCAGCTGCTGTTCCTCACTTGTTCCATCGGTACCTGGCACGCCTTTGCTCGCCGGATGAATTGTGGCAAAACATAAACTATGCCGACAATGAGGATGATTCGAACAAACGTCGCTTTGTCAGCCTCTACATGGCAAACTGGGCATTGGGCGCAGATCATCCGCTTGGACTCGTTCTGGATCAAGAAGAAGGTACAGCGATGCAGCACATGTCTATCAATGATACGAGCATCACCATGAACCGCCGGCAGATCTGGCTTCCTCTCGACACCATCCTTGAAGGGCTTTCTGACATGATTGGTCAAGAGAAAGTGGTTGCCACCGATGACACGTATAATGGCACTCAAGAGCGCACTGTGCCTTGGATCATGCCTTCATACACTGAGCAGGACCTGGAAGACACCGTTCATGCATGGCAACATTTGATGGACGCAATCTCCACAAAGATGCCCACCCAGCCGCAGCTCACTGAACAGAATCTTCTGGAGATCGTCGTAGGCAATACGCCGCAGAGTTTGCCATCAAACAGCTTTGCCTCTCGGTTTCTATCTCAAGCAGCGAGACCCCCCTTTGCCAACATCGCGCCTGGCTTATCAATTGCCCGATATCAACCTTTCGACTCAATGCAAGTCGTTCCCGGCAAGCTCCGCCCCCTGTTGTTATTTACGAGCACACATGTTGCCCATCAGGAGATCCACCAAACACCATGGACTCAAGCGATGTTTATATCGCCCTTTGCTCCCGATTTCCACGCTGTCGACACGTATCCTGCGGGCATGTATCTCACAGAAACCAACCCTCGAGGTCAGCATCCATTCGAGGATGGCTGCGAACTGCTCCTTCCTTTTACTCTCGGTGCCAACGGATATGCTAGAACCAGCGATGGTGCATTGATTGGCGAAGACTTGCGCAGAGAGGGAGAGGACGCTCCAGCCGACACCCAGCCTAAAAGTACAGAGCTCTTTCAGCTTGGCTATAATCACTTCATCGCCTCTCACGATGTACAACTGAAGTATGTGCTGTGGAAGTGGGCTGAGATGGTCGAAGATGGCAAATGGGAAGTCGACCATGATGGTGTTGTTGGAGGGATTGAGAAGTGGAAAGAGGCCGATACACAGGAGTATTGGTGCGACTATCAGCTGCCCATGAGCTGGTGAATGCAGGCATGCAGATGGACACAGCCTCTATCCTCTGCTCTGGAAGATGGATTTGAGCCGGGTGGCAGGAGTCGATCTATTCCACAACCGACGCGAGCAAGGTCGCGCTGACCTCTGCCCATCAGGTGTATCCCAGCCCGCATCTGTGTCGTCTGTGCGAAATCGTAGCACAGCTTCGGAGTTCCAGTTCTAGTCTCTGCCGCAACTACGCCACCGAGACCGATTTTGCCTGATACTGTCTTTCATCTTCTGCCGTCTGTCATCTCCCAGAGCCATTCCGACCGCCGGTGGTTTTTTTGTGTCATTTCATCTCTTCATCAACCTCATTGCAAGCTTCGGTAATCACTTAAATGGCCACTTACTTTCTCACTTCTCTTCAATCACATACGAGCTGCATCGATCAGTCTGCTTTTCCATCCCCGCATTTCATGCCGTCCACTTTTTCGCGTTCACACCAATTTCTCGTCCTTCTTTCCTCCATCACCACCCTTGATTCACATCTGGACTCGTCACCTTCCTTCATACCTGACTTCCTTCTCCGCATGAAGTTATCTCCTTCCACCTCCCTCCTCCAACTCTTCCTCTACCTCTCATCACAAACACAACTCTTCCACATCAACATCAACATCCTTCAACCTTACATCATCATCCTTCATATGCTGAGCTTCGACACAATTCTCAGCGTTGAGTCATCCAGACGCTCCACGAGGTACGTCTCAGTCCTTCTCTGTTTCGCACGACACCTCCGCCTTTCATTTCTCATGATCGTCGTCATCACTTGAACCTCTCGGCTCTTATCTCCTAACGTTCCTTATCACTCTCATCCATCCTCGTTCGCTTCCATCGCTGTTCCTTCTGAACAAATTTCCTTCGTACCACCTCGCTGCTACGATCTGTTCGGCCATGCCTCGCTTGCGCTTAACGATCTGTTCCTAACCCAGTGTGCACAGTCACTTAACCCTTCCATCTTTGCGCAAGACTCACATCCCAGCGTTGCTGCGTTTTCTTGACGGTGAGTTTGTTACATTTCCGACGGTGTCTTTCTCTTCACTCATCTACACTCTCTCTGCGCCAGATTCATCTCTTGCCAAACGCTGCTCACTCCCGCATTCAATTTTCTAGGGATACAGACACTAACACTTCACAAGCTCCAACATTCTTCAATCTCCCCTTTGCCTGCACAAGCCTTCCGCCAGCAACACACCACTCCTCTCTGCGCTTTTCTCATGGCTGACAACCTTGAAACGATCACCATGAACACTTCGTCCCCTACGCTCGACAACATGCAGTCCCCTGAACAACGCGCTGCCCTGCATGAGTTACAAGACTCTATCAAGCAAGAGTATGTAGACCAGGTCCTGGCTGAGGAATCTCAAGCATCACCTCGAGTCCCTCTCAATGGCGCGGAACCACGCGATACTCATTCTACTGCCGATGGAGGAGGAAAGGAGGCCCAAGCTGCTCCAGAAGTGAAGCGAGAGCCGGATGCTGCACTCGCCGAGCTGAAAGTGAAGGTTGCTCGAGCAAGATCCCCACCCATGCATGAGAAGAGAAAGCTGGATCAATTATCGGACGAAGACCAATCGGACTCCATGTCAGACGACCATCCCAACAAGCGCACGGCAAAGGCATCAGCATCAACGAGCTATTCCCACACGGACATTCCTCCTGTTACTCATGCACCAAAGCGCGCCAAGCCGTCGACCACAGATTCTGGCCGACTCCAGCGAACAGATCATCGCATGAATTTGATGAGTATCGGTCAAACAAGCATGCTCGAGGATGTTGACACTGCTCAAGGCAAAGCTGCCCAGCCCGAGTTCGAAGCTGAAAGCGGCATCAACAACGCTCTCGCCGAAATGATGAAACAAGTGCCGCCAGAGAAAAAGCGTCAAGCAAGGGACGACTGCTGTCGATTCAGAAGCGCTGTGAGCTCGTTTACGAGCCGAGGATGCATCAAGCCCAAGCCTGAAAGTAGCTTATGGTTGTTGAAAGGAATGAAAACCCCTCTATGGATGCATCAAGTCCTGCAGGCTGGCTTCATGAGGGAACGTGAAAAGGGTGAAGAATATCCCCGAGGGGGTATGATTTTCACCCAGATGGGTCTTGGTAAGACTGTGATCGCTCTTGCGGCTATCGTCAATGGCAAAGCTTGCAAACAGCGAGACTGGCGTCGGGATCCAGAGGGAATCGCCGACAAAATGCCGCAAACCACTTTGATCGTTGTACCTTCAACGATCTTGAAGCAATGGTTTGACGAAATACGTTACCATTGTGTTGAAGCTACCAAGAGATCAAAATGGGGGGTGTTTCAATTCAGACTCTTCAAGCATGCTGACTTGGCTACAACAAGACTCAAGGATCTTCACGATGCGGACATCGTCCTCACAACATATGAAGATCTGCGAAGAAGTCTTCCGGCGCTGGACTTTCCCGAAGGTCTGACCAATGAAGGCAAGAGCAAATATTTCGAGAAGCACTTTCGCAACAACTGTGGTGTGCTCCACAGGATCAACTATCACAGGATTGTATTGGACGAGGTGCAGCAAATCAAGAATCACGACACTCAAATAGCCCAAGCTGTTTGCCATCTACATGGTGACCACAGATGGGTTCTCAGTGGAACTCCCATGATCAACGGAAACCATGACCTCTATTCTTATGCCTGTTTCATTCGTCATCCTCTGGTCTGGCCGAGAATGACACTGAGAGAATGGAAGAAACAATACAGTCGAGAAGCATCATTTGACAACCAGTTGTTACGATGCTTTGACCTCTTCACGCACGACGACGAGCTGATGGGCTGCCGTCTTGTCACTTTGCCGACAATGCAGCATGGAGTTTTGTACACTGAATTCCTTCCTTTCGAAAAAGCAGTCAACGGTATCATCCAACGCCTCATGTCCGAGGGATGGCAAATCCTCATCAATGTCCTGGCTGCTCTCACTCTGAGACGACAAGCCACTGTCCATCCTTTGATCTTGGCTATGGCGATTACTCAATATTTCACACCGGAAGATTTTGATGTTATGGAAGCTGCCCTCATCAAGCAGGAGGAGATGGATCCCGTAGGTCAGCCAACAATTCGCCGTCTTCGACAAGAGTTACAGGCGTTGCGATCTCGACGAGAGATCCAGCAAGGCCAAAAGCCTGGTTCGAATACAACTGGTAGCTTCTCTGTCGAATCTCTGGAGCTCGCCGAGGTCGCCGCACTAGGCGATGATGAACAGGCTGCAAGTTCGCCCAAGCAAGGCAACAAGAAAGCCAGGAAGACGGAATCTCGTGCAGGTGAGACCGGGTATGAATCCTTCTTGTCCGCGTTGCAGCGGACCGAAGGTTTACACATGCACAAACAACAATTCACTTGCGCCAAATGCGGACGAGCTGCCAGGCAAGCCAGAAAAGCTTTGCCCTGTGGACACCACTACTGTGAGACACATCTGGAAGACATGGAGGAAGATGACAAGCCAGCAAGACCCAAGTGCAAAAATCCTGATTGCGATCTATCATCCGTAGTCATGAGAGCGCTCATGAACCAGAGAAGAATCTATGCAAGAAACGGAAAGAAGGTGCAGATATTGAGGTCTTTCACTCTTCCAAGACTCTCGCCGTTGTGGACCAAATTTCTCGATTCTGGGATCCGGACAAGGGAGACCCTACAGCCAAGGTCGTCGTGTTCACTCACTGGACGGGCATGATCGACATCTTGAGTCAGATTTTCAAATCCCATGAATGGGTGCACACTATTCTCGATGGAAGGGCTACCCAAAAAGTCCGCGGCGAGAATATTGAGAAATTCAAAAAAGACCCGAATGTCAAGATCTTGATCGCAACCTTGAAGACTGGAGGAACGGGACTGAATCTGACATGCGCTTCCAAGGCGATCCTTGTCGAACCGTATTGGCATTCTGCAGCCGAAGACCAAGCCGTTGGTAGAGTTTACCGGTGAGAAATACTCACACATTCACCTCAAGTCACAATGCTGACTTTGTGATTGCAGAATCGGTCAGGACAAGGAAACAACTTTTACCAAGATTGTGGTCAAAGACTCGATTGATGAGATGCTGATGGACATTCAGAGAGAAAAGAACATTGACATCAACAAGGTTCTTGCAGACAAGAAGGACAATGATGTGAAGCAGCTCAAGAGATATGTCGCCGAGTGGCAGCGAAAGCACAGTGGCTCCTCTTGACTCAGGCCACCATCAGATCTTGCAACAGCAAAAAGTAGAAGAGCGAGGGACGTCAGCACGGGGAGGCCATGACATTATGAGAAGACATTGATGGTTATCAGGACACAAGACCACAGGCGGGATTGGCATGGCTTGACATGGTTTGCATCTTGATTTGCACTCGGCATATCTAGCAAGAGAATCTCAAAAACTGTGCATTCTTCTCACATGTGCTCTCGAGTTCGTTATCGCAACTTGTGAATCCGTTGCCTGCTCAGCCTCCCCACTGTATCAAGTCACGTCTGCTTTCGTCCAAAACCTGCAATGTCCATTTCCCTAGACCTTGTACACGATCTTGAAATTCGAAATCTTGCCCTCGCGGTGCATGTCAAAGCCTTGATGAATCGAATCCAAACTCTCAAACAACTTGACATTGTTGGGTTTGACAGTACCGTCCTCCAACCAAGAAGGCAGCTTTTGGAACAATTCGGCAGAAAGCTCGTGGTCGTCGACAGAAGCCTAGATTGGCATCAGTGAAGAACAAAACTTCTCGTGCTGTGTTTGAAGAAAAAAAACCCCTTACAGGCCATTTGAATTCTCCGTATGCATGATCTTTGAGAAAAGCCGTCCAGACAAGGACATCTGTGATTTTGACGCGCTCGGCCACATTTTCCGTGTTGGCTTTGCCGGGCCGCACGGTACACAGTACGCCGCCCTCGTCTCTGATGGCACTAGACGCTTGAGATGAAGAGGCCTTTGACCCGATCGTGTCGAAGGTGTACTCCAAATCTGGCGCGACTTGGCTGATCTTGTCAATGACGGCAGAGTCGTTGTAGTCAAAGACGTGCGTTGCGCCGAGTCGCTTGACCTGGTCGAAGTTGCGGGGACTGCAAGTCGTGATGATGTTGAAGCCGTAGATGGCGGCGAGTTGGATGGCGTAGGATCCCACACTTGCTGTTGTGAAAGATCAAAATTATCCACTGGTGATTCTTATAGGAAGGAGAGAGAGAGAGAGAGAGAGAGAAAGTGAAACTCACAGCTGCCGCCCCAAATTAGCACGCTAGTCTCTGCACTCTTCTTCTTCGGAACAGCCAAGCAGTCTTTCGAGAATAAAGCCAGCCATGCCGTACAAGCCGCCAAAGGGACAGTCGCCGCATCTTCCGGCTTTGTGGATTTCGGGACTTTGAAGCTGATGCGATCGTCGGCGAAGGTGTGATCGCCATATGCACCGAGATGTCGAATTTCGCCGCCCCAGATCAAGCCCGCGATCATGTCTCCCTGTTTGAGGTTTTTGCAATCTTGGCCTGTTTCTTCGACCGTGCCGACAAAGTCGCAGCCGAGCACTGTACCCGGACCAAAAGCATTGGAGTCGAGAGTTTGGACTGTATCGAGTCAGTCAGCAAAACTTGACCAGCGACAGGTCGCTGGCGTTGGAAAGTTCAAGGCAAGGAAATTTTGGTCTACCGTCGGTGGGGTTTTGAGCCACGTATTGCACTTTTACCAGGCTTTGGTTTGGTGCTTGCTCGGGCAGTTTGAAGCTCTTCTTCGCTAGGGCTTGTTTGCCATTGCTTTCTTCCTGGACATAGCCTGTACACTCGGTCATTTTTCAGGTTGATGGAAGGGCTGTTTCCAGAAATGCTGTCTGTCAAAAGGAAAGGAATCCAAGGATGTGAAGAAGATGCCTTGTTGGAACCGTATGACGTCTGTTTAAGGTGCAGAAATGAGGGGACAAGGTTTGGGAGTTGGGGTTCTTGCTCCCGCCCTTCTCCGATTGGCGTTTCGAGATGTACTTTTCTGGGCATCCGATCATCTCTCCAACTTTCGGAGTTGCTTTGATACTCCGCAGCAGTATGGACTCCCAATTCATTCTTGAAACAGGAATTTCCAGCTCAAGCAAGACACCTATGAGTCACGACTCAAATTCCAATGAGAAACAATGTTCGATGATCATCTCATTCAAGCTCAAGATGCTGCGACAGGAGGTTGCCGAGCCTCGGAGAATCACAAGCAGGGTGACATTTCCAACCACATTGTGGACCATCACAAAAGCCTTGATTGCGACAGAAACATGCCTACAGCGCTTATCCGAAGAGATAGTGTAGCTGATTAGGCTACAAAAGATGCTTGCTTGCTGTGTGGTTGTTCTTGTTGGGTTGCCATCATGCTGGACCGAATTGATTGATGGTTCACGCCGAGACAGCCGTTGATACCCTTCGCGATAGGGGTATGAATACATGTGGGTGGAATAACCTTAGATAAGAACCAGCATACATTTCAAATCGAACAAACAAGGAGTTCTGCTTTGAACTGTTCACAAGAAACACAAACCATGCAAAAGATCCTCCTCTTGACCAGATCAATAGATATCCTCCAATCCAGCCTCCTTCCAAGCAACCTCACCGTTGGCGACCTTGTCCCTCAAACCCCAGTACTCGCCCCCAAACTTCCAATACTCCTCTCCAGTCACAGGATGTTTCTCAAGTCTAAACCATCTAGGTTCGAAGTGCTCGCCAGCAGCCTCACGTTCTCGGCGTCTGCTCCTCTGTTTCTCTTCAACGCGGTTCTTTTCTTCAGAAGCCAGATCGTATTTGCCTTCTTCCATTGCGCGTTGATCAGGGCGGAATCTGGAGTCCGTGGGGGCGAGGAGGGGTTGCAGACGAGATGGCAATGCATTGAGAGTTACGACAAAGGGTGTGAGGTTGAAAGGAATACCTTGTGGACGAGGTGCAGCTTCCCAGACAAGAATGGCTTGATTTGATTCTTGAGATTTGGTGGAAGTGCCTAGATTCTCGTCTTCGTAGCCGGGTGTGGGGCGAGCGTAGATTTTGTCGTTCCAGCGACCGCCAATGCTCCATTTGGGTACACCCTTTGCGTCGGTGATTTTACCAGCGACGAGGTAGGCGGATGACGCTTTCCAACCGCGTTGCTTGAAGTCCAGGATTGCAGTCTCACCGGTGGTGTGGTTCTTGACTTCCATCAGGCCATAGTTGTCAATGGTTGGATTGCCAGTGATGATACCAACGACAGAAGATGTGACCTTTTTCCATGTGTACAATTCCTCAGGACCTTGAGTGGGCTTCAGACGTAGGAACCAGGTACCGAGTGGATTAATCTCGAATGACTTGCCATAAAACTTGCTCTTGACAGAAGACTCTCCGTAGTACTCCCATTTGGCACTTTCTGCATAAGCAGCTCCGATGGGAGGATGATGACTGACCTGCTCGATAAAGAATCTGTAACCCTTGTCTGGACGAACGTACTCAAAAGTCTCACCCAGCAGTGGGTTGAAGGGTTTTGCAACTCTGCCGATGGTAGAGGCATATTCGGAAGCGGCAAAACCTGCAACGTAGACCATTCTCTCGGCAGAATCAGCACGTTCAGCAGCGGTGTCGAGAAGCTCAGTGTACTGCATGTCCTCAACGACACGATAGAGAAGAGATGTAGGCTCGTTGAAGGTGACGGGCAAAGTCATCTTGGTCATGTCTTTACCAATCATGTTTTTGAGAATACCCCACAAAGAGACCTTTGGACGATTGTCGGCGTCGATTGGAAGTTTGGCTCTGACAGGATCCTCATAGCCCTTGTACGACTTTTGGATGGCGGTGGAAGCATTGTTTTCGATTGGTGACGTCTTGTGCTCAGGTTGTGGATTGGTCTGACGAGTATTGGCGACAGGCATTTGACCGACCACCTCGACTTCACCCGCATCAACAGCATCAAAGAATTGTTCATCCATGTCAGACTCGTCGTCTGAAACATCATGATTGGTCAAGTCTGCGAGGGTCTGCCTGCGGCTCAAAGAGGCGGTATCAGCTGCAACGGCGGTGCCATCTTCTGCTACGGGGATGTCGGCAACAGCGGCTGCGAGTTTGCTGCTTTGAGTGGCTGTTGTTCCTCTACGGCTGCGAGTGCGACTTGCAGTAGCAGAGCCTTGACCTTCCAGAGCATCCCTCAAGGCACGCTTGGTTCTCTTGCGCTTGTCTTCGCTCTCGCCGATGCGATTCTCGAGCTCTTCCTGTTCGGCAGCAACACGGGCCATACTCTCTTCCCAAAGCTTGCGAACGTGAGCTTCCCGATCGAGACGATGTTGCCAGTATGCGTCATGATCTTTGGAAAGGCGGAGGAGGTCGATCAGCAGATTTCTGAGGTTGCCGACGGCTGTATCGTATGAAGTCAGGGCATTCTCGACAGCAGGATGAGACAGAGGGATGCCGGGGTTGTTGACTTTTTCTTGTTGCAGAGATGTCGATACAGAGGCGAGCAAGTCTAGCTGGAGTTTTGCAGACTGAGCAGTGATGTTGAAGGCGTCTTTGTTGACGGGCTTGGTTTCGTGCGAGCTGTCATCGTCGCCAAAGTCGTCATCATCATCGTCAAAGTCGCGATCGCCGTCGGTTTCAAAAGTACGGTGACGAGTCAGTCGGGTGGATTCGTCACCGTAGAGAGTCTCTCCATCGGCGGTTTGGGCGATGCTTGTGCGACGGTCGCTGGTGACTGTCGGTGCAACAGTGGACGAATCTGCAGCCGAGGAAGCGACGGTTTGCTTGTCGGCGGCGGCCTGACGCAAAGCCTCACCCTCTTGACGTTGGCGTTTCTGTTCTTCGCGGGCCTCATCCTTGGACCATTGGATGGCGTTGTTGAGAGACCAGAACCAGCGCTTGGCCTCGACTTCGTGGTTCGCCTTGAGGTGGTACTTGACCGACGACTTGCCGTGAATCTCGAATGTCAGCCTGTCCTTGGTGTCCATGTGGAGAGAGGCAATCTTCATGTTGATGGCGCCACGGCATGCAGAGCCGGCGTCGTCCTGGTGCTTGTAGTAGCTCAAGACGCCGTCCTCCAGCACGAACCAGCGCAGCTTGTAGCCGGTCGTGTAGTTTGTCCACTTTTTCAGGTAGCCCTTCATCTCGCGTGCCTCCTTTGCACTGAGGGCCTTCTCTTGCGGACCCTCGCCACTGCCGAGGATGGCCTTTTCCTGCACGCCTCGCTGAGCGGCGGCGGCGGCAGGAGACTTTTTCAAAATCTGCTTGGTGTGGTCGTCTTTTGTGATTTCTTGCGGCAGCTTGCCCTTGCGGTCGCGACGGAAAGGGTCGGCGCCGTTGAGGAGGAGGATCTGGATGAGTTGGGCGTCCTTGTCGCGCGTGGCTTGGTGCAGCAGAGTGCCGCCTGACTCGACCGTCTGTGGCTCGGTGGCCAGTTCGGGGGCGTTGATGTCGACGACGTGACGGACGTGATCGTCTGCGAGGACGTCTTGGAGAGAGCCGTAATCAGCCGACTGGACGAGGTGCTGGATCCTCTTTGTGGTTCGGTCGATGAAGATGGAGCGGGCGAGTTGGAGGAGCTGGAAGACGTCGGGGTTGCGAGCTTGATCGAGAGCCGTCTTTCCGTGGAAGTTTGTGGCCGACTCGTTGATGTGCGAGTTGTCGAGCAGCAGCTTGACGACCGAGATGCGGCCGAGCGACGAGGCCATGTGCAAGGGCGTGTTGCCGTCGGCGTCCCTGGCGTTGACGTCGAGCGAGCTCTGGCCCATGCTGAGGACGTACTCGACGACCGACGGCTCGGCGCATTGCACGGCCAGGTGCAGGATGGTGTTGCCCTGGAGCTTGGCCTCGTCGTCGCGGAGGTGCTTGTTGATGGCGGCCGTGTCGCCCTGTCGCAGCGCTTCAAAGACCTTGAACAGCTTGACCGACTGCTCGATCGAGCTTGTCGACTGTTGAGGGAGGGTCGTGATGGAGCCGCTGCGAACGGCGGGTGATGAGTGTGGAGGAGATGATGTGGTCGTGTCGGGGGTGGTGGTGGTGGACATGGTCGACACGAGGTGCGGCGGCGGTCGGGCGGCTTGGAAGGACGAGCGGGAAGAGGCCATGGTGGGCGACGACGTGTCGAGAGAGTCTGCGGTGGGAGAGTCTGGCGACTCGGTCGTCGTGGCGTCGCCTCTGCTCGTCACCTTGGACAGCAGCGACTTTGCAATCGACGCCTTGTTGCGTTGATGACGGCCGGTGCTGTTGTAATCGATAACAAACGTCAGTCTTGGCACGCAGCTCGACTTGTGCTGTGCACCTGTGCATACCTCTCTGCCATGTTGACGTCTCAGCTGCAAAACATGCAGATGGTCAAGAAAAGAGGGAAATCGACATGGGCCGTTGACTGCTTTTGACTGTGCCTGCATGAACGAGGTGGGCGAGGGGGACGAGGTGGACGAGGCTAATCGACGCTGGTCTAGAAGTCTATTCTTACACTGCCTCCTTTTGATCTTTTATGCACTTGTGCAGTATGCAGTTATGCAATGACGTAGTTGTGCAGTTGTGCAGTTGTGCAGTTGTGTAGGTTTCATTCGTGTTTGAACAACTTGTCCACGCTACGACACCAACAGAATCACACTGCCCAACTGTCTGGCCACATCCTCCTTTTCCACATCGTGAGTGTCCTCGACCTCTCCCCACATGTCCGTCTGCCACGTCACTTCGACACTCGCGGCCGCTCTTGCTTCGGTTATGCCGAATCTCGACCCTCCGTCGTCCTTTTGCAAATGTCTGAATTCCTGACTCCACTCGACCAGCAGACGCGTCGCAACGAGCAGACTCTTGGTTGCCAACACTCCTCTCTCCAGTCCTGCCAGCTCGAATGCAGGCAGAGCCGAGATCCATCCACGAATCACCTCCTGTGTGACCTTGGGCTGCGGCATGGGCATGATGCTATCCTCACCCAGCACAGGCACAATCTCCAGACCGGGAAAGACGTGTGTCGTGAGATAGCCAAGAATGGGCTCGGCATTCTCTATCTGCTTCTGTCGGAGATTCGCTGTTTCCTCTCCCTCGACCTTCTTGTCAAAGCTGGATGCAGGGTCATGGATGTTCTTTTCGGGGTCCCAGCAGAGCAGCGTGTCGGTGGCCAGATAGCGCATCAAGACGGTGACGATGCTCTCCCTGATCTTCTTGTCTCCTTGCAAGTCGGCGTTGTGGATGTCGATGGCGCGCGAGCTCAGCGATGTGAGGGGAATGTAGTGGTGCTTCAACGCCTGCTGGGCCGACACGAGGAGATCCCATTCGAGAGCGATGGCCGAGGCGAGGGCGTACTTGGTGGGTGGAAGAGTGAGAACCTCCTTGGATGCCGTTCGGACGGGCCGCTTGTCCAGCATGATCTGAAGGCCATCTGCGTTTGTCGTCAGAGATGATTGTGTGTGAGAGACGTCCGTCAATGCGTACCGGGAGTTTCCTTGACCGAAGACTCCTTCCAGAAGCGCTTGCGCAGGGCCGAGGCGGGCTTTGCAGGGTCGACCTTGATCTGTGACTGTCTTGCCAGGAGCGCTGCCTGTTGCTTCTTGCGGGCGACCCGATCTTCGGTCTCGGAGGCGGCGGCTTGCGGAGGTTGTGGTGGCGGTCCAGCAGCGACGGGGTGAGGCAGTGGCGTGGCTGTTCTGGCCGGGCTGTTGTGCAGGCAGCGACACGCCGGGCGGAAGCGACTGGCCACTGTGCGACGTCCAGAGGCAGTCAAGGCCGGGCGAATGAGGGGCTCCATCGTTGGTAGGAACGATGTTGTTGATGCTGTCGATGGTCGGTCGTGACTTTTCTGCAGCTTCACGTGCCATTCGCGGTCAGAAGCGCCGCCCGCCGCCCGCCGGCAGACGCCGTGTCGAGTCGCGCTCTCTCGGGGGATCCGTGCGTTGTGCCGCCGAGCGGGGGAAGCTGCTTGCTGCCTTTCTCGGAGCCCCGCCGCTGGCCATGGATCAAGTCTGTCGGCTGGCTCCTGTGGGCCTATGTCTTTACCCTGAGAACGACATGGCATTGTCGAGTGGAGCCTCTTGGTGATTACAGATTGTGACGGTTTCCTCATCTTCTCGTCGTCTGGTCTCTGCTCGACTGTCGAGTCCTTCGCTCGGACAAGGAAGCCGTCGTCGCATCTTCTGTACCCCACACACTTTGACCGTCGGTCCATCTGTGTCTGTCGCGTCTGCCCCGATCGACAAGCGTCAATCTGTAGGAATGTCTTGTCGCATCGGTAATGACTAGCTATCACCAAAGAGACTGGGCTGGGAAGCTCGTCTCATCTTCTACGCAGCACGGTGACCACCCATCTCCGCCCAGACAATCCAATCAACCCGCTGCTGCATCCGAGAAGAAGAAAACCACTACCAAATCACAGCCAAAAAAACTACGCTTCATCACAAATCAAGGCGCTCCCCAAGCGAAGAGACGACGTGTATCAACCGCCTGTTTGATCTGCAGAAGACGTAAAGTCGCATGCTCTGGCGAGCGTCCTCATTGCAATACGTGCTCTAACAACAAGCTTCAATGTACTGGATATGCCCATGATGGTTCCACAGAAAGCGGCATTGATAGGGACCACCGTGACACTACCGCCAATTCGGCGCCGACATTGCATCCATCTGATACGGTCGAGTCTGCGAGGAAATCAAAGACGACTGCTTCCAAACCACAGAAGCAGACCAATCCTCCAACTCCTGCTGAGAATGGTCCACAGCAATCGCACTCTTCCCAACCTGAGCACAAGCAGAGCTACTTCCCGCAACAATCGCCTTCTCTCTTCTCTGGTGCTCGAAATCGCATGCCGTATTTCCGATGGCTTGGTCCTACAGCCATCATGCCAGGCTTCAAGCAAATGGTTGTCAAAGTCAAACGCTCGTCATCAACAACCGATGGCTTGACTTCGCCATCAGCCGGTGCACAACCTGGTGCATCAGCCATGTCAAATCATTCCGCTACATATGATCCCGATGCACGTAGCCCTCAGACACTACCATTCTATGACAATTCTTCCATGCCGCCCAGCGAACTGATCACTCACCTTTGCGACACCTTTTTTGTCCATCTCGCCTGCAACTTTCCTTTTCTGCAGCGCGAGCGCTTCCTTAAGGATCTGGAAGACAAGCAAGTCGATGCCATTCTGGTTGATGCAGTCTGCGCTCTCGCTGCTCGCTTCTCGACTCATCACTTGCTGCTTCAACAAGGCCGCGATGGCAATGCCTCCAACGCCTCCGAACAAGGTTCAGCTTTTGCCCAACGTGCCAAGCAAGCATTGATCGACACGTATGCTACTCCCAGTGTCGCCGCTGTTCAAGCCGCTCTTTTACTGGCCTACAATGAGTTTGGTGAAAGTCGAGATAGTGGCCTCTGGATGTATCTTGGCATCTCCATCCGTATGGCTCAGGATCTCGGCCTGCACAAGCTTGATGGTTTGCGCTACGAGGGAAGGGATGGTTCTTCACCGAGATATTCAAGGAACGATCAGCATTCTGGTATGATAGGACGTCCTGACTTTTCAGAGCAGGATGCCGATGAAATTGATGAGCAACGAGCGGCAGAAAGAGAAAGAGTCGACACTTTCTGGGCCGTCTTCTTCCTGGATCGTGTCGTTTCATCAGGTACTGGCCGTCGAAGTACTTTGCAAGATGATGACATTGAATTATCCTTTCCACCATTGGACTTGCTAGATCCAAAGACTGGTTGGCCATCGCCATTCCCAGCATTGATCCGCATTGTTTGTCTTTACGGTCGCGTTGCGGACCTGCTCAATGGTATCAAGGAGCCTTCTGATATCACAAGCGAGACCCCTCAGCAGTTGGCAGATATGGAGGCACGAGTCACAAACTTCTATCAAGGTATGGAATGTGTTTGATCTGGTCTTTTGATCTGTACTGACGATTCATAGGTCTTTCTTCAAAGCTCCACTTCCAAGCCATGAACTTCCATCACTACGTCAAGGCTGGTGAAGGAACGAATTTTGTACTGCTGCACTTCTGGTTTCACACCTTGATCGTCCTGTTACATCAACCAACGTTACTGAAGACCTTTGAAGGCAAAATGTTGCAGCTATTCCCCAACAGTCAAGCATTATCCATGTCATCTGCCAAAACCATCGCGGACATTCTGTCATACTCTCAACTCATCGATACAAAAGCAGGACTCGGCAACCCATTTACAACTCAGCCCATCTACATCGCTGCATGCGCCTTTCTCAAAGAGACTGCCGAGCAGACAGCGACTTCGAAAGAACACTCTCGTTCTCAATCAACATCAAATTCTCGTTCAGGCAGTCCGGCCAGGGAGCATTCTCTAGCATCAGGTGCTGATATGACACGTCCATCAAATATGCTTTCTAACAGTAGTCGACCACCGATGGTAGAAAGAGCGCTTGCTCGCCACACTCTACTCGCAACAGCGGCCAATCAGCACTATCAACTTTGCTACAAAGCACTGCAAAGTCTTGAAACATATTGGGCAGGCACAAAGTATATTCTGACGGTTCTGGATCAAAAGTTCAAGGGTGTTGGTGATCCTTTGTTGTATACCGCTGAAGAGGGAGAAAGTGCGTTTGAGCAGCCTGAACCGAGACCATCCTTCAACCAACCGGGTTGGCGACGGAGGAATCCAGCAAATCCTTGGTCTCCAAGTGCCTTGATGCAGAACTCTTTCATGCAAGCCAAATCTCCTCAAGCAGTGGGGGATTCGAACAACCAACGTAAGTCAGAGCAAAACCAGCAGCAGAACTTCGAAGCTAATCCAAAATCAAAGCAATTGGATGGACACTTACGGGCACTCTCAATTCTCCGAGCACAAACGTGGCTTGGCACTTTTCTGGTGCTCCGGGCAATCACGAATCTATCCAGCCATCGCTCGATACCATGGTTGACAACAATCCCTTTGAGTTTGACAACATGAATGATCATGGTGCTTTTCATGTTCAGCAGCCAATCAACCAACACACACGTACATTTTCCGCCAACAGCATATCACGCCCTTCACCACAACAACCACGCCAACATCGATCCTCCCTCCCAGCATCTGCATTTGCAACTATTGCGCCATCGCCAACATCATTCCAAACACCGCTCCGGACTCGTCACCATCAGAACGATACCTCGCTTCTTGTGCCCAACACTTCTTTTACTCAGCCGAACGATCCACTGAATATCCATGCTGGTGAAGAGGCGTTTGGAGATTTCTTGATCGAGAGTCAAGATGTGGATATGAGTTTGTTGGGTCTGGATATCATGCCATGGTTTGATGCGCCTGGTGGGGATCTGATGCCCGTGTTTGATTCCGAGTTGAACGTACAAGATCCAAACACGGGATTTGCCCCTGTTGAAGATGTTGGAAACGATGTGGTTGATAGGTAGTCTTACAGAGATTCATGTCAAAAGCCATGTAGCACCGTCTCGATTCGTTTCATCAAAGTCATCTTGGCTTGACTTTTGACGCATCGTCTAAGCTTGCAATTCGTCCTACATTTGACAAAGACTACACAACCCATGTGTCAAGTCATTAGCCATCTCGATTTGCTTCATCTAACATTGGAATGTTGGATTGTCATATTGACATTGTTGTTGCAGTCGTTCCCCAGGCGAGGCCTCTTCCAAGCCGGGTGATCGGATGAATTATACCCCGAGCTTACAAATTTCACACTTGACAACTACACTATCATCACGCGCTTTGCTGACGGCATGTAGAGATGGATAGATGGCCTCATTCAAGATTTGCTTGCGTGACGACCCGACGGCGTGTCAATTGAGCCGCTTGTGTTGTCATGCTTTGAAATACGCTTGTATCGGCAAGGCAGTCTTGCAGCAGATACGACACCTGCATCTGCACTATAAGACGTCCTCAGAAGTATATTTTTGCCTTGCATGACCAGACTTACTCCTAGCTATCAACCAATTTTTCTTTGCAAAAGTCATGGCAGCTCGCGACATCCTTCTCACCGGTGCTTCAGGCTTCATCGGTTTCAGGACTCTTTTGACTGCTCTGGACCAGGGCTATACTGTCCGCGCAGCCGTCCGCAATGAACAAAAGGCAACCACCATCCGGTCTCACCCAAAACTCAACAGCTTTGGAGACGACAAACTCAGCTTCGTGGTTGTGCCAGACTTTGTTGCCGATGGTGCATTTGATGAAGCCGTCAGAGGTGTCAAGTCTATTGTGCATGTTGCATCTCCGCTTCCTGGACCGCATATCACCGGCGAGGATGATCTCGACGCTGTCATAATTCAACCTGCTATTCAAGGAACGCTAGGTGTTTTGAGGTCTGCTCAGAAGGCTGGAGGAATACAACGAATTGTGATTACGAGCTCGTCGGCAGCCATTGTACCTGGTAAGTGCAACAGCTTTTGGAGTCCGCGTATATGCTGATAGTCCGACAGTAAGCCTCACGTGGACATGTCTTTTGATGTCTGAATCATAGGTCTTTGCCTGTGCTAGATTCTCAATCCCTGCATCTTGTCTCATCGGAACAAGCAAGCTGACTTATAATCGCCAGATGCCCATTCTCCTCGGCCAACCCTCCGATCAAATCTTCGGGCCCGACTCACGCATCGAAGCCATTCCCTTCCCCTATGGCAGAAACCCTCAAACCGCCTACTGCAGCTCCAAAGTCCTCGCCCTGCAACACGCCGAAAATTTCATCACCCATGAAAAGCCCAGCTTTGACGTCATTCACATCCATCCCTTTTTGGTGTTTGGTCGTGATGAGATGGCACTGACTTCTGCAGATGTGGACTCTGGTTCCAATTTCTATGCTTTGGGGCCTGTGTTGGGCAGAAAGGGAGACGTGCCGTTTGTGGTGGCTGTCACGGATGTGGGTGATGTTGCACTTGCGCATATTCGTGCGCTTGATCCGAGTGTGCCTGGCAATAGCAATTTCCTGCTATCCAACACTGGAGATGAGGGATACTCGGTGTGTACACTCGTCCCTACTAGTTGTGGAGAACTGGCTAACAAAAGCACGAACAGTGGGAGGACATTAAGCGGTTTGCGGAGAAACACTTCCCTGATGCCGTCAAAGAAGGTATCTTGCCAAATGATGGGTTCTCTCCTGATGCAACTATTAGCGTCGACGTCAGTGAGACTAGAAGGTTGCTTGGTATTGAAGGAAAGTCTTTTGAAGACATGGTCGTACCTCTTCTTCGGCAATATGTGGAGCTCAAGAGAGAGGAGCTCAAGTAGTGGGCCAGAGTATGACCGTCAATATCTCATGTCATATTCTTTTGAACTCTATCACTCAATTCCTAACGTGACTCACTTCCATATACGCTGTCTACGTGAGACCTCACGAATTGTTAGGTCAAAGCAAGGTCCAATATCTTCCATGGTTAGAGGCTTTCAAGTTGTCTAGGCAAATCGCTCAAGCTTAGTCCCTTATATGTTATGTCCTTGCTCAAAGCACAGCCGATCACACAAAGTTGTCAACACGTACAAGTTGCTTAGCTAGGCTGAACATCAAACAAACAACATGATACGCAACATCTATCTCTACGCAACATCTATCATCTTTGTGAATCCCTCATATAAGTGATCTTCAGCCCGGGTATCGCGATATCGGTCTTGGAGTCTATTTTCAGACCCTCAGGTGCAATTGCCAGATAATTGTCCGTTTCGAGCTCCGGCATGTCGTACTCGTCCGATTTTGCCAGCATGGCCCGACTTGAGCCGTACAACTTGAAATCATATTGCAGTCTTCGACCACAGACGGTGAATGGGACCACGTGAAACTCGTAATCATAGTGGTCAGCTGGACGTATACCTATAGCCTGCATGAAGTCCTGTCCAGGCCGGAAAAACATGTTTTGTTTGCGCCGGAGTGACGAAGGCATGCCGCTTGTGACATTTAAGCGGAAAAGCTCGGCTTGTGATGCGTCTGAAGTGAATTGTATCTTTTCGCCGTGGGCGGCGAGATATTGCTGATCCAATGCTCCTCCATCGACTTGAATCGTAAAGACGTCCTGGTACACAATCTTGATGGCTGGCAACTTGATCGGGGGAAATCTGCGAGATTGAGGTATGGTGGCGTTGTACCTAGCCGAATATATGGCATGATTTTCTTTGTATCCATAGAAGCTGGCAACGTCATCGCACTCCAGATATCCAGCCACGTCACGGCAGGCCAAATTCTCGATGCTGTCCAAGTCTTCTGGCGAGAACCAACTCGGATCCCACGTCTGGAGATAGTCGTAGCCTTGAGCACCGTCCTTTGCGCGAAAGATGTTTCGTCCAAGTTGCACGTCGACCAACCGTCCGTTCACAAGTCTGAAGACATTGGACTCGGAAGCGTTGACCTCATTGTAGACTTCCAAGGTGTCTCCTCCGAACCATCGACCATCAAGCTCACCACCTTCGATCTGAAGGCTAAAGTATGTGGACTTTGAATCTGGCGGAGATGGTGTACAAGCGGCGACAGCAGTCGATGTCGTTTTGACTGTTGAGGTAGTGGTCACAGTAGTCATACTGGGAACAGAAACCGTCGAGGTAGCAGCGATGATAGTCGTCCTGACGGACCCCGTAGAGAATGTGCCTACCATGCCGCAAGCAGAGCTCAAGACGATTGATGGATACTTGCTGAGCACATTGGGCGTTGATAGTACCGCGCGTTTGCCCATGTCAACCACTGTAGTTGTTGTAGTGACTGTCTGCGTCGAAGGGATCGTGACTGTCTGGAATGAGGTGATTGATGCGGTGGCAACAGGACCGCCACCCACGAGAGCAGAGCAGAATGGCAGAAAGGTTGACTGCAATGACGCCTTGTTGTACTTCATGTCGCCAGCAGCTTGGTAGGCGGCGCCCTTTGCATCGCCAACCTTGGGTGCAAAGCCCTTGTCGTTTTTGGACATGGAGTACGAGTACTCTACCATGTAGTGGTCTTTACCACGCCATTGACCAGTATTCGTTGCGAAAGAATCGTCCCATGCCTCTGTGTACAGAGAGCAGTATTGACCCTGCATCTTGGCGGTCGTGTTCAGGTAGAGGAGATATGTGTTGAAGAATCGGCAGACTTTCGGAGGTGATCCATCAGATGCTGGGTGAGCAACGTTGTAGGCAGATTGAGCATCGCAGTAAGCGGCACACAACGATGTGTTGTATGGTCCAGAATTGAAGATGGTGGATCCCATGAAGGTGTTGTAGCCTTGCGCATCATATGGAGCGTTTATTGCAGCGTTGCCCAGATAAGCAAGCGAGGAGAAACCGATCGGGGTAATCAGCGTGTCATTCATGTATCCGTTGCTGCCGGCGATCTTGACCTGGAAGTCCGCGCGAGGTTGCCCATAGTTGTTGGCATTGCTCTTGGCAACAGGACCTCCCCATAGGGCGCATTTGATCATGGTCACGGGCGATGGGTCTTTGCATCCGGCTGCAGGATCGACGCTAGGATCACGCTCGAAGTATAGGTTGAAGGACATGCAACCTCGAGTTGCACTACACTGTGCGGCGCAAGCCTTGGTGTCATAGTCCTGTAGGGTCACAAATCCTAGATAGCCATAAGCACTACAAGGAATTAGATGAGATTCATGAGGTTATGACATTTGACTGACTTGTTTGCTGCATCGGCATTCGTGAAAGTGTTGGTATAACCTGAAGGAGTTGCAGCTTTTGACGCGATAGACGCAAAATCAGCATTCGTCGCAAAGGCTTCCGGACTGCTGTTGGTCAGAGTTGGAGCACTAGTAGCTCCAGCAGGCTGAGGCTCGCAAGCCGTCCTCTTGTGGTTGATGACAGCAGTACCAGACAGCACGTCGTTTACATCCACGGAAATGGACGAGACGGCCTCTGTTGCTTGAGCGGCGACGGCAGTTGCATCGTACGTGACAATTTGGGCAGTAACACCCACGGCTTCAGTGTATTGCGGATCAGGAGTGTCAATAACCAGATCCAGATCAATCTCTTGTGGTTGCGGTAGGGCTGCCGCAATGGCGAACCCTGCCGCAATGATTGGGCCTGCAAAAGGGAAGCGCATCTTTTTGGTTGGATGATGAAGGCAATACTTGACATTTCCCAGACCGCGGGTGTTCTCTTTATAGCAGCGTGCCCTACTCTCACATCGGCATCCCAGAACCATATCAGGCCCATTTCTTCGTGGCATTTCAGCACCTACCCGTGGCTTTTGGTCATTTGCATGGGGAAGACTAGTCTGTCATGTTCAGCGCGAACTTCAGCTATGATAGACTGAGATGGCGGCGCATGCAGGGCTAACAAAGTTCATCAACAATCGTGTGAGCTCAGGTGCCAAGAGCGTTGTCTAACCCTAAAAACGCATCAACTTGCACTATCGTAACTGAGTCTGCTAGGACCGGAATGAAGGCTGCCATCAAATGTCTGGTCATGCTGCTTGAGGTTGCCAAATGTACGATGAGCCTACGCCTTTCTTGTGCAATGTCGTTCATGTTCGCAGTAGGTCCGAGCATTCAGGTTTATCCTTGGGAAGCGAGTAGCGTAACGGCGGCATCGACCAATCTTACTTCGTTGGTTAATGATGCAGAAGAGAACACATCGTCGTGAGAATTGAGATTGTATCAAACAAAACTGCCCGAGAAACGATACATGAGATTTAAGCCCTGATAAAACAAGAAAATCACACAAAAAATCGATCAAGTAATCTCTGTTTCACAAAATTACATCCGCTGAGATCCCTTCGTTGAGCACATTTCTGCTCAACAACGGCACGATTTCTAACAAGCGTCTGAGTAAGCAGGCAGCTCGTCTTCTTGATACTCTAGAATCCAGTAAATATCTTCATCGTCAGTATCGCTGGCGACACCGACTTGGTTCTCGTTGTAGAGACAATCACTCGTCAGTGACGTAGTTACATCCGCCCATTCGTTCGTGTCCTCGGTCAGATCCGTGCATATTGCGCAGACGGCTGCAATGCAAGTGTTGCTAATTGCTGTATGGCATTCTCCAGCGTGTACCACAAGGGTCGATTGGAGATTCGAAATGAGGAGACCCACGCTCTGACAATCCTCAAGTAGAGGGAGTGTTCCTCCTGCCTAGAAACAGGACGATTGTGATCAGCCGTAGCTCTTGGAAGTACTGACACCCGATTGGAGATCATAGGGGGCTAGCTCTTACTGGATCAGAACAATGGTTTGCGATCTCACGTTTTGCGAGTCTACGAGATCGCTGGCTCCTGCTGACGTTGAAAGTCGAATGGGTTATGTCGTCAATCCCAATTCGAGGCATCTTTTTGATCTCGTATCTGATGCCTTCCGGCATCGTAGGGATGTCTTCCGGAGTTCTGATGACCGGACGCTTGCTGAACTCGTCGACTGCAAGAACTGGTCGTACTCTACTTCCAGAAGTGACGTCCGCACCGAACATGATCAACGATGCAAAGGTGAAAAAGAGTGCTCGATTCATCTTATGTTCAGGCCAATCGAAGTAGGAGAAACGGGAGTCTCTTTGAAGAGATTGGACAATCGAGGAGCGTGACGAAAAGATGATAAGGCCAAATCCATTGTCGAGGGCGAGAGCAGTTACATATCTGTTCGGATCATGTCACGTGTGATCTTGGTCCTAATGTCACATGCTTAAACTGCTCAGCAATCAGTGAATGCAACGGGCACGTCGTGATCGCATAGGTCGATCTAGGGTGATAGTCAAGGGTGTTTGTCCAGGTGGACACGGCATCACTATCTTTTCCGACCTCCACCCGACGACTCGTCGCTGACTCGAACGCTGTCGCTCTGTCAAGAGTGGGACCTGGTATCTTGTTTTCCGAAAGGCTAGTCATCCTTAGATCCTGGAGGATCAATCGCTAAACTATTGTTGGAAGGTCAATGTCAAAGGAACGAAGGAAGCGTCGATCGCAAAAATAAATCTTAACACATGCACACTCTTGGGAAAAAGCCCCGTGAACCAGCACCCATCTTCTCACGCAGCTGGATGAGCTAGTCTATATTAGTGCCTACTTAGCGCTTTCAAACGGTGCAATATCAAGACTAATATACGTGGCGCAAAACTCAGGATATGTGATTCATTTTGCTGCCAGATCGACAATGTCAAAAACATACTATTGATCAGACCCCCATTGGGAAAATTTGAAGCTCCCCAAACGGCCACTATGGTTAGCCACCTTAGATTGGGCGTCACACACCAGGTTCTTTTCTCGTAAAGCTCTCATAAATGGAATGCCTGGTGGAATGGAGTCATTCCGTGAGACCAGTCCAAACTCCTGGTCGACCATTGCGTGTTGCAATCGAGCGATCCATTGCTTCTGCCACTTCATCAACTCTGTCTCTGGTTCTTGATTTTGAGAAGAATTCCCACTCGAGATCAACGACGGCCAATCAAACTTCCAAATTGCTCTTATCATTACCCGTTGTGGGCATGGTCTTTGGATATATTCAGGTTGATCCTGAAACGTCTGGATAGTACGAAGGGCAAGATTGTGGAAGGTGACGTTCGTACGACCTCCGTAGGCAACCTGCTTGGCAAGCGCTTGTATGCGCGCAGGTACAGCGACTTGGTCTTGATCGGCTACGATGTGTACGAATTCGATGCTCCTCAGATAGTCAGTCGAGCGCTCTGGTTAAATGCGGCGTAGCGTCAACGACAGGCGAGATTACCATTGCATATCCTCGATGTTGAATGTCTCGAGTAGTTGCTTGTACCATTGCTTGGTTTTGCTTCTGTCGACTAGATCGGCTTGTGTGAATCCTGATACATCGAGAGCATACCACTCTTCATCCTCACATCCTCTACTGATCTCAATCGCAGCAAGAGAACGGTTTTCTGAGCAATCCACCATGATGTCAAAATCAATGACGTGTTCTTGCTGTCGGAGAGCTTCCGACAGTGTTGTCTCATGTGATCCTTCTATCCGCATCCATGGGGATAGCGATCGCTCGATTTGTTGACAGAAAAATTCGTAGGAAGAATGAAGCCCTTCCATGTTTGGTAAGTTGTGATAGTGCGCATTGCATAGTGTAGGTGCTCGGAGATGGCTATATATCTCAGCCAAGGCGGAAGCCGGGACACTAAGCTTTGACTAGTGCATATAAGCCCTCCAAGAGCGGGGTCGATGATCTCAAGGCTCTGGGATCGTTAACCAGTTGCGATTGATGGAAACATCCGCGAGTTTACATATTATGATAGTGGCGTGTTGTGTGCATGTACCTTGACATGCACTTGCTCCACGGCGCAGACCGTCTAACGGCAAAAGAACAAAACCCAATATTCTCTAGAACTTGTTCCAGCATAATACGATTATTGCGAAATATCGTCGACGGATGATCAACAATGCAGTGAAGTACGCGGGTTTGCATATTCCTATGGTTATAAAATGTGTTCCGTTCCCATTTTGCTGCTTCTCACCTCATCTTACAACTTTGAATGAATAGATAATCACTCATCGTACTCAGACTCCAACATGAGACTCTTCCAATTGATGATCACTCTGGCTCTGACTACTATTGTGGCCTCAGACAATATTAACAATTGCTATAACGCGTATGTATGAATATGCAACCATTAACAATAACAACATTAACAAAAATGTTTGTAGTGCTGATCCCGACGCTGGCTTACCCACTGGATATTGTCGTTGCCCGGATGGTAAGCAAACAGGCATTACGCCAAGCATTCAATGTACTAACCCTAGAAAGAAACTTGTTGGCAGAACAACGACGGCACTTGCACAATACTAGGCGCACAAGTTGCTTGCGTAGGCACTGTAAGTATGCTTCTAATTTATGATTGATCTTCGTTGTCTAATTGACATGTTCTCCAGACATAGGGCCGAGCTAGTTGCATCTAAACATACTTGATACGGTGCCTAACTAATATGTGATTGCTTAATTGTTGTAGCTGTCTAGTGTTGTAGTCTGTATGAGTTCTTTGAGGTACTCTTCCTGTCTGCGCTTGCTGCTTAGTCTTAAATTCAATACTTTCTCAAGAATGTTGAGGGTAATTTCAGTGAATTCGTCACTTCTTTGGCTTTGTGGTCAGCGGCTGCCACTTGACTTGTGTCCGATGGCTTGGTCGACTCTTCTGTCTTCACATCTCTTCAATAGAAACAAAGACACCTGATTGGCTTCTGCAAAGCAACTGCATGACGAATGGCGCAAATCAGGTCTACCCACTAGTAGTTGCGCGTCCTGCTGGACGTAATCACTATATACACAGTCACTCTGGGGTCGTGGGGGCGTCGAAGTAGTTTGGAATGAGGAACTAAGCAACAAAGCGCGGCCTCCCGACGACATCCTCGCTTAAAGAGTCCATAAAAGCCATCGGCCACCGCCCTGATGAAGTCTCCTCCCAGATCAACATCATCGCCGATCATCTTCGCAACAGCGCCAACGAGACTTGAATCACAGGGTGATCCAAGAAGATCGAAGAGCTTCCCACCTCCGAACGCATCAAGACCGACGTCCTCGAGAAGTGTGAGCAAGTCACCGAAAAGATACAAGAGCTGTTCACCTCCGACAGCATCAAGACAGATGTCATGAACAAATTCAAAGCGATCTCGGAGATGTTGAGCAAGCTGGAGCGACTCCCCACCACAGACAGCATCAAGACAGGTGTCACAGACAAGTTTGAGGAGATCGCACAGAAGCTGGACATGCTGGAGCGACTCCCTACCTCCGACAGCATCACGGCAGATGTTATGGGCAAGTTTGAGGAGATCGCACAGAAGCTGGACATGCTGGAGCAGCTTCCTACTGCTGACAGCATCAAGAAAGACGTCGCCGATCAGCTGCAACAAATGTCCAATGATGTTGGAAGCAAGTCCAAAGCCATATCTTCGACTATCGAACAGCTTCCTACTGCCAACGGCATCAGAAAGGATATCACGTACAAGGTCGACGAGGTTGCAAGGAGGTTGCGCAGACTAGAGCAACTTCCTACTGCGAAGGCCATCGACGAGTGCATTACTGCTCGGCTGCAAGTAATCTCTGATGATGTTGCACGCGGGTTCGAATCCTTATCTTCGACTGTCGAACAGCTTCCCACTGCCGACACCATCAAGGAAGGCATTACTGATCAGCTGCACTAAATGTACGTGACTGTTGGAGACCAATAGGGAACAATCACAGATTCCATCAAAGAGCTTCCCACTGCTCGTACAATTGAAGACATTTCGAATCGTCTTGACAAGGAACGGCAAGACCATGCAGCCACTCGTCTGATGTGCAAGCAGGCAACAGATGAGCTCTGCGCCAAGAGGATCGAATACGCTGTTGTAGAATCAGCAAAGTGGGAGGCTGAAGACCAAGTCTCAATGCTCAAACAGGAACTGGACACCGAGCGCCGAGGCCACTACGGAACGGCCCTAGCTAGTAGGACACTTAGGGGGCCGCCGCCCCCAGGTCGGATTCGGTTAGTGCGGGGACGACGCTAGACGCATCGGGTAATTTTGTAGTGGCCCCCACACACGGCCCCCAGCTTGCTAAAA
>RZIQ01000098.1:0-74613 GCA_003992365.1 Aureobasidium sp. P6 | reverse complement strand
TCTTCTCAGAGATGAGGTTTCTGCAGAAGCCAGAGCATCCAGTACAGGAAACGTGTGAACGAAGGTCGAAGAAGAAGCATAAAAGGAAACATCATCAAGTTTCCGAGGAGGAAATATCCAGATTCTTCGATGCTAGCAAGACACAGCCTAACACTGGAATGCCCGACCAAGAGAAAGATACATTATTAACTGTAACACCAAAAGCTGCTCGGCGCGACTCAACGGCATCTCCAGTAGCTCTAGATCTTCCGGGCAAGCCGTTTCTCGGATTCGGAAGTCGAGGCACGCATCGGCCTACCACGAGTTATCTCAGCTGGTCAGAATCTGAAAGAGCGAGTGCGTCACGTTCGAAACATTTCGTGAGAGGTCCTGAACCATTAGCGGCTGGTCAACTCCAAGGCAGTTGGTCAACAGAGCCGTCCAAGACTGTCGACGTAGAACAGGATACCAGCCAACATCGGCCCGTCAGACAAACGGCGAACAAACAGGATGGCAAAGGTCACAGTGACACGCCTAAATCAAGTCGTCATGCCAGCCAAAACATTTGCGACGCAACTGAACCTCGGCAAATCAATGACGAAAGAACTTCTGAGCGGATTTCCAACGAGCATGAAGCCTGTTCTCCCGTGGCTTTGAGCCAAGGGAACCGAGGGGATATTGAAGTCAAGAATGTAAACAAGAGCATGCCAGCTGAGAGGACTGTCTCAAGCTCTCTGGGTAGTCATCAACTTCGTGGCGTCGGATCAATGCAACCGGCCATCTTGCATCGTTTTGAACCATGGGAAGCATTGCTTCAGGATTGTGAGGTTGCAGCTCAATCATTGATGCCAACGCAGCAGCACGATACAACTCTGCGGGATTCTTGGTTCACGCCGCACGAACACACAGAGTTGCGTCTGTGGAGGACCGATGAAGGTGTATATTCGGAGCATCATGCAGATAACACGGCCTTCGTGGCTCAATTTGCATATCAGGATCAGCCAGAGATTGTCGAACCTTGGAACGAAAACAACCATTTGCTCGAAGGATTAGTAGATGATGTGTCCGAGTTTGGTGATTCACATTGTTATAGTGATGTTCCTTCTCATGAAGAGGCAGAGTGGGAAGAGGGCGGTGCAAGAGGACAAGACGAGATGATAGTAGACGGAAAGTCTCATGGAGTTGAAGGCATGGACGAACTAGCTGGCTTTTGGCAACCAAACAAATTGTATTGACTTGTCTTTGAGTACCAAGAACATGTGAGTATTGTTCATGAGAAGCAGCAAGCAGCATTCAGAAGTTGGGTGGGGAAAGGCCAGTGCTTGGGGCAAGCAAAGTCAGACCGAGGTCGGAAAACAGCCAACAGACCGAGCAACAAGCCTCTCGACAACCGAAGAGAAATATTGGACCAGACAGCTGCATGTTTGCATACAGAAGCCAGGCATTGTGCAGACGTCAATCGACTCTGAAACCAACACAAGCCAGGCCATTTGTTGGGCACCTGGCAGTTTCCACGCTGGCTCACCGCATCAGCCGCAGTGCTGACCCCACCACGACGGCCAAAGCCGCCGACGCTGTCGTTTTCAAATCTCGCACTGCTCAAGTTGCTCGTCACTTGTCCGCAACGACACGTCCATCACACAACATGTCTTCCCCCAAGTACTCCGTCCGCTCCGTCGGCGCTCCTCACACCCTTGAGCACCGCATCTTCATCGAGAAGGATGGCCAGCCCGTCTCTCCCTTCCACGACATTCCCCTCTATGCCAACGAGCAGCAGACCATCCTGAACATGGTCGTTGAGATTCCTCGCTGGACCAACGCCAAGCAGGAGGTATGGTGCAATCCAGATCAATGCCTCGCACACGTCAACTGACGCAGCCCTCAGATCTCCAAGGAGGAGACCCTCAACCCCATCAAGCAGGACACCAAGAAGGGCAAGCTGAGATTCGTCCGCAACTGCTTCCCCCACAAGGGTTACCTCTGGAACTACGGTGCCTTCCCCCAGGTATGTCTCGCATTGAACACCACTAAGCCATTGGACCGCAATTGACCCGTCTTGCCAGACCTGGGAGGACCCCAACGTCACTCACCCCGAGACCAAGGCTCAGGGTGACAACGACCCGCTCGATGTTTGCGAGATCGGTGAGCTCGTCGCCAAGCCCGGTGAGGTCAAGCAGGTCAAGGTCCTCGGTGTCATGGCTCTGCTCGACGAGGGCGAGACTGACTGGAAGATCATCGTCATTGATGTCAACGACCCTCTTGCCCCCAAGCTCAACGACATCGAGGATGTCGAGAGACACCTGCCTGGCCTTCTTCGCGCCACCAACGAGTGGTTCCGCATCTACAAGATCCCCGATGGCAAGCCCGAGAACCAGTTCGCCTTCAGCGGCGAGTGCAAGAACAAGAAGTACGCCATGGATGTCGTCAGAGAGTGCGCCGAGGCCTGGGAGAAGCTCATCACCGGCAAGACCAACAAGGGTGAAATCAGCCTGTGAGTTTTTTTCGAATTCTTGACAAGAGAAATAGTCCATGAAAGTTGACATATGAGCAGCACCAACACCACCGTCTCGCACTCCAACGACCGCACCGACCCCAGCAAGCTCAACATCCCCGAGGGTGACAACAAGGCCCCTGCTCCCATCGACCCTAGCATTGACAAGTGGTTCTTCATCTCGGGTGCTGCCGTTTAAATGACGATTGAGCATATCAAGATTGTTTAGGTACACATATCTACAAGCAACCAAAAAAGGAATTGCACATAGTTTGATTCTGCCGTGTGTTTTTATTTGTCCGTCCCGTCGTGATATACATGGTTCGAGCATGGAGACAGTCAAGATGTGCAGTGAAAGCAAAACAGCAACAGCTAGCCGCCATGATAACCATAACGCCTCGCTCCTCCCAATGCAAAAATGGAATGGTATAAGATGAGAACAAGGATCAACCAGCCAACTCTTCTTTTCTGCCGAGCATGCGCGAATGTCTGTCGACCTCTGTCGTAATGTCCTTGATCTTCATCGTCTCCAAGTCAAGACTCATTTCTTTGCCGTCCTCTGCGATGGAGTGTAAGCATGACGTGTGCGAAGCAGGACTGCAAGGAAGTAGTACTGAATTTGAGAGCGAGGAGGCCAGGCTTGTGGGCGTCTGCTCTGGATAATTGCTTGACATCAATCTTCATGGTACTGCGGGCATTTGGTGGAAGGAGGGCGAGGAAGTTGCGAGCAGTCTTGCCGGACTTGGGGTTGAAGGGAGAGAAGGTGGTCGAGACCGAGGTCAGGAAGCGAGTCATCATGTTTGCGGCGAGGGCAATGCGACAGCGGGCAGTTGGTGGGTGACCTTGTCGCGACAAAAAAGCCAACGCTGTAACGTGAGAGAGTGAGAGAGAGGCAGAAGTCGGCAACACCCGCGCCTCGGTGGCCTGCAGCCAGCAGCGGCCAACACAACTAGGCACGCTTCCACCACTCAAGCGCGAACCATGAAGAATCGCAATGTCCTAGACTCTCTGTCACAGCTGTCTGACTCGATCAAGCTCTCCTTCCAACTCATCAGCCGCCTCTCCAAACTCTCCTTCCAACCAGGATCCACGCCGCTCCAGCCCGACGGTGACGTGCGTCTGGAGCTCTCCCACGACATTCGTGACGCCTTGAAACAGCACGACGATACACTCGACGCTCTTCGTCAGGAAATCGAGAGCGACCTTGAAGCTTCTCTCGTGTCCCAGCGTCGCCGGGACAGTCTCAAGGACCGCGAGAACGCTCGTATCGCTGCCCAGCTTGCCCGTCTGGACGAGGATCTGAAGCAGTACGTTGATCGCTCTCGGGGAAACGCCTTCTTACTCACCGCCTACACAGCGCTCGCAGTCAATACCGCGCCGCTCAGCTTTCTTCAAAACGTGCCTCCGAGGCAGCAAAGCAGAAGGAACGCGAAATCCTCTTTGCTTCTCTCCAACAGCCCTCCGAGCCCCACTCGACCTCATCTACCCCCGATCCCTTTGCTGCACGTCGGCCTCAACCTAAGCAACTGACCCAGGACGAGCTGCTCATCAACGCTTCCACAGACGTGACCTCTGCTCTCCGTCGTACACATAATCTGCTCACTTCTGAGCTCTCTCGTTCGCGCTTTGCCCAAGAGACCCTCGACCAGTCCACTGCAGCTCTCGCTGACCTAGGTGAGCGTTACACCGATCTTGATTCTCTTCTCAGTAACAGTAAGAACCTGCTTGGAACCCTTGTGAGAAGTCAAAAGAGCGATACTTGGTATCTCGAGACTGCCTTTTACATTCTTGTCACCACCATCTGTTGGCTGGTTTTCAGAAGACTGATTTACGGTCCTGCTTGGTGGTTCATCTGGCTGCCTTTCAAGTTCTTCCTCCTCAAGCCTTTCTATCTCTTCCTTGCCATCTTCGGTATTTCTGGTGGTAGTTCTTCCGCTGCTGCTGTTTCATCCGTGTCGGCCAGTATTTCATCACAACCAACCATACGTATTCAACCTAGTGCTTCAGGCGATCGACCCACATTTCGCAGAGGTATGGACCAACGTCCAGCCAATATCATACCGGTCGGTGGTGGCGGCGCAAAGGCCGGTAAGGATGGTCAACAACAAGACCCCAGTCCTGCAGGTAG
The DNA here is from genome assembly GCA_003992365.1 of Aureobasidium sp. P6. Lineage (NCBI taxonomy): Eukaryota > Fungi > Ascomycota > Dothideomycetes > Dothideales > Saccotheciaceae > Aureobasidium > Aureobasidium sp. P6. The sequence goes on along the minus strand of RZIQ01000098.1, from coordinate 70,015 downwards.
CATGTCACAGAGCATTGGACAGATGGCAGAAGCCAGTCGTGCGCAGGAACCTCCACACAAGGAAGAGCCAAAGGAGCCTCAGAGAAGAGGAGATGGTACAATTCTTCAAGAAAGAGGTGACATTCCTCGCAATCCCAAGAAAAAAGTATGGGAAGAAGATGTCGAATCGGCCAAGCACGAAATGAGGAAGAGAGATGAGCTATAGCTAAATCAAAATCATTCGACTAGTAGTGTTTGTGACATGTATACCATGGCGCCGTGAACATCATCGTATCTTTTGAACTCGCACTTCTGGATTTGTACCTTGTCTGCTTGCACATTTACAGCGCAAATGGCATCATCAGTCATCAGCCCTTTGTCACCTTTCTCTCCACCAACATCAGCTTGACATGAACTTTTTTTCACTGCACAGCTTCTCCTGCGATTCATTGAATTTAACCGCCTCGAGGCGGTTCGTGATTCACGGTTTCTTTTCTGCTTGCCACGATCATAGCATCAGATTGACTCTTTTCTTTTTAAACGAAATCATGTGAATTGAAGTATCCTACCCAGATCTTACGTTGCATACAGGACTTCAATCACATTTGCTACTTTCTTGCGACCTTGTATGCTTCAACTACGAACGCACATATGCAGGTCTTGAACCGCTCCCTGCACGACATCTCATATACGATCGCTCATAATGGAGACCGATTTTCAGGAGTCACGGTTCACGCACTACCCTTTCGTGTATTAGAATTCTTCCACGAGCGCATCCGATTACAGCAACTACTTCGGCCTCAGACAAAACATGCTTGGCTACTCCAGACCGACAGTCTGACCAGACCCTGACCGTTGACATGTGACAACATCTCTTGTGTTTGCCTTCGGCTGTGCGTGGGTGGCTTCCACTTTAACCCTGGAGCCGCAGCAGCTGTGGTGACGAATACTGCCAACACAATCAATCACTACTATTCAGGCACTAGTACCTGCTAAGGGAAGAGTGACATTTTCCAAGCCTCGATGTTGCTTCTGACAGAACGATGGTTTGAGGTGTGAAATGTTATTACACACGCTTTCAAGAATCGAGGTGCGGGAAGCGCATCGGATCAAAACGGCGCAGGACGTCAGGGCGCTCTCATTGGCTCTGGAAAGTTGCTTATCTTTGAGAGCCTAACTTGCTATCTCTGGGCCTAAACAATCACTGTACGCTATGCCTGGAGTGGTTTTTGTGTGGTAATCCTTACATGAAAAAAACCTACCGTCCTCGGCGTTTAGGAAAGAGTACAGTCGTGCAGTCCTCAACCTTTCATCCGGGCATTGGAATATCAAATGACTATCGCCGCTCTCGACCATCTTGTTTTGCTCGCAATGCTTTGCAGTTCGCCCGATTCCGCTGTCTGATTGATTGTTCGAGCCATTCTTTCTGACCCAACTCTGGTCCAACATTTACCATTCTCGGCCACTTGAATCAATCAACTACATAGGCCTATCTTGCGATAAGCCCCTCTACTATAATAGCCATTATCGAACTCGTGCCCCGCGGCCTCTTGCGCATTATCTATCAGTTCCCGCTACCAATTGATTGACCGAGGTCGGGACCCTCAGGCTTGTTTCAACAAAGTACGATAGTGATCCATCATGGCTGCTGCTGTAGCTATACAACCTCTGGCCCCTCGCTCTGGTCCCATGGCTTTCAACCAACAACAACCACGGAGTAGTAAGGTCGCCATTCCGTATGACCACGTGCTGTCCACTAAAATATTATTCCACTATAGTCACCAGCTCACGTGGTCGAAGAGAGAGGCCTTGTATGTATAACGTCTATTTCTATGCCATCTCACGCCAAGCCTCGAAACTAATTTACTTGATAGGTGACGGTTGCCGACGACGTAAGAGCAAGTGTGTGTTACAAGACTCATTACCTTGTGTCCTTTGCGAGTTTCATAAGCAAGACTGTACTTTTGTCGAGGCAGCTCAACCGCGTAAACGTAAGGTAGATGATTCTACTGTATCAAAGGATACACCAAACGCCAAACGGTAAAGCTCGTATTGATTTGCAATGTTACCGTCCTCAAACTGATCCGAGACAGCCCAAAGGATTCCAAAAGTCCGGGTCAAACACCTCCTCCGCAGCAGCAACAGCAACAACAACCTTCCGTTGTCCCTGTGATACATTTAGAAAAACCCCAGCATGCTCCACAACCTGTACGCGGTGTGGTTCTGGGCGATACTCTAAGTTTACAGAGAGAACAGCATTGTAGGCTTATAGGACGTACTTCCGCCCTGGACATATCTCTTCTTGGTTTCTCGGACTTTGGGAGTCGTCACGAAACAAACACAGGGTTCGGCAAAATCAGAAGGGTAGCAACTGGCGATTTCTTCAGCATGCATACCGATGCTGCCTTTTCAACATACGAAGATGAATTGCAGACACTGGTTGCTGTCGAACAAACGGTGGCACCCTACGGTCCTGCACTGATCGATCTGTACTTCCGCAATGTACATCCGAGCTTCCCTATTCTACAAAAGCATACTTTCATGGATCGTCACCGGAACGGAGATCGCCAATTCCATTCAGGTCTGTTGGCTGGAATGTATCTGCTTGCCCTGCGCTGGTGGAACAGAGATCCTGTTCTCTCTCAGCACCCAAAGCCATCGGTCTATCGACTCGAAGAGCTCGCCGCGCGATCACTCAGCATGGCAATGCAACATCCCAAATTGTCTGCTCTTCAGGCCGGTTTGCTGTTATTACAGAGGCGGCAAGCCACAGACTGGGGTCTGACTGTACAACTGGTTGCTCTGGCGCAAGACCTTGGTCTCCACATTGATTGTACGAATTGGGACATTCCAGTCTGGGAAAGAAGGTTGCGAAAGAGATTGGCATGGGCACTATACATGCAGGACAAATGGACCGCTTTGGTGCATGGACGACCATCGCATATACAGGCAGCAGATTGGGCGGTTTCAACACTCTCCTTGGATGACTTCAACGAAGAATTTGAAAATGCCGATCAACAAATGATTGTGGATGACGAGAATGAGGAGGAAGAAAAGAGCAGAGTCATATTCATCCAGATGATTGAGCTGACGAGTATCATGGCCGAAGTCATTGATGTCTTTTATACACAAAGGGCCAATGCCGAGTTTGAAAGAGGCGGGAAAAACGCAACACGGCTTATCTTGGAGCGTGCGAAGCCGGTGCAGCTGAAGCTGAAGGAATGGTTTTCAAGACTGCCTTCGGTTGCGAGAATGGATGCCTATATTCCAGGCAAGCTGTCGTCAAATGGTGAGAAGGCAGATTTGAACGATTACTCGGAACGCATGCTTACATGTTCAGCAGGCTATCTGCATCTCGCCTACTTTGCAACCGAAATATCGATTCACAGACGCATCGTGCAATCGCTGCAACCATCGACTACGGATCCATATGTTTTGTATATCTGCCGATCAGCTGCAAAGACAAGACTCATTTCAGCCATGGACTTTGTCAACCGTCTGAAACCAGAACATCTGGACTCGTTCTGGTACTTTGCATCGGCGACAAACTTTGCTTTGATCAACACATTCGGCAATCTTCTCAGAGCAACAGCACCAGGGGAAGAAGAGGCAGGATTCTATGCTTGCCGTTTAAAGGAATACAGATGGGCATTGGGCGCCAGCTGTCGTAGAGCAGAGTGGCTCGAAGGGGCTGTCAGGATGCTTGATGCAACCGACAATCTAGTCGACGGGCTTGGGGACAGACAACGAAACACTCAGCATGCGATGCACGAGCAGATGGAGAACGACGACGAAGAGGGAGGATACTGGTTGGAGAGGATTGATTCTTGATGATTTTTTGATGCATTGTTACGATACCCATTTGATGATTGGTAGAAGAGGAGGCGACTAGAAGGATACCCAGGATATAGAGCATGGAGATGAGATGAAACACAAGTTCAATACAACATGTGCAATCACCAGTGGTGAGATGTCTCAAAATGGAAGTAAAGTGGCTTGGCAATCGCGTCTTCCTCTGTGAGACGCGTCAAGTGGTCGTTGGCGCTGAACGCCGACCGTCTTCACTAATGGACGACAATGGGGTTGTCTAGGAATGCAAGACCTTTGTTAAAAGTGGTCGGAGGTGTACAGCATGCTACACCAGAAGATCATGAACAAGAGAACCACGACCGACAACCCGACTCGAGCGACGACGACGACGATGATGATGATGACAACGATACATCAGGCCTTGGTGGCCTTCCCAAGAAGATGCCAACTCGTCTCCACGTACCGCCGCGAACAAACAAAAGAGTGACCGATACCCTTTCACCGGCAAAGAGAAAGACCCCGTCGCAAGACAACTCGGACGATGCAATCTTCTCTCAACCATCCCAGCCAAAACGAATCAAAACCTTCAGCAGAAAACATTCATCACAACCGAAACGACCCGACAAGAAAGGTGAGATACGCTCATGTCCGTCGCGGCAGGTCGATTCCTGACCACCACTAGCTGCATCTTTCAAGGAGTCAAACGTCTCCGAAGCACAGTCTACCTTGCTCGAACCGCCCAAGAAAAAAGGATTCCAAGCTCGCCCTTCTGCCGAACCTTCATCCTCACAAGCAGAACCTCCATCAGAAACCTCAGACCCTGCTTTCCGACATCCCAAACGTCTTGCTCCTTTTACTGCAGAAAGCACAGCCGAAGCCTCTGGCCAGTCACAGCCTATAGTCCTCGACTCCTCCCAACTCTCACCACCACCCTCTTCGCCCTTGAGTAGTGTATATGACTTGGAACTGGAACAAGACGCAGAAATTGCCGACAAGAACCCTCCTTGCCCCATCTGTGGAGAAAAGGTTGAAAAAGAGTTTTGGGACAAATTCCAGGACGACAATTGTCATAGGCGCATGAACCTACGGCTTCAAGAAAAATTCTGTCAAGCGCACAAAGCTCGAGGTGCCGACGATATCTGGAAGGATAGAGGTTATCCCAAGATTGACTGGTCCACGCTACACAGTCGACTTGCAGCACATCACAATCATCTGCAGGCAATTCTGGATCATGAATACGAGAGTCCTTACTACCAACAACACGCGAAGATGGTATCCTCGTCAAAAGGGCACACGGCTAGATCCGCCATGTTGACAGGGCAATTTACTGGCTTACGCGCCGGTTACTACGGAACAAAGGGCGAAAAGATCATGTACGTACTGATTGTCCATCGGCTCATCCATCTTCCCAGCTAACCCAGACTAGGGGCGAATACATCGTCCGCATATTCTCAGACAAACTACGGAATCTTTCCAAAATCGATCCACTCATAGCTTCTGGCGGTGCATCTGGTGGACTATCAGGATTTGTACATGCCATCCTGGTTCCAGAGTTGGCTGTCGGCTTGATCATGGAAGATATGGATTGCGACAGAGACGAAGCCAGAAGCATTCTAGCAGAAAGTGCAGACATTGGCGAGATGATGAACGAAGAGGAGGACGAAAAGGTACCACGTATCGAGATTGATTTGTTAGATGCCAGCAGTCTTGACAACGATGGTGGAAACGGCCAAACGCAGACGCAGAAACCTCGCAAAGGGTTTCGTTTGGCTTGAGCATTTGCTCAGTGAGGGCCCTTGCGTGCAATTTCCAGGCCGTCTTTCAAGGCGTCTGGTTAGCACGATTTACGTATGCTTCTTCTTTCTTTTTTGTGGCATACTACAAGACGACATTATGACCAACAGTCTTTCTTTTCCCTTTTAGACGGAAACATGCATAGCGGCGTTTTAATTGTACATGGCATTGGAAGGGCATGCGACCTTCATGAACATGTGATACCAATACTACTCTCTTTCTCGAGATCATTGGCCACTTTCGACGAACACACAGAACGTGCATTTCAACATGTGACATTTTTGTTCATTTTGTAGACATCTAGCAACATCGAGCAAACGAGAGCATATACACACACACGCACGCACGCACGCACGCACAACACATCTAATGGCCCAACTTGAGCTTCTCAAACTGCGCAATACTCTCCTCGTAATTCTTCTGCTCGGCCAACAAATCCTGCAATTTGGTCTTTTCGGTCTCGAGGACGGAATGCGAGACCTTGTCGGCGAAGCCCTCTGCGTCGAGTATCTTGCGCTGCTTGGCGGCGCCGTCGGCGGCCTTGCGGAGTTTCTGCTGGGCGCGTGTGATTTCGGCGTCAATGTCGACGCGGCCCGCGACTTCGAGGAAGACGGCGGCGGACGACGAGACGGCGAAGACGGCGCAGCCGGTTGGTGTTGCGTCGTTGGGGCCGATGATGTTGAGGTTTGTGAGGGCTTTGCCGGACAGGGATTTGATGGATGCTTGTTCGTCGGCGGCCGTCTTGTACGTCTTTTCGTCGTAGCATTGGACAAAGGCTGGCAAGTTTTTGGTTAGTCGTCGATCAATATAAGAAGAAATCAGTCTTGACTCACCCTTGGCGTCTTCCTTGATCAGGTACTCGGACATCAGACTTCTGACACCCTTGGAGCATCCGAGAAGCAACTCGTAGGCGGCCTCGCTCTCAAAGTCTTCCAGCGAAGCATCGTGCTCGGGGTATGCGGCAACGACGATACTCTTGGTCTTGTCATCAGGACGACGAGGCAGACGCTGCCACAGCTCTTCGGTCAAGAAGGGCATGAAGGGATGAATCAAGCACAGAGCGCCCTCGAGGACGGTGTAGAGAGTGTCAACGGCACTGCGCTTCTCCTCCTCGGTACCGTCGCGGATGATGGCCTTGCTGTTCTCAATGTAGACGTCACACAGGTTTTCGTACCAGTATTGGTAGGCGAGCGAGGTCGAGCGTGAGAATTCACGGGAAGCAAGAGCCTCATTGATCTCCTTGGCGGCGGTGGTGAACTTGTGCAGAATCCAGCGTTCAGGGAGCGACTCCTTGCCAGTCTTGCCGCCCTTGGCTTGAGGAACAAAGTCCTGAGGCAGGTTGCCGAGAACGTACTTGGTGGCTTGGTAAATCTTGTTGCAGAAGCGGCGGTAACCTTGCATGACCTTGACGTCAAAGGCAATGTCACCTCCACCAGTAGTGTACTGAATAAGAGAGAAACGAAGAGCATCAGCACCGCACTCGGGAATGCCTTGCGGGAATGAGTCCTTCTGGTATTTGGTGGCATTCTTGACCTCCTTGGGATCAAGGTTACCTTGCAGCAACTTGTCGTGGAGCTCCTGAAGAGTGATACCTTCCATGATGTCAACAGGATCGATGACGTTGCCGAGCGACTTGGACATCTTTCTGCCGTCCGAGTCACGGATGAGAGAGTGACAGTAGACCTCAGTAAAGGGGACCTTGCCAGTAAGCTTGAGACCGAACATGATCATTCTGGCGACCCAGAAGAACAAAATGTCCCATCCGGTTTCCAGAACAGATGTAGGGTAGAGCTTCTCAAAGTCAGGAGTCTTGTTGGGCCATCCCAAGGTAGAGAAAGGCCAGAGACCAGATGAGAACCATGTGTCGAGACAGTCAGGATCGCGGACGAGTTCAAACTTCTTGCCGGGGAATTTCTTTTCGGCCTTTTGCTGAGCCTCCTCCTCGGTCCTGCCGGTGACCCAGTATTCGTCCTGAATCTCGTCATTGTTCTCGCCTTGAATCTTGACAAAATAAGCAGGGACCTGGTGACCCCACCACAGCTGACGTGACAGACACCAATCGTTGATGTTGCGCATCCAGTGGTAATAGTTGCGCTCAGCGCCTTCAGGACGGATCTTGATTTCACCGTTCTGAACAGCATCGATACTAGCGTCTGCAAGCTCGCGCATGCGCATCCACCATTGGGGCTTCATCAAAGGCTCGATGACATCCTTGGACTTGGAGCACAGAGGAACCTTCATGGGGTTGTCTTCCTTCTTGACGAAGAGACCGAGCTTGGTGAGCTCCTCAACGACAGAGTAACGAGTATCGAAGCGCTTCTGCCCCTCGAATTGACCAGCATTACTGTTCATGGTACCGTTGTCGTTCAAGACGGTGATGAACTCAAGCTTGTGTTTGGTACCGAGGTTGAAATCGTTGGGGTCGTGAGCAGGAGTAATCTTGACGGCACCAGTACCGAATTCAGGGTCGACGTATTCATCGGTAAAGATGGGGAGAAGACGGTCAACGAAGGGATGCTTGGCCTTCTTGCCGACCAAATGCTTGTAGCGCTCGTCTGAGGGGTGGACGGCGATACCAGTGTCACCAAGCATGGTCTCGGGACGGGTAGTGGCAACCTCAATCATCTCGTCGCTGCCCTCGATGGGGTACTTGAAGTGAGTGATGACACCAAATTCGACCTTGCGTTCATAGCCAGGGACATCCAGCAGAGTGCGACCCTCAAGCTCCTTGTTGTCGACTTCGAGGTTGGAAAGGGCAGTGTTGAGCTGAGTGCACCAGTTGACGAGTCTGTTTGAACGATAGATGTAACCCTCCTCGTGCATTCTGACGAAGGTCTCGGTGACGGCAGCCGACAAGTTGGCGTCCATGGTGAAAGCTTCACGGGTCCAGTCGAAGGAACCACCCATTCTCTTGAGCACGTTGTTGATCTTCTTGTGATATTCCTCCTTCCACTCCCAAACGGTGTCAACGAACTTTTCACGTCCAAGGTCGTGTCTGGTCTTTTGTTGCTTGCGCCAGAGCATCTTCTCGACAACGCTCTGAGTGGAGATACCGGCGTGGTCGCATCCAGGCAAGAATAGTGTTGTGTAGCCTCTCATTCTGTTCCAACGGATAAGGGTGTCCTGGAGAGATGTGGCAAGAGCGTGACCGCAGTGCAAAGCACCAGTGACGTTCGGTGGAGGCTCTGAGATGACAAAGTAGCCACGAGGCTTGACGTTTCCATCAGGACCAAATTCAGGCTCGTGGAAGCCTTCCTTCTCCCACCAGTCGTACCACGCTGACTCGACGACCGAGGGAATGTAGGCCTTGTGGTATTCATCGTCCAGAGGCTTGAGAACTAAAGCTTGTCAGTGGCCAGCTCTCGTTTGCCCCATGCTAAAAGCCAATCCTTACTCTTCTTCTTGCCCTTGGGTGTCTCCTCGACATATTTGGGCAGTGCCTCTTCCTTGACCTTGGGCTTCTTCTCCTTGGTCTTTGTCGATGAGGCGGCGGTGGAGGCCTGCTTGGCCTGCTTCTCGGCAAACTTGCGAGCCTTTTCGGCCTTTGCTCGTTCTTTTGCGACTGCTTCGTGTCAGATTGCCGGTCGATGCCATGCTTTTCAACATGAGTGCGTACGCTCTTTCTCGGTCTTTTGCTTCTTGGGTGCCTCGGCGTCACCACCGTCACGGCCGGGGGCATTGTGGCCCTGGGGATCCTTCTCGGATGATGAGACAAGAGCTTCGGTGGCCTCGGCCGACAATGATGGCGGCTGACCGCTCACGGGGCCGGTCTTCTCGCCCGCTGTTGCTAAGTATTAGCACCCACATGCTTTAGTCGGCTGTCACGAAAGAAGCTCACGAATGTTGTGTGATGCTGCGTTGAGAGCCATCTTGGCGAACCCTCTTGTGCGATTGAGAAAAACAGGCCGTACGACCGAAGCGCTCCTGTACAGCGCTCTCGAAAGTATCTTGGTGGTCTGCTGAGAGGTGAATGCGGTTGTGACCAAAAGTGATGGTTCAAACACACAAAAATGCCTGACTCATTCGAGAGCATCCCGGACTTGATCCAAAGCTCGTTTCCTGACTCACGCAGCCAAGAGATGCTCGCTACAGCGGTGACCCTATTCTCACACTACCTATCTCATGTGAGTCAGACAACAACACTATTCTTAGGAGATTCAGATGTGTTGATGGACAAATGAAATAGAGTGTATTTAGTTTGTGTGTGTGATGAGGCCATGCTAACACCACAACCTTTCTCAGTGATCGGAGCATCAAAAGCCGTAGACAAAACGGTAGACACGATGATGTAAAGAAGAACGAGGTTGAAGACGAAGTCTTGGGATATCTACGGCCATATAGCTCCTAGTTTTGTGTGCCGACCGCTTCCTGTGCTAGCGACAATACGAATGAATCAAAGTCCCCATACCCATACCTCTTGCGCCCTCGCTTACCAGCCCCATCACTTTGACAAGATCCCGCATCGATGCATGACTTTTCCGATCTTGACGAATGATCAGTCATCAGCATGCCGGGCTTGCGTGATACGCGGGCAGGCTATCCATGCAAAAAACGACCGCTAGCGTAGCCTTGAGCGATCAGAAATCTAGGTTTGAATTACTGTGGTCTGTTCGGCTATCTCTGCTCGAAACAGCTGCCACTTCGTCATCAAGAATGTGCAGAATCCGAGTTCTGTTGTGCTTGCTGTCTAACCGGAGCGAAGTAAGGGTGTGCCATGGCCTCCTTGGCCGTCAAGCGCTCCTAAGAATAGTTAGTTACTACATCTGATGATAGTGGCCATGGCACTTACCTGATGGTCATATCTGAGGAGTTTGTCCAAGAAATCGATCGCATCGTTACTGACAAATCGAGAATTATCCGTGTTGACGAAACTGTGCCAGTTCTTCTTGGGGAATCTACCGAGGATGTCGTCGTATTGGGCATCCAGCTCAATATCGTATTTGTCAAGGTAGTCGAACAGATCTTCAGTACCAAGAACTTTGGCGATTTTAACGAGTTGATCAGAGTTGCTGTTACCATGGAAGAAAGGTTCCTTGCGGAAGATCATGGATGCAAACATGGCACCCAGAGACCACATGTCCAATGAGTAGTCATACTCTTGGAAGTCGACAAGTAGTTCGGGACCCTTGAAATAACGCGATGCCACACGAACGTTGTATTCTGTACCGGCATGGTAGAATTCGGCAAGACCCCAATCGATCAGGCGGAGCTTCTTCTTTTCGTGGTCAATCATGACATTGTGAGGCTTGACATCGCGGTGCATGATGCCTTTACTGTGGCAGAAGTCGAGAGCCTGATATGGTGGGTCAGTGGATGATTTTGCTGTCTCGAAGGCTGTCATCGGTCACCTTGAGCAACTCAAAGATGTAGTATCGGACATCGTGATCGACGAACTTCGGGTAGAGACTGCGGAAGTCGGTATTGTTGACGTACTCGAAGACAAGAGAAGGGGTCTTGCTCTGAAAGGATTCTGTTAGGACATGTCGGAGAGTAACAAGCAGGTCGCGCTCACCTGGCTGTCTCGCACAACATCGAGCAGACCGATGATGTTTGGGCCTCCACTCAGATTCTGGAGGATCTTGATTTCACGCTTGATCTTCTTCTTCTTGACGGGCTTGAGAACCTTGATGACGCATTTTTGGTAGTTGACAACGTTGATGCCTTCAAAGACTTCCGAGTACTTTCCGCGACCTGACCAGCCAATGTTAGCTTGGAAGTGGAGTAGCAGCGACTGGACAGGCAGACGCACCAATCTTGCGAACGACTTCGTAGTTTTCCAGGACGCCCCAAGAGATGTTGACACTATCGTAGTCCCAGTACGAACGAGGCATGTGCTGGTTTACGTCGGCGTAAACGCGAGCCATGCTGGGCAGCAAAGGCTGTTGGCTGACGTGATAGGCGCGACAAGCGGGCAGAAACAGAGCGCAAACCAGCGAAAAGTCGAGAAGAATGCGCAGACCACGACGGCCCTTGGACGACGAGGTATGGACGGTCGGCGTGGATGCGGATGTGGATGGTTCGGTGACGGTGGAGCACAGCAAAGCGGCAGCGTCAAAGCATGACATGGCGCCCTGTCGCTTGCAAAAGCCCTGGGCTCTTTCCTGACTCGTGTGGTTGTCGAGAGATGTCACCAAAATCATCTTCAATACCACACTCAAGACTTGACATTAAATGGACTTTTTGATTGTGAACAGCTTTCGAATCGTATCATCTTGCCTTGTCAAATGTGCTCAACTGAGGAAGTTACAGAGGACCTTAACCTTCTACGCGTGGAAAGCTTCATCGCAGTATCTTCCAGCCATACTCCAAGTGGATTTCATCCAGCGACAATATGCTCTAGAGTGGATTGGTCGCTCATACAAAGCAGTGCCTTCCAGTAGTCTTACCTTGGTAGATCGTGTGCTATGGCAATCAGATGCGTGACAAACCCTTGAATGACGAGCATCTGCGTTGGGCTGCATCGAGTCATGAAGATGATGCTCAAATTCTCGAATCGCGCAACTTTTGGCATGTGAATCTATTCAAACCCACGACAACATGACCAGCCATGTTCTACGACCTGAATGTCGACTGGAATCCGTCGATCAAGGACGCTGACCTATCCAGGACTCTATCCTTCCTCAGTGAATGTGAGCACATGCAACATGCCAAACCATCTGGCATTCGCTGACGTGCATCAGTAGGATATAATGTCATCGCCCTGAACCACACCATCTCGGGCAGGTTGCCATCGGATCTTGTCAGTGGTTCTTGACACAACTTTGTTCCTCGATCTATAAGCTGAGATTTGATAGTCTTGCGCAATCCCCAACCCACTGCCATTCAAAACACCCGCTTCTTTGACCATCCTCCGTCGCTGCACCTTGATCTTGTCCGAATCGGCAACCAACAACCGTCTGAGTGCCTTGGCCAACAATTACGACATCCTCGCATTACGTCCAATCGATGAAAAGACTTTTCAACATGCTTGTGGCACCGCCGACTGCGACCTGATATCGCTCGACTTGACTCAACGCCTGGGCTATCACTTCAAGTTCAAAACCGTCTCGGAGGCTGTCAAGCGCGGTGTTCGCCTCGAAATCGCATATAGTCAACCCTTGTTATCTGACCCTGCCGCCAAACGCAATCTTATCAGCAATGCGACTGGCCTGATTCGTGCGACTAGAGGTGGACGTGGCATCATAATCAGTAGCGAAGCCACAAAGGCCGTGGGATGTCGCGCACCTTGGGACGTTGTCAATCTGGCCGCCATCTGGGGGTTGGCGCAAGATCGAGGGTACGAAGCAGTCAGCAAGGAAGCCAGAAGTGTAGTGGTCAGTGCCAAGTTGAAGAGAACAAGCTTCAGAGGCGTGGTTGATGTGGTCTATGGAGGTGAAAAGCCTACGGTCAAAGAGCAACCCGAAAAACAGACTCAGAAGGACAAGACGAAAGTGGCTACACTCAAGGAGAATATTGTAAAGAAACGAAAGTCCGACGAGGTCGAAGAAACCACAACCGACGGTTCAGAGAAGCCAATATCGAAAAGAGAGCAAAAAAGAAGAGCACAAAAGGCTAGAATGGAAGGTCTGGGTCAGAATACGACTCCAACCTCATAGAAGATGCTCAAAAACACATCAAGTCAACAATCAAATCAGCACATTTATATAAACACAATTGTGACAGGTTTCAAGACTGTTTCTTTTGCGTAGTTCTATACAAAGACGCCAACCCAATGCGTATAAGTGGCAATGATCATGTCCCACCATGCCTATGACTTGGACTTCCTTGCCCAGCATCCGCATCATCCCTGTAAGCTTTGTGGTCGTGATCGTGCTCTTCATCATCTCCAACACTGAACACATCTTCCTCCTCACTATCCTCGGCAAAGGCATCATAAAGTTCACCTGCCCTGCGTTTACCCTTCGCTTTGGCACTCATACCATTGGCCCCGCTGGCTCCTCTGTTGCCTTCGTCGTCAATATCCTCTTCATTCAGCATTTCGAATTCATACTCGTCGCGAGCATTGCGCTGTCTTCTTCGCTTGGTGAGGATATACCAGATACTCAAAGATGTGCAGAAGACTGCAATGAGTGCTAGTGCTCCATAGATCCAAACTTGAGTACGTTTAGAGGCTCCGAAAGTAGGGAAAGGAGATGGAAGGAAATTGGACTCTGGCTGATCGCTGATTTCGTCCTCTTCTGCATCGGGATTCGATGTCGGTTTTGGCGTTGTCTCAGGCGTTGGCTCAGTTGTGGTTTCCGGAGTTGGTTCTGCGGTAGGTATCGAAGTTGTCGATACTTTGCTGTTGACAGGCCTGTCTATGTGATCTGTAGGGTTGCCCTGGGGTTCACCAGTCACCACAGGGTGATCAACACTAGTAGTAGCTCCGCCGACACTAGTTGTCTCGACATCATGGTTGTCATCATCATGCTCATCAGGCAATGGCAGCAATTCTTGCTTCTTTCCATCAATGGATTCGCCAAAAAGCTTCAGATGCCAATCAATGAATTTGCCAGTGTGACCGTTCTTTGTCGAATCTTTGACGATGACCGTCCATTTTCCAATTCCTTTCTCCCCCCAATGAGCAACCGACATGAAGGTCCAATCGTCGTATCCAGCATTTGCTTCGTCCCTGCGACGCGAGGTTGCAATATGCGAGATGATACCCTCGGGTGAGCGCAACTCAACACTGAGATCGCCACGACGGGTGTGTTCAACATTCATCGTCACCGTGACATGTTCGATACGTTCTAGGTTAGCATCCTTGATCATCTTTTCGGTGACCTCAAAGCTTGAGGCGATTCCCTTTTCACCCTCGGGAATGTCATGTCTGACATGCATCCATGGCGAGAAGAACCACGCTTGAGGTTTGACCTTGGTCCAGGTTTTTGCAGCTTCCACGATCGCGTAGGCATCGATTTTACCGTAGCCAGAAGCGTGACTAAATCGACGTCCGAGAGGAGTATCTTGCCAGTCATCCTCGGGTTGATCGATGGGAATAGCAGTCATGACGGTAAGCCATTGGATATCGCGCCAGGTCAAATCGGGTCTGGTCTCCAGTACAAGAGCATAAATGCCCGCAACTAACGGACCGGCAGCCGAAGTTCCACCATGGCTAACATAGCATTGGTTTGCTCCTACATCCGTGGTATGAATGGCATCGCCCGAGCCAGAACTGTATGTCACGACCAACTGCGCCGAACATTTCTCACTGTAGTATGGATGCAAACCCTTACGATCAATGCCACCAACAGACACGCTGTAAATACTATTGGTGTAGCCATCGAAGTTGCAATTGTCGTCGTTGGCGGCACCATTACCGATGGCAAAGACAAAGATGCTACCAAGACCTTGGCGACCATCTTGAACACCAGCGACCATGGCCCTCTTGATTATTATACCGGGTGCTTCCATACTCTGACCATCATCTGGTGGACCCCACGAACATGAATAGATTTGGTTTTCCTGGTAGGCGTAGTTCAGAGCGAGAGCCTCATCCAGTTCGGTAAGAGCACCTGACAGAATACGAACACCAGCGACCTTGGAGTCGTATGCGACACCAACACCACAGACGTCGTTCCTTACCGCAGCCACTTCACCTGCACAGCGAGTACCGTGATGATCGTCGGCCAACCTGGGTTTAGGATCGTCTACATGGTCATTGAAATCATGGGAGCCAGCAGCGAAGTAATTGTCTCGAAGATCATCGCTGTCCATATCAAGACCGTCATCAACAATGCAGACAGTGGAGTTTTTTCCGGTGATGCCCTGAAGCCATACTCCTGTGACGTTGATGTCGTGTCCAAGCTGAGTGGGATTGTACAAATGCCATTGATCTGGAAAGATGGGATCCTCAATATGCATGGTTTTTGCAATGTCTAGACCATGTTGCATGTTGGGGTCGAGCAATTGCTTGTCTGCGCGAAGAGTCTTGGACCATGTAGCAGGCTGAGGCGGCGGCGGTACACGCTTGAAAAGACGCTGTCGACGCTCTTGCTTCCTGCTGAGCAGGACATTGTCCAGAAGATGACGACGATCCCATCCGAGCTGTCTCTTTCTCCTCAGACGCTTCAAGTCCTGCTTGGCTTGGTGTACGATATCGTGGGAGGCTTTTGGTGCCTTGAAGACATAGTGATGCTTGAGGGATTGGATGGCACTATCAAAGTCAAGACCGAGATGGGCGGCTACGGTGTCGGGAGATGTGTCTGGGGAAAGATGTACGGCGTAATAATCATAAGCATCGTAGTCGGGATTCGTTATAGCGACGCTGGTTGCGGCCAAGTGCAGCAGGAAGAAGAGTGGAAGACGCATCGTTGGGGTTGTGGAAAAGTAGAGGATTTGGGTCAAGTCAAACTAAGCGCATGGTGGTCGAGACATGGATGTTTTCGAGTCGAACAAAGGACGGAAAGGGGCTTCAATACATTGGTGCTGGTTGATTGTCAGCTGCGAGAGAGAGAGCGCGAGAGCGACAGCTTCAAAGAAGCCTCCGTGTCAGGCTTGGCACTCGTTGCGCAAACGGTGATTCTGCACCCTGAATGCTGCATTATCAAGTTTATATTACTATACTGAGCCACTCCAATCATGTTTTAATCAACTGCGGATGCATTTTCTCAAGCGCATGCACCATAATCTGATGATCAAAGGATGCGATTCGCTGCACACATGTCGTCGAATCAGTCCCCGTGCTCCGGAACGACCAGCCACCGACCTGCAAGCGCTGCCTCTTCTGCCATGATATCGTGTCTGCACTCATCGACTTTCATCTATTTCCCGCCCTGTCTTCACTCTAAGCTGTCTGTATATAGCCCTCCCAAAACACCGCCTTTTCTCCTTCACTACCCCATCACAATCTTCGTGACCCTTTCCTGCATCGTATCGAGTATCGACATGTCGAGCAGCCGCTGATATCCATCAATAATCTGCATATCATGGATGCTCGACGAAGCAGCGGCTCTCATGCCAATCCATACATGACCCAGCCTAAGACTCAATCAGGACTTCAGATTTCAAAAACTCGTAGACCAGATGCTCACCATACTCAACATCACCCAAAGCCACTTCCTCAGCTTGACACTCGAATCGGAATGCCCAATCGAGTCTACGCCTCTGACCAATCTCCTTTATCGCCGGTTGATGCCGACTACTACCGCTCAAGACATACCACAGTATCCGACAGGTCGCCTCTTCAGAAGCTGGAGGGAAAGCTCGACGACATAAGCAAAGAGGAGAAGCGAGCCCGAATCGAGGACGCCGAGTATCGTTCGCGTCAGAGATCAACAGCTAATCAGTCTCGAAGAGTTGATACTAATCTCCCTCAAATTTGGCCCAACACCCAGGATCTGGGCTACCGACGCCACGAGCGGAGGTATTCGTCCGCGCCGCATCCAAGAGCCGAACACAGTGAGAACACGCAGCGACGATACTCCCTTGATGATGAGGGACGTCCATCCAAAAATACAGAGTCAAACACCCTGGATGCTGGCCAGAAGTTTCGTCGAGCTTCTGACGCTTTGAGAATGCAGAGTCAACATCCGACTGAAGACATTCATACCGCTCACACGAGCCATTTTGATCAACAAAGACGACCGGAAAGATCTGATTCGAGGAGCTATCGCCACAGGGCTCGCGATGCCGGCTTTGTTGGGGCTGCCGCCGCCGCAGCAGCTGTTCCCCTCACGACTGCTCGACATGGCCAAACTCGCCATTCTTCCGACCAATACAGCCGAGGTGAACCTTCAAACCATCACGCACGTCCGCATATCGAGCATCGAGCCCGACCTACAGAAGACGAAGCCCACTCACACATTCCCGCCACTCAAAATCAGCTACATACTGCCCGTATGGGGACTGGTCGAGGCATCAAAGCTGATATCAATCAACAGGATCCTGATCCTATTCCACCTCAATCAGTCAAGGCAGGCATTGTGAATGGTCCTGCTTACAACATACCTCCTCAGACCGCTGGAGGTCAACTTGCAAAAGATCGCATAGGTTTTGCAAATTCAAAGCCAGTGGTTGCTCCTCCAGACGTTCGCGCTGAGGGAAGTCATCACCACGGTATTCGTAACTTGTTCCATCGACACTTGCAAAAGGATGGGACGTACAGAAAGAGACCTGAACTTGAAGAATGGCGTCAAGCAAGCATAGCAAGATTGACCGCCGATGATCTTGACATTCAAGACACGATCAGAACAAGGAATCAGCGGGAAACACGAAGCCGAGAACCCAGCGCCCCAGGAGCCTATGATGGTGCTTACGACGAATCGGCAAAGGCTTTCAATCCTCCCCTGTTCTTGAAATGTGGTCCTTTGCTACGTTACACCGGGATGCGTAGAGAACAACTGCCACAAAGAAGTCGTACTGGCCTGAATGAACGAGAAGTCTGGAGGGGTAATGTAATGATTGTAACTCAGGACGAGTTTTCTTCGTATGAGAGCGTACCGACTCTTCGATTGTTCGCGCAAGACATGGATTTACTACCACCATTGTCATCAGAGCATGACCATAACCCACCATTCGAAAACCTCGACCCGATTACTGGTCAGGTGAAAATTTCTAGAACTGGACAGCCACTCTATGTGAGGCCTGTAGATGTTCTGGATGATGGAGTCGATATCTCTCGCGTCGAAAATGAATCTGGACTGTTTGAACTGACCAAATCAGCTTCACTCCAACTTGGTGATCGGAAAGATCGACGCAATGCCGTCCAAAACAGGCCTCGTATTCGAGCACTTGACGGCGAAAAGACTGGTAAATACCGTGAAGTCAAAGCAGCTCGTTTGCACAGAGAACGCGGTGTCACCTTCTGGCGGTTCAATCTGGAAATCGAGCTCGGCTCAAAACAAGCACGAGTTGCATATCGAATCAACCGAGGTCCTGCAATAGGCTTCTGGGTTCCTGCAAGAGGTCAAAGCATGAACATTATGTTCCATTCATGCAATGGTTTCAGCTTGTCAGTCAATTCCAATGAATTCACCGGTCCAGATCCTCTATGGCGTGACGTTTTGAACAAGCATCTGTCAAGACCCTTTCATGTCATGCTAGGTGGTGGAGATCAGATTTACAACGATGCTGCGATGCGTGATACAACTCATTTCAGGGAGTGGTTGCAAACCAAGAACCCTGAACACAAGCATAGAGCCGAATTTTCAGAGGAAATGCAAGATGAGCTTGAGACATTCTACCTTGATAGGTACAGCATGTGGTTTTCTCAAGGTCTATTTGGGATGGCAAATAGTCAGATCCCGATGGTGAATATCTGGGACGATCATGACATTATCGATGTAAGCTTAATGTCACTGTTCACACCACTATACTAACAAATTCAAAGGGCTACGGATCTTATCCACATCACTTCATGAGTACCAAGGTATTCACCGGCTTAGGAGCGGTTGCTTTCAAATACTATATGCTTTTCCAGCACCAAAGCGTCGTGTCTGAGACGCAGCGTGAAGAACCCTCATGGGTGCTTGGTGCCTCACCAGGGCCATATATTAACGAGCTCAGTCGCAGTGTGTTCATGTTTCTCGGTCGCAAGGTTGCATTCCTAGGCTTGGACTGCCGAACAGAGAGAATGAGAGATGAGATTCTAAGTCAACAGAGTTATGACATCGTTTTTGATCGGTGTCGAGCAGACATTATCAAAGGCGAAACCAAACATCTCATCGTCCTCCTTGGAGTACCGATTGCTTATCCGAGACTCAACTTTTTGGAGAACATCCTGACATCGAGAGTCATGGATCCTATCAAAGCCATTGGCCGGACTGGTCTTCTAGGAGGCTTCATCAACAAATTTGATGGCGGTGTCGAAATTCTGGACGATTTGGATGACCACTGGACTGCAAAGCATCACAAGCCAGAGAGAAATTGGTTTATTCAAGAATTACAAGAACTCGCGGCAGACAAATCTGTCAGAGTGACCATTCTCGGAGGCGATGTACACCTAGGTGCAGTGGGTCAGTTCTACACAAAGAAGAAACTAGGTGTCCCCAAAGATAGGGATCATCGATACATGCCTAACGTCGTTTCTTCTGCGATTGTCAACACTCCTCCGCCAAATATCATGGGCGATGTGCTTAACAAGCGCAACAAGATTCACCATCTGGATGCTGAGACTGATGAGGACATGATACCTATGTTTGAGCATGATGTTAACGGCAAGGCTCGAAACAATCTTCATCTCCTGCCCAGAAGAAACTTCTGCAGTATCAGAGAGTATATACCAGGTTCCACGTCCCCACCGTCTCCAGATCCAGAGCGTCAACCTTCACACGCATTGGATGATGATGCGGACCGTCGAAGATATCCTCCTGGTGCGATGGAGAGGTCCGTTTCAAAGACCAGAGCATTTCGTCCCGGAAATCTGATAAGAAGGCTATCAAATTCTTCAACTACCGCCAGAGAAGAACATACTGTGATGCCGAGAGGGATTGTTCATTCAATGGAAGCATATGGTCCGAACGAGGCGAGGGATGATACATTGCCACATGAGACAGATAGCGGGTCTTATTTCCCAGTTATGCAACCAAGACCAACAGATGCCTTCCGCCGAAGACCTACAGACTTATCTGAGAAAGCTGCGCTCAAAGCAAGTGCAAAAGGTGGACCTGGAGGCGAAGATTCTGGACACATCAATCTTGAGAGCGGTTTGGACATCTGTCTCAACATGGAGGTTGATCAAAGAGATCCTGCAGGCATCACCAAGCCATACAGGCTGTTGGTCCCTGCTTTGTGGTATGAGGGAGCTGCAGATGTCAATACGGCGAAATTCAAGTCCAGAGGTGCTTCGATGATGGATCATCTGAAGGGCAGAGCTGTTCACCGCTCGCTCAGTCCTGATCGGCAATCTTTCAGAAGCGATGATAATCGCAATAGCTCCGAAAGCATCGAGGACCGGACACATATCAGAAAATTGGACGATAGAGCTCTCGGCGCGAGAGTTCAAGATGACAGGCACCTACCAAATACTTATGGCAGGATTGCAGACCCTTCCCGCTACGACGAGTCTTTAGGCACCAGAAAATACGACAAGGAAGTCGCACCATCGCATTCTCATCACCAACGTCCTCATTTGACCGGCGAAGGAGATTATCAGACTCGTCAAGCCGCAATGCAACATCCCATCACATCTCACCTCTCAGACGATCCCTCGAACACGAGAAGAGAAAAACGTTCTTGGAATTTCTTTGGACGTCAGCGTCAGCGAGAAAACAACGCATCCGATGAAATCAGAGCCTATGACGATTACTCGGAATCTGAAGGAAGCTATACAGAGTCCGAACCTGATGGAGATCATTACCAACAGGAGTCAAGAACTCGAAGGGGAAGCATGACTGGTAGAATCTTTGGTCGGACAATCGGAAGGGAGGATAAAGACGACGTGCCTGTGGAACAGCAGCCTGCAAGACAACAGGAAAGTACGAGGAAACCGGGTTGGAAGATTTGGAGATGAGAAGGGATTGGAAAGATCCCTTTGATGACCTTTGCATGATTAACGATAGCATTATATAATACACGTTTGCATGACTTCTCACCGTCTGATCCGTTGACAGAATACCAATCACAAGTTGTCTGACGGAGTTGCGAGAGTTGATTTGGAAAGCCAGGTATATTGAGCAAGCAGTGAAACTCGCCGATGCGATTGTCTATTGTAGAAGAAAAGTAAGCACCTCACAGTGGCCGCGGGAGGCAGAAAGTTACACCTTGACGGATTCCACTTGAGTGTTCGCCATCCATGCGGACCGGAGGGTCGTCTATCTACTTGAAGAAGAAGATAAACAGATCTGCACATACTCGTGAGAGTGAGAGAGAGAGAACAACAGGCAAGCACCACGCAGTGGCCGCTAGAAGCGAGTTCATAACTCACGGATATCACATGAGCTTTCGTCTCTTAAATGTAATCTTTCAAACTTGGAAAGAACTACTGTAAAAGTCAAAGCCAAGTGACGCTAAAATTTAGCGTCGTGCCAAGCTTTTGTTCGTTCCCAGAAATGGACTCCATATCACTTTACGCACCCGACTACTAAAATCACAATAGTAAATATTGCTTATCAAAGTATTGTGATTGACAGTCGCTGAGGATACTATGGATACGACAATGTGGTTCATACAGTGACGTCCATTATCGAACATGATCAGATTGGATAAGGGCCATGGCGATAAAATTCTGCGACAGTTACATTGAAGATGAAGAATGGTATGAGGGCGGAAGATGTCAACAAAGGATACAAGTATTTGGGAAGTTGCGGGGAAATCTTTTGGGGGGAGTGACAGCCTTCTAGACGTCGATGACGTTGACCTCCTGCCCATTCACGATCAGCTTGACAGCTTGTTCGCGCTTGCCAGTCTTAGTCAGGAGGGACACGGTTGCCGTAAGCTACTTCCCATCAATCTTCATCTGCATCCTCACCACTTCCTGCTCGTCCACTTCACATGCCATTCTATCAAACAAGACGATCCATTGGATGACGAAGAAGACAACTTCTCTGGCGATGAGATATGGACATTATCACAGCGAGAGAAGTGCAACAACGAACCAATAGCTGACAAACCCGAGCATATCGCACTTGCACCACTTCGAGAGAAGTTTGATTACTTCTCATGGTAAACAATCTGTCCATCTTAAGAGGTGAAAACACACCGGTCATCTTCTCTACTGGAGCTGGCATCACCCTCATTGTTGCGCCATTGATAGCCCTATGAAAGATTGGATCGATGCCCTGAAAAAAAAAACAGAGAGGCATCGCCGCCAACTGTTTAGACTCGACAAAGACGTACGAACAGCACCAACAAATCCATGCCGAGATTCACTCGGGCCATCTGCGTATGCTACAGGTGTCCTCTGAAAAGCTGAGCAATGAGGCTTTCGTTGCCAGCATGAAGCCTGTTGCTAGAGGTATTCACCTGGTCGCTGTTAACAAGGCTCATTGTATACCTGAATGGGGTGAGTCCCGATGCCTTGCCTATTTTCGTGCCAGGATCATGCTAACTATCATCTACAAGGCTACATCCTCTGTCTGGTCGCTGTCGACGAGGCTCATTGCAGATCTAATTCACGAGTTCCGCGCGGCATTCAACATTCTGGAACGCAAAGAGTTGCGCACAAGTCCATATCGTCCAAATCTTGGGCAACTATCGCACTGAATTGTCATTGAAATTGGGATGATATCAGACCGGAATGATTCAACCTTGTAGAAAGCTGGTACGAATTGAAATTGAGTCAAAATTTCAGAGATTCCATGCAACTGCTTTTGCTGAATCAACAGATCGGTGAGTCATCTTCTGGGCATGATGATCGAAAGAAGATGTAATAATTCTGATAAGCGAAAACGAAAATCTCAGATACATATACTGATATGTATTGAGATTTTGAGGACTTCGGCTCCACAGGATATTCTTGATGGCAAGCATGAAGCAGATTGTCTGCATTTTGCCGTGCTCGAACACGATTGAGGTAATTATGTGGAAGTCCAGGCGAATATTATGAGGTAGCGATATCGTCCGCCCGGCTGGACCCTTGTTTTCTCGTCCGAGTTAAATACGAATCACATCTCAAGACGAGCTGTCTCTTTCGTGTCAAATCTATCGCATCGCCATTCTCGAGCTATGAGCGAAATTTATCAAACGTACATCATCGAAGACAATCTGTGTGTAACATCAAGCAACCATGCGGATTGCGTGCCACATAACGTGAAGTTCAAGCTGAGGTCAAGAAAAAGTGGAGGTCGCGCGGTTTGGAAAATCATCTGCCCCAGTCCGGTTTCAAGCCACAAACATCAGCCTGCATATGATTGGCTCGGCTATCTGCAGCCTGGTTTGGGATCTGGGCGACGACAACCTGACCCTTCAAACGACTTGCCAAGAAGCGACATAATCGTGCAAACTATGGCTCGTATTCAGGGCATACGAGTAGGGCATTCGTTCCCTACCTTGAATTAGGCTACTGTGAAAGTACTGTTCGTTCTGAACATATCTTTATAGTTCCATCGCTATAATACAAGCTACAGTGACGGCGCAGCTCCCGATGACTCCCGCAGCCAATTGTGCCCGTATAGAAGCAACTGGATGGTTGCGACTGGATATTCTAGACAACTTGTCAGTGGGCGCATTTTTATGCATTTGACATTTGACGGTTTTCGGATGACAGTCGTGATCTCCCAGCCTTCAGCCGGCTCGCAGAAGGTTATCTCTCATTGGAGAAAAGTGGCCGTTGGAGCCGAAAAATGCAATCAGCTGTACCATTACATATTTGAGTGTCTATCGATGAACAGTCACACAATCCAATGTGAGTTATCAATGTAGAATGATGGATGGTCATGTATAACGAGACATAGAATCGAAAGTCTTTTGATGTTGCCAAATTGGATCGGTAAGGCGGAGGGGACTGTGCTAGGCTTGGCATTTCAAAGAGTATCAACGGAGATCAAGAGAGGGCGTTCGAATTTAGGTGTTAACAATGAAGACGGCGATTACCATAGACGGGCAGGGGGGGTTTCTGAACTCGGCAGGCTACACATCATCTCCAATGTTTGAAGCAGTCTTTTCTTTCTTTCTCACCATCCATACTTGCTGTCAAATCTCCCGTCACATCATCCCAAATTTTCCATTGCGACTCGACCGTAGTTCGACGTTCTCGCCCTCGCTTGAATTTCCGCTTGCCGGTACATCCAAATACCCTGACTGACACGCCCGCGCAACCAGCTTCGCTCGGCCAAATACCCGTGCTCTCCGACACGCATGTTGTCTTTCCTGCTCTCTTGACATTTCTCTTCCTTCTCACCCTCTACCACAATCTACTTCGACCAGCTTTGCATGTCATCTTCTTGACATCTGTACGCTGGTCAAGTGGGCCTCTTTGTCAAATATTCCAAACACTTCCGTTCGTGAATCGATTCGCCAGCACTTTGACGTTCTGGCTACTGGTGGCTTCACAAAATGGAATCTCGCGCATCAAGCGCCATGAATGATGCTGGTTCTCGCTCACCCCAAGTTGGGCCCTCCGAACCCAGCATCATAAAACCTGAAACCACAGCAGACGATACTCTGCGTGAAATCACAAGTGCTTCACAGACTCCAGCTCCTGCCACTGCTGATCAACCAACGGAATCAAATTCACGACAATCATCATCACGGCCAACGGATCCACCCTCTGCACAGGATTTTTCAGACGTTGCGATGGGCGATGTTATGCCTTACGGAACACGCTCACGCAATCGCGCAGGCAACCCTCGACCAAATTATGCAGAAGATCAAGATATGGATTTCGAAATCCCCCCGCCACCAGCCAAGCCTGCATCTGCCAAAAACGCCACGGTTGGTGATTCGAAGCGCAATCAGCAAGTTATAACTGATATTAAAAAGGCCGCTGCGGATCCTTCCCTCGTCCGAGTCAATGGCGCCGATCTGGATGAGAGCTCACCATCTGCTTCTGGCAAAGAAGGTATACCCGGCACTTCGTCTTTCTCTACTGGTCCGCCTAAAAAGCGCAAGGCAGCAGGCGCCGCCACTACTGCCATTGCTGCTTCTGGATCTAGTAACACCAATACGAGTTCTGCCGCACAACCCGTTACAAAGCGTTCGGCAACTTCCATTCCTCTAGCAAACATGTCGCGTGAGTCTAATATGATGACTTTTGAGAAGTCGAAAGCAATCTTGAAAAAGGGAGGGCTTGTAGCGGACGATGGTTCCGTTTTATACGTTGACGGTAAGCATGTATTGTGATTATGTATTGGACCAGACTGACATTTTGACTCTAGATCATGTATATCTTGTTTGTGAACCGCCTGGTGACCCATACTACCTTTGCAGAATTATGGAGTTTTTGCATACCAAATCGGATGATCCAAAATCCCCTGTGGACTCGATTCGGGTGAATTGGTTCTACCGTCCCCGGGATGTACAACGCATGAGCAGCGACAGTCGTCTTGTGTACGGTACTATGCACTCCGATATCTGTCCTCTCACCTCCTTACGTGGTAGATGTCAAATTCTTCATCGCTCAGAGATCGAAAACCTTGACGAATATCGCAAAGGCAAGAATTGTTTCTGGTTCAGTCAAATTTTCGACCGCTTTATCCGTCGATTCTATGAAGTCATTCCAACTTCACAAATCATCAACGTTCCAGAAAAGGTCAAGCGAGCTTTGGATGAGAGATGGAAATTCATCGCTGTCGAGATTAATCGAGTCAAAGAGCTCACTGCTGCAGTCAAGCTTTGCAAACGTTGTGCGCAATACTGTGCAAGGTATGTCTTACTTTTTTGATATCTTTATGAAAAATGCTAAGATGTTCTATAGCAATGACTCTGTCGATTGTGCAATCTGTGGTAATTGCTACCATATGAATTGTGTTCGACCACCACTACCGAAGAAGCCTACTCGAGGTTTTGCTTGGGCCTGCGGACCATGTGGTCGTGCTCAAGAAAGAAAGCTCGAGGCAAGAAATACTCCGCTTGGTGGTATTGATGAAGAGGAAGAGATCTTTGAGGAAGAAGAAGAAGATCCGGCTCTAACTGCAAGCACCAGAGCGCCAAGTCCTAGCGGTCCAGATATTGCTACTGATCAACATCCTGGTACGCAAGCCGAGATTGCCATGGCCAAAATGTGGCCTTTCCGATATCTGGGTATTCACTGCAGGGTAGAAGATGCTCTTCAGTATGACGATCGTGCCATCTACCCTAGAGCTAGCTCACGCTTAGGACCACGTCATCAGGCGAACGTAAATGTATGGCATGGTAGGCCAGTCGAGCTTGTCAGACCAGCAGACATCAAGAAGCGTTTCGTCAAAGGTGCCGGCCAAAAAAAGGACACCAAATTGACTAAGGAGACGCTTGCCGCTATTGAAGCCGACCGCAAGGAACGAGAGAAAAGGCCGAAATGGGTTCAAGATGAGCCTCCTGGTTATGTACATCGAGGAGAAGATTACGACAACGATGACCCGAGAAACACGGCCAGACTGATGTTCAAGATGCCTGAAGAAGACGATCATCATGCCCCTGCATCGAATGAGAACTTTATCGACAAATTCATGGAACGAGCAAAAGCCACGGCAAAATCACTCAAAGTCACAACCTGGGGATCCAACCTCCAAGACAAAGCACTCGAGCTTTTGATAAAGAACAAGTACAATGCGGATAAGGCAATAGAGCAATTGATGAAGGTCGATCGCGTCAAAGATCTGAAAGAACCTATCTTGACACCAGACGAGTTGAAAAGATTCGAAGAAGGCGTCATGAAATATGGATCAGAGCATCGTTCTGTTCGACTTCACATGAAAACTCAGCTTCCAACATCTACAATTATTCGCTTCTACTACCTTTGGAAAAAGACACCCCGAGGCCGACAGATTTGGGACAACTACGGAGGTCGCAAAGGACGAAAGCGTCAAAACATGGACGCCGCGAGCAAGCTACAAGCAGAAGTTGCCGATGATCTAGATGATTCGGCTTTTGACACAGAAAAAGCCAAGACTCAAAAGAGAGGGTTCCAGTGCAAGCATTGCTCTACGAGACATTCCCGACAATGGCGCAGAGCACCCGGCATCACCCCAGGTCAAACAGTACCATCCGGTGAAGGCAAAACGAACAAAGACAGAAGCAGTCGTCTACTCTTGGCACTTTGCGGACGATGTGCCGGACTCTGGAGAAGATACGCAATCGTCTGGGAAGATATCGACGAAGCTACCAAAAAGGCTGTTCAGGCTGGTGGTCGTGCCTGGAAACGTAAGCTCGATGAAGAGGTTGTTCGTGAGATTTTGGCTTCGAACGAGGCCGCAGCTGAAGACCAAGTCTCGGTTCTTCCATCAATTGAAGGATCAGAGCCCCCGAAGAAAAAAACAAAGATTGGTGTCGACGGTGCCGATAAGAAGAAAGCCCCCAAGCTTCCGACACCTCCGCCTCCGCCCATTGTACCTGAACAGCCCAAATGGAGGGATCTGCCATGTTCTGTCTGCGGTGTCCTCGAATCTGCAGGCGAACGACCGATTGTTTGCTCTCATTGTAAACTCAGCGTTCACAAGAGGTGTTACGGTCTCTCAACACAAGCCGTTCCTGCAAAATGGGTGTGCGACCAGTGTACTAACGATAGGACACCGACTGTATCAACAGAGTACAGATGCACACTGTGTCCAGTCGAGGAGACAATCCAAGACATGCTCGAGGCGCCCAAGGTCACTCACAAAAAGAAGACCGACCGCGAGCGTGAAAAGGAAAAGTTGGAAAAGGAGCTGATGGATAGTGTGCAGCTCGAGTACAACAAAAAACAAGATAGTCTGAATCGGGCTCGTAATCCACGAGAGCCGCTCAAACGCACTGATGGCAACAACTGGGTTCATGTTCAGTGTGCGATCTGGACCCCGGAAATTCGATTCAGTGAAGCGAGTCTCCTCGAGAGGGCAGAAGGATTCAGCGCCATTCCACTTGAACGATACGAAGCGATATGCAAGGTCTGCAAGAAGAACAACCATGGAGCTTGTGTTTCTTGTTTGCAATGCCGCGCCAACTTGCATGTAGGTTGTGCTATCCAGGCCGGCTATACACTGGGTTTCGATGTGACACCAGTTAAAGGATCCCGCAAAGATCAGATCATCACAGCAACGATTGGCGATGAGACTGGATATCTCACACCTGCCGTATGGTGCAAGGAACACGCAATCAAGACTCCTGTGCATTCGATCAGCGAGGCGGCGGATGACAAAAGCCAGAATGCTCTACAAATATTCGTCGAGAATTACAAGCAAGCGGATCCGTCACTCACTGGAACCGCTCGTAAAGCCAACCTGCTCAGCCAATCAACCAAGCTAGCTTCACAAGCGACACTTACCAATGCAGCTACTAGCCGGCGAGTCTCCACAGCACGTAATTCACCGGCAGGGGTACCCAAAGCCGAAGAATTGGATGGCACAAGTTCTGCTGATGATGAACCTGCAAAGACCTGCCTCAAATGTCACACTGACACTAGCCCTAGATGGTGGACGGCCGAAGAAACGTTGAAGAAAGTACAAGCGATTGCACCAGTCACGACTCGCGCTGAGGACAATGTCAAGGGTTACCGATGCAACAAGTGCCACTTCAAACGGATTAATGGGCCGCAAGAAGCATCACCATCACCACCTTCTTCACGCAAAAGAGTGTCCTTGTCACCTCCAAAACAGTTCCCTTTGCAGATCGGGTGGGGTGCAGGAATCATGCCAAATCAGAATGTCCAACCACAGCCACAGGCTCAAGTTCCGATATCTACAACAGCACCGGTTGAGGCTATTGGACAGATGCAGCCTCCAGCTCCCCAGCACTATCCTGGACCATACCAAGCCTCACATCCGCAGGTCAATGGATACAATCCAGGAAGCGTGTCGACCTATGGGCATGGCACGCCCCCTGCGTTCGGGCAGCCAAATGGGCAGTCACATGGGCAAACTCATCATATACCAATGAGCAACGGAGTCCATGGAGTATCTCATCAGCATCAACAAACGCTGCCACCAATGACGAATGGTCAACAAGGTCCAAGCAGCAATGGTGGACATGGTAGTCCACCAACAGGACTCGCCCGAGCGGCGACGCCACGAGATGGGTCAGCAGACATCAGAAACAACGGAGCAAGTGCAAGTCCTAGTTTGAGGAACTTGTTGCATTGAGCTTACGGAAGGAAGGACTTGCAATGGTGGCCGATAGTGTTTTTCTGTTTTTTAATATTGAGTAGGAAGCTGAGCGTTCGGTGACAAGAGCTGTGTTGGCAACAGCATGCATGTCATTGCAGCCAAAAATGATGCAAATCAACAGTCGAACCTTTTTCCAAATGAAAGATTGAATTCCTTGATGCGATGAGATAGTGGAGCGAAGTCGGATTCAAATCACGTGCTGAATAGGGCCGAGTCCATGCTTTCTGTCACTTTGACGGACAGTGTCAGTGACAGAGACATTGGCATCGCTGTCATAAAGATGGGTGCGTATTCATGGGCCAGGCCTCGGCAATACCAGGCAGCCTGCTGATGAATCATCACAGGCAAAGCATACCCCGAAGAAGCACGCAGCCAAGTCAAGCAGCTGTTACAGCAAGGTGTCGCCGAGGATGAGATAGAGAAACAGACGGGCGTGTCCGACCGGACCATTCGCCGATGGAAAGTATGTCGCCGAGTCGATGTACTGATGCGACTTTGTCAGATGCTAATGTTGATATGATAGCTTGAGCTCGAACGCTATGGACGCATTGGCAAACCACCAGAGAGTCGTACGGGGCGACATCGCGTCATGAACAAAGATGTCGAACAGGCCTTGTTCGATCGCGTGGCGCAGAAGCCCGAAATGTCTGTCGACGACATGCTCTGGTGGCTCTACGACACTTATAAGCTCGTCGTTGGTACACGCACCATTCGAAGAGCCTTCGAGCGCCGCAACACTTCGCACAAGAAGTTCCGCACCGACGCGCGCAAGCACTTTACAATGGATATTGGCGTCGACATGGACTTGGACTCGCATGTGCATGTACACGACGACGACACCCAACACCTTGACGACCACGAGTCAATGCACAATGTCATCCAAGACCAAACTAACGTCTCTGCTCCTCCGGCTCATATGGCCGTGTCACAACCCGACACGACCTACCAAAGTCCTTATGCGCCATTGCTGACCATGGCCGATGCCACTGACGCCAGTGCTCAACCACCTCCACCCGACATCAGCCCTGAACTGGCTCGCGCTTTGGGAGGCTTGACCGAGTCCACTCCAATGCACCAGCATCTTATGCCTGAACACATGGATCCACTGTCAGAGGACGAGGAGACTTTGCAACTGCAGCTTCAACAAATCATGCTGCAGAAGAAGGAAGTCGAGCTCAAGCTCAAAATGCGTCGCTTGCTGCGTCAACGTCGTGAATCACACACGCCGAACGACGATTCTTTGTTCGACCACCTTGACGTAGACACCACCACAACCTCGCATATGCATCCAGACTCCACCGCCAACAACGATCCATTCGTTCCACAGTCTGCGACCACAGGCACTACTCCACCCACTCCCAAGCCTCGAGATTCTCGCAGCAAGAGCAAGGTCCAGGAAGCCCGCAAACGTACCGAAGAACGCCAAGAGCGCATGCTCAAGGATCTGGAACGTCGTAGTCGTCGTCGCGAACATCTCACTGCCGAGTGGGTCCAGAGCCGAGATGTGTGGGCAAAGGGTCCCGAAAAACTCTTGGTCCAGCTGATGCACAAACACTCGACATATGCCTACAATCAGAACTCGCTGGACACTTTCGAGGCCATATTCGCAGAGTTGTATCATCTTGTTGATCATGCTGATTGGTACGCTCCTGTGCATGATGATCTTCTGCGTGAGCGAACACGACGCAAGATGAGCCAACTTCGTAGTAAGATGGTCAAGAGTGGTGAGATCATCAGTCGTGGTGAAGGCTACGGTGGTTGGACCAAGCCTGATGACCATGATGCTTTGGCCGGTGCCTCTGATCCTAATGGAACAGTAGCAGACGAAACCAGCCTCGATCTATCCCAACACCACATGAACGGCTTGTCCATGGATCTTCGCACACACGATCCCAGCCACGACACACTCATGTCTCGCGATGCAATGATGCAGCATGACCACACTATGCTCGAACATTTGCAAGCCAACACGTCCGACTTGCACCACACGGATTTTGACCACGATCAGCTAGCACGCCATCAGAATGAGTTGCTCGCGCAACGTGGAATTGCACATCAAGAGCATATCTCCAATCAGCGTGCTATCGAAGAAACCATGGCTGCTGGCCTAGCATCAGTGTGATATTCTTAGTGAAAGATGGCTGCTCGTTTGTGGAAAGCAGCAATGGCTCTTTTGCAAATAACGTTTGTACCATGATTCTTCGCTCTATAGAATCAGGCTCAAGTGTAGCATTGCTCTTGCTTCAATGACAACTCTTCGCTCAATACCAATACTGAATTTCATGAACTCTTGCTTAATAATCGCGTCACTCTGAAACGCTCCTTCTCCAGAAGCCCAACTCCGCCCCCAGAATCTTTATTTTGTGCGTCACATTGAAGCAGCTCGAAATCGCAAACCATCAGCTTCACTTGATACCTTCGCCAGCTTCACAGCCGATCATTCCTGTCATTTTATCTCCATCAGCTCAAAGTAACAGAGCGTCGACTGCTGCAAGCGCGTTGCCACCCATGGCCGACGCCACCGCAGCCGCCCCCGTCATCTTCAAGAAACGAGCCGGACGAGCCAACCTCAAAAAACGCGCCGCCACTCCTCCTTCAGCCTCGTCCTCCTCCGAATACAGCAGCGAAGACGAAAGCGGCGCCCGCATAAAACGCCGTCGCAAAGGCGGCATCACCACCTCAACATCCTCCATCGCAAAACCCATCCGCGATCTAGGCAAAAGCACACAATTTGCCGGCGATCGCAGTGCGGCCATCACCAATCTCGACGACGCGACAAGGACGAGTAATTGGTTCCACGCGGACGAAGCCGCAAAGGTCGGATCCGAACAGCAAGAAGATGTGGAAATAGATGGGACATACAAAGGCGCCAAAGGATATGGCAACTTTATACAAAAGAATCCGGAAAAGAAAAAGAGTGTAGGACCCGTCAAGGCGCCCACCAACATGCGCATGATCACCCTGATCGATTACGCCCCGGACGTGTGCAAAGACTACAAACAAACCGGTTTCTGCGGATTCGGCGACAGCTGCAAATTCCTACACGCAAGAGAAGACTACCAACAAGGCTGGCAACTCGACAAGGAGTGGGAAAAAGCAGCCAAGAGCAGCAACAGCAAAACAAAAGGCACGACCGTCGCATCCGCAAACCGATCCGCCGCCGATCAAGCAAACGACCACTCTTCCGACAATGACGACCAAGAAGCAAAAGAGTTGGAAAAGATCCCGTTCGCGTGCATCATCTGCAAGGAACCGTACAAAAGCCCCGTCGTCACCAAATGCGGACATTACTTTTGCGAGGCTTGCGCGTTGAAGAGGCACAAGACCAAAGGCGGCAAGCAGTGTGCCAATTGTGGTGCCGACACCGGAGGTACTTTTAACGTGGCCAAGAATCTGAGAAAGCTTTTGGACAAGAAGAGGGAGAGGATTCGCAAGAGAAAGGAAAAAGCCAGGGAGAATGGCGAGGAAGTTGGTGGTGATGAGGATGACTGAGTGCTGCTTCTCGCATTATATTATTTGGATCTTTGGAATTGGGAGACCAAATTAGAAAAGTTGGACCTCTTTTGATATATCACGACACTATCAAAGAGCAGATTGTCCTTGCGATGATTAATAAAAAATACTGTCCCAGAGTGATGTTCAACCACCAGTCGCATTGGATTTCACGCTCGATTCTATCTCATATCAATCATGTCATCTTCAGGGAACGTCCGGTCACCTGAAGTATGCTCAAACGAGGATATGGGTGGACTTTGTTTGCTTGTGATTGATAATTCTGGCATTCATCTTTCTTGATATAGCAATCGCTCTGTGGGTATGTCGGTGTTGATCTTTGTGAGTAAATCACAAGCCTCGCATAACAACCTCAATGCTCTAAATGCTCCTTTTCCCCCGATCTCATGCCATGCAAATGACCCTTGATGTCGTCCCTGATTCATCTCCAACACGCCACACTCTTCTTCCGTCAACACCCTCCTTCACCCTTTCATGCTTCGGCCACCACCACAGTCACGGTTTGCCTCTTTTCTTGCCATCTCTTCATCGCGGACTGTTAAGACCGATGTTCTTGACTCTTTTGGCGAGCTGTTCACCGTCGCTGCCGTAGACGGATGATCCGCTGTTGGCAGACCACTCGTTTGGTCTCTTTGGTCGACGATCACCGCTCAACTCAACGATAGTCAGCAGGGACTTCCAGCCTATTTACAAGTAGCACGCACCCAAACGTCAGCCAAAATCTTCCTCTTCAAAGCAAATACGTATCCAAAACATTACTACATGTCAAGGATCGTTTGGAGTGTTGCCCAACCTGGTGTTTGCTGCAACGCTGCACCAAGGCTCTTGTCCTTCTGCGTCGCTACTTGACAGAGAAGACGGTATTCGTCCTGTACAGCGTTAGCTTGAATCTATAATCAGATAAGCAATAAACATACCTCGCTCAAAACGCCCATTGTATGTATGAAGCACAGAGCATGGAAGTCTGATATTTTCTGAATTCCATCGGCAGTGTCGAGTCGGGCAACCTTGCTCAGGAAGCTTTTGAGAGCCCTGTGTTCTTGAGACTGGCCGATCATCTCTCTGTTCTCAACGACAAATCCTTCCTCGCTAGTGAATAATGGATTGGCTTGCAAGGGGAAACCGTGAGTGAGAGTGACCAACAAATATTCGACCGGGAAAGATGGTTTGGCGTTTTCTTGAACATTTGCGCCGTACTCGTTGATACGGCGGTAGAAGACTTCTGGGATGTAGCGCGTACGACCCAGCTCGTTGTCTTCATCTTCATCCTGGACTAGCATGACAGTCGGGTCGGCCGATGGCTCAATAATGTCAGCTCTGGTCATTTCCACTGCAGAGTCAGATGCCTGATACGCCTGAATAGCAATCTGATCTTCTTCATCGCCGGTGATGATGCAAGTGACAAAGTTGGAGCCGAATGCGCCTGTTTCACTCCATTTTGAAGGGCGAGGGTATTTTGCCTGATACCTCGAGGCGAACATGATCTCAAGCGATGACATGAAATACGAATCAGCATGACGCTTGCACAAAACTGTGCCATCGTTTTTCCCAGCATCGATGAGGTCTGTGAAGATGACACCGACTCGCTGGAGACCGCAAAGAGAAGCGACTTGGTCAATTTCAATCTCATTTGCCCAATCGTTGAGAGTGACACCATCAAGCTCATCAACCTGAGGAGGCTCGTAAATGGCCTCAATGACAGCCTTTGTGCCCAATGGAATCTCAGTATATGGTTCGTAGCGGCCGTACATGAAACCAATTCTCTGTGCCCCAGAGTTTCGCCAGAAATCTAGAATTTTGTTGATGATGGCGGGAGACGAGAATTCGACGTGGTCGACCATGCGGTAAGGTTGAGGTTGCAAGGTGATGGCGCTAGGTTGACATTTTGTGCAGATGCCTGCAGGGAAAGGCTTGTGGCCAGAAGGGCAATTCGGGTTTACGCGGTAGTAAGGTTCGGTGAGAGGAGGCATCCATGAACTTCCAGACTCGTATTTGTTCTTTCCCTGATTCAGCTTGCGGAGGTATGCGTGGTATGACAGGTGTTTGATTTTCTTTTCGGCCAGATAGCCTGAATCGTATGGTTCGATGGGCTGACAATGATCGCACATGCCGTTGGGACCGTGTCTGCACATTCTGGTGTCTCGAGGCCTCTTGATCTTGCCAGTTTCTTTGTCCAAAGCATCATCGAGTGGCAATTGCTTGACGGTGTCCCAAGGGTTGTCAACACGCTTCTGAGCAGTCAGGTTTGGAATGGCGATGGTAGTGGTGTCTTGAGCGGTGACTTCCTTGCCGTTTAGTCTGTAGGCATTCGAGGGAGCGGGTGGTTGACTTGTGCTCGAGACTTGACGTTCGGAGAAGTCGATAAAGATCTGGGCACCGTTGCTTGGAGATGTTAGTATTTCATGTCAAGTGAAAGATGGACCGACTCACGCAAGACCGAGTTTCTGGACAGTGACAGCTTTGAGACTCTCGAGAGACCGTGATTGGCCACCACGTTGCGGGCTGATGGTAACCGAAGAAGGATCCGTCTCGGAGGTGAGCTTTTCCACAACTTGAGGCAGTAGTGTCGAGATGTCGGTCGAAGGGTCGACGGTCAGGCGAAACTGACCAATACGACTGGAGAAACGCAGGATCATGATGGAAGACTGGCTTGTAAGGGTCGAGTCGAAGTGTGGAGAAGACTTGGAAGATCAGATGGGGCGAGAGGTTATGGAGCTGAAGGGGAAGGTGTTGGGGGCTGCGAAATGGCCGAGCGGGTCGAGGGAGTTGTGGAAGGCGCTCTGCTCTCACTGCTGTCAGAGAGAGACTGGAGTGAATGGAAAGCACTGTCGCTCTGTCACTCAGCGTGTCGCGGCTGCAGCTTCCTTACATGACGTGAGAATGCCTCGGAATCCGGAACGGAGCTAAGGCTATTAGTGTCCGGCAGCCCTATCCTGCTAGAACACGTCGCAGTCTCGGTGCTTGCATCTCTCAAGATTTCCCCATTTCCTCACACATCCGCAACAATGGTCAACTGGGTCGGTCTCCTGATTCCTCTGGCATACTTGTCCATCCTCATAGGTTCTCTGGCCACCTTCAGCTCTTTATACCGCCGTCGCAAGGCCCAGAAATCCGCCAACCTTGCCCCATGGTTTCCTCCCCACCTGCAACGTAACATCTACCTGTCGCTCCTACATCTCGACCCTCAGGACCCCTCGTCGACCCCCGAAGGCTCTGAAAAGTCATTAAGCCAAGTTCCCGACAGCATCATCCGTGCCGCTCTGTTGCGCCGTGCCGTCGAGGACATTCACCGCATCATCCAAATTCGCAATGCAAAGCCCGCCCTTCAGACACTGTTGCAGCGAGGCAGTGTCGGCGACGAACTATGGCAGCGTTTCCTGAGAGCAGAGCAAGAGATTGAGGAAGAAGTCAAGGATGTAGTATCCGAGGTAAGCTCTTTCTATCGCAAACACCTCTCCAGTTGACTGACGTGTGACAAGGCCAACGCTCTCGTGCCAAACTGGGGTCAAATCATCTTCCAATCAGCCAACGAAATCGCCAACAACCAACTGGCCAAACAACGCATGGAAGAAATTCAATCAAAGCTGCCCGAGGAGAAGGAGTGGTGGGAGAAGAGAAGGCAAGGAATTCAGTCTCAATTCATGAAAGAGCTCGACGATGAAGCGGCTGGCAGCAGAAAGGGTTCCATCACCTCGGCTTCAAACAGCAGAAAAGGCTCTGTGGCCGGTCAAAAGACGACTAGCGATGAAGATTCTGTCCTCGTCGAGACACCGGGCAGCGCAAAGAAGAAGGGCAAGAAATGAACCGCCCCTACGTCTTTGTTGAGAGTTTGAGACGGAGTTTTCAGGAGATATCCACTATTCCTCTTTGTGGGGATTCAGTTCACAAACAAGGACTGAAACGCTATGCATGTGCTGGGAGTTCAAACGCGTCTGTAGGATTGAGGAACAGAAATCAAGAGAAAAGAGTTAAAATGCATGCTACGTCTTTACGACGGCGCGGATATCAAGGTACAGTCCGAAAACAATCAAAACAATGTGGTAGACCACTCTCTGAAAGAACTGCCCCGAAGCGCCCTGCTGTTCCCGAACTCACAATCCAAAATCATCAAAAAAGACCATGACATGCTTTTTCTAAAAAGTCGTGTGTATTCATCAATTGCCGCCCTTGGGTGACTGCTTCCGTTGTTTGATCGTCTTGGGAGTCGCATTCACGACCAGAAAGCGGCTAGCCTTGGGGTCGTAGAAAGCTTGCACGTCCAGAGTGAGAATAGATCTGCTACCCTTGAGCTGGATCAATCCTTGGATGACAAAGCTTCCTCTGGGCGGCTCCATATTCTTGGGTATCTTCCCCTGTGCAAGAGTGGCATGGAAAATGTGTTGAGCTATCGGCATTTCTATACTCGAAGGCGGCTG
This sequence comes from Aureobasidium sp. P6, assembly GCA_003992365.1. Taxonomy (NCBI): domain Eukaryota; kingdom Fungi; phylum Ascomycota; class Dothideomycetes; order Dothideales; family Saccotheciaceae; genus Aureobasidium; species Aureobasidium sp. P6. The sequence goes on along the minus strand of RZIQ01000098.1, from coordinate 32,871 downwards.
TGGCACTCTAGCCCATGGGAATAGTGCCGAGGCAGAAGTTTGTTCCTTGGCTGCTTCTGATGCATCGGCTCCTGTCTGGGTTTTTGCTTGTTGTGCCTGCTGAGCCTGCAATAACTGCAAGAGTTGTTGGTACTTGGCGTCTTGACTACCGGGTGTATTGTTGACTTCCCAACCGAATAATTGTTTCAGACGATGGTATTGGAAGCCGAGAAGGACCTTTGTGCTGTTGTAGAGACCGTTGAAGGCGGCAGTAGGCCACAGAGTACGAGTAATGCGATGCTGTTGCTGAGCGTCTATGCGTTGGAGAGCATATGCAATGAAATCGTCGCCGATTTCGATACCGGCGCGAGCATACTCTTGTGGAGGACCATCTGGGAATATGATGTCGAGCCAACATTGGCCGACCTGTGTATCACGACCGAGCTGCTTGACGAAAGCAGGGTGTTTCTGAGCGGTATCGTAGACTAGTTTGACTAATTCGGCTGGACAGAGGTCAGAATACAGACTGAAGCAGACGTGACGGGGAAAAAAATACATTGAATCTTCTTATGGCGAGCCTTGTCCTTGGATAGCTTGACGAACTCTTGCCACTCTGGATCCGAGCCTTTGTAGAATGAACGTGGCAGTTTCTTGGCCCATGTCAGGGGAATGAAGAGCGAGTCTTCATGGGCGAATTCAGAGTCGGATATGCGGGGCTCGTCGTCGACTGCTTCTTGTTCTTGCAACTCAATCTCAATTTCGGGAAAGAAGTACCAGACGTAGCCGATGAGACATGTTGAATAGATGAAGAAGGTGGCAACACGGAGGGGAGTGAAGGGTGGTGCTGGCAGGAAACGAACGTTGTGGGTGCGAGAAGGGTCTTTGGGTAGGACGAGGCGGCGCAGAGGGGCGGATGTGCTGAGAGGGCGGTAGAGAGTGGATGGACGGGCTAATGATCTGAACTTTGGGGCGGCGCGAAACATTTGGACAGGTCGGCAGAGCAAGCAAGGCGAACAGAGGCGGGTGCCAGGATGGCGCGGACTGAGCGAGTCCAAAGAGTCGGCGAGGTGATGACGATGAGCGTTGGTTGGTTGGTCGGTTCTGCTGGTGAGATGCGGAGGGCGGAGGGCGGAAGACGGAGGACGGAGGACGGTCGATGCCAAGTCGTCGTCGCCGTCGACTGACGTTCCATCACGTCGATAGCGAAGCTTCCAGTTTGATCAACATCTCTCAAGAAGCAGCAAGCATGAGACTGGCTCCCTGTGTTTTGCTGCCTGCCGCCGTCGCTGCCGCAAAGGCTTCCTTGGGCAGTCTCTCCATTCACAGCAACCAAGTGAGCGGCGAGCAGCCTCTCATCAGCCTCAAGGCCGACGCCGCCCGTCTGGTCATCGCCTCGCGACTGGGTCTCGATCAGTACCACTCTCTTCAAGGACAGGACGAGTCAACTCTGCAGACCATCGATAGCCTCTCTGGAAATGCTGCCTTCCTCTCTTCGCCCGATGCTTCTGTCGCTCTGATCCTGTCGACTGTCGATCAAGAAGGTGCATTCTCTTGTCGTCATGCCATGTGGCCGTCAAGGAGCTAATCCCCTTGCCTGTAGACCTTCCCTTCACCTCCGACTCTCCTCATGTGCAAACCATTCAAATCAACGACTCGCCCGACTTCAAATCATCCGAGAAGCTGCTCGAGGACCTCGCCCACCAATCTGGCATTCAAAACCTGGCCTCAGTCCACCAGTCTACCGTATCATCCCACGACGGTCCCGCTTTCAGAATCGCCGACGATGCAGAGGTACTTTTACATGTCGCTCTCCGCGAACTTTGTGTCTTGCTAACTCGACCAGGCCGTCGCCGCTGCCTACAGCCTTCTGATCAGCCAGTACGACTCAGTCCTTGTCCTCAACGTGCCCAAGCATGCCACAAAACACACTTATGGCTCCTATGATGCCTCCCTCGTCTCGCAACAGAAGCGTCAATTCAAGGAGGCTCCTTTGATCACCGAAGCCACAAAGACCGCTTCCCACCTCAAGGCCACTTTGACCCCCGATGCTTCCTCAAACAAGACGTACAACAACACCACTCCTCTCAGAGGTATCCTCCCAGGCTGCTTCTCATCTCTGTCTGCGTGTCAGTCCATGACCCGCAACTGTACCGGCCACGGCCCATGCGTCTTGTCGTTCACCGACAAGGATGCTGGCGATTTGGGAGGCAAGTGCTACTCTTGCTCCTGCAAGACCGAGGTCCGCACCAACGCCGACGGTGGCAAGAAGACTACTCGCTGGGGTGGCCCTGCCTGCCAGAAGAAGGACATTGTCATGCCCTTCTGGCTCATTGCCTCGTTTTCTGTATTCATGGTCTTTGTCATCAGCTGGGGTGTCGGTCTGCTTTATACCATGGGCAGCCAAGAACTTCCCAGTGTCATTGGTGCCGGTGTGTCGGGTCCTGTCAGAAAGTAGAGTGTGCTCTCAAAGTTGTCAATCTTCCATCATCTCATTCAAGCCCCTGTCGATCCTCATGTAGATATATACCAATTTGATTGTTTTCGTAAATCTAATCTTGACGCGTGTGCGTGTCCATAACAATCAACAAAATCAAACTTCTATCCATGCTTCTTCTCATCATAATACATCTCCCCATCTCCCAACCAAGCCCTCCCGATCCTTTCAGCCTCTTCAACACTCAATCCCAACTCATCCCTGTCATCATCCGTGATCCTGCCCCACTCGAGCAACAGCCTAAACATATAAATCTCCATGTCCTCCTTCCTCAGCACCTTGTTCGCCCACTCCCTTCCCGCTTCGGCCATGTACTCGCCTTGTTTATCGTGCCCGGGCAACATGAGATGTTTACCAAGAATCTTTCCCTCGAGACCCGCGAAATACACCAAAGTCGCCCAGAAGCCATGGCCGCGGAGGTCAAGCGGCACGAAATGCAGCCAGGGTGTCAATCTGTCGTCCCACCATTCGCGGAAAAGCGCCGCTTTGAAGGGTAGACTGTGAGACTGCAAAAAAGGTATGAAGCGCCCGGAAAAGGCGGCGCCGTCGAGATCGAGGAGGTAGCGGTAGGACCAGTGTTTTTGGAAATCTGTCGGTGGGACTAGTGGTGCGAAATGTTTGTCTTGGTCTTCGCAGTCCACGTTGCCGCAGCGGATGATGTGGTCTACGAGTTTGATGTCCGTGGGGACATGCTTGGTGAGCTCAGACGTAGGTACGTCTACATAGGTCAACTTCTTGCGCTTGTTGGCGAATGGGTATGGGAGAAGAACTGATTGTGTCGATATCGTGGGGCCGAGGTTGTTGGCTAGATGCATGAATCGTTGGCGGCTCATGCCCTTCCAGACGCCCGTGTTGGAGGACATGCCTTCAGAAGTGCTACCGCGCCAGAAGATTGTGTGTATCTTGTCGTCCCAGGATGGATCGTGGTGTTCGTCGTTAGGATCGTACTTGACCTTGTCCATGTAATTCCATGCAGATGGGTACAAGATATCATTGTAGCCATGAACCCTGGATTGTGAAAAGACAGGATACAGCTCATGCGTTGATTTGAAAGCTGCCGGCGAGAGGTAGAAGCCATGCAAATTGGCAATATCGGGTTGGTGACAGATGTCTGCACTTTTCGTCCAGTCCGACAAAAAGGCACCTAACGAATGCGGAGCCGCGCAGGATGTGCACAAATGACCGGTGTCCCAATTTAGGGAGTTTTGTGCTTTGGAGTTTGATGGGCATCCAGCTTTTCCAAACTCGTTGAACGTTCTCTGCCATGACATTTCCCTGAATGGTGTGATTCCACTGGACTCTTCTGGAACAGGCTTCCAAGTCTCTGCGCGCTTCTCGCTAAAAGAGTTTTTGTTGTCCTTGCCGGGGTTGCTGTTTCGCTTGCCAGCTTCTCTCCTGGATTGTATGTCTTCGTAGTGCATGGCAACTCGACACTCATCGTTCAAGTTGAAGCCCAGATCCATGTCAGGCAGAAATTCGCTAAAGTGGCTGATCATGTCCACTATACCATCAAGCATCCATCTGTGAGTTGGCATGACGTTCGGACTGATCTCAGCCTTGCCATTACGAACACTGATCCCAGCGACATCGTTCCATGGATTTGAAGTCGTCTGCCACGTTCTCTCTCGAATCTCTGACGGTTCAAGACTCCAAAAAGGCAAGAGGTCTTGGTGGATCTTGTCAAACTCATCAATAATCAATGATTTTCGTCCGATCGCATATCTATACCATTCGTGATAATTAGGTGGAGGATTCCTGCCGTGGCGATGCTGATACTCAATCACGGCAGCCGTCAAGTTTGGGCTTGAATATGCTCGTGCGGTATAGCTTTTGTGGAGCTCGCCCGCTTCGTGTATCAACAGATCAATAGGGTGGTAAGGCACATTTGTGATATGTCCAAGCCAGATTAGGAAACGAACGCAGAAGAGGAAGATCAGAAGCCCGTAGAGAGAGACGGGAGTGTCGGAAAAGATTTGGTTTCTGTTTTGGTGGCGATCACCCGAGACAACCTGAGTGTGCAGAAACGCAATGAATGCAAGCACAAGGGCACAAAAGGAGACCAAAGTTGATGTGTCGAAATCTGGAGGGAATGCAGGTAAAGTATGCCAGGACCAACCAATAGTGAGCGTGCACGATGCGACAAAAACGATGATAGTGGTAGCCGACATTGCGCCAGAATAGAAAGTCTAAACATTTCAGTACCTTTACATTGCTATGCTGTGCAGAATTCGAACGTACCGTGATACATGCTGACAAAGCGGCAACGCAGCATGATGTAGCTAATTTGAACAAACGCCAGATAAAACCTTGGGGTATCTCGAGTATCCAGAATCTATCCTCGGGAACGGCGATAAACCAAACAACGCCCCAGATGCCGATAGCAGAAGCAGAAAGAAGACAAGCCCATCCAACAATGCTCAAGGGTTTGGCAGGAAGAGATTTGGCAGCAGTGGAATATGAATGGATAAGAGCATCCAGGCAGAAAATCATGGAGAAGTCGAGAAGTAGAGCGAGACGTTGAATCGTTATCATTTTGTCGTGAGTCGCGGCGGTACAAACGTACGTGGATGAGGGATCATTGCTTCGATGCAGGATGGTCGCGCTCGAAAGAGCGATTGCAATGGTGATTATAATGTAGCGGAAGCGATTGGTAGCCCAAGAGACTTCAAGAAGTTCGTAAACACTGAGATTCGAATTGTCTTCAGGAGTAGTGACCTTGTGTCTTTGGTACATGAAGAAGTCGATGACGGCGAGGCCGAGTGGAAGCAGCTCGACATAGGCAGGTCCAGCACATTGAATATCGCTGAACAGACGTCTCATGAGCTCAATACGAGCGCACATGACAACAACTAGGAGGACAAAGTATAGGCGCAGTTTCCGAAGACTGGTGTGAGGATGATGAGCATGGGCGAGGCTGGGCGACATGGGCGAAGAGGGTGACGGCAAGACATGTGTACTAGTATCCTCGAGCGGTATCTCGTGATAGGGAGTGGCGGAAGGCTTTGCAAGATATCGGGACAAGGCCAGCAACGAGATGGCTATGGATACGAGGATAAGGCCAAAGACATGCAAGGTACGGCCTGAAATGTGTGAGTTGCAAGACCTGACTTGGAGCTTCAGGGTAGTATACCGTAGGCAAAGACATGGGCGGAATGAGTAGCCAGAAGGCACGAAGAGATGGTCAGGGCGATCAAGGCATAGTGTCTCGGCGAGTCCATTGCGGGCTGGGCTTGGGAGGATATTGCTGCTACGGGAGACGGAGATGTTGTAGCTGAGCGTAGGGTGCGAGCGCATACATCATGACAATTGGCAGAGGTAGGGTCGGGTTATGCGACACATTCAGAAGAGTTCGAGAAGCGGCATCGACATTGTTCAATTCTAGAGAAATGCCGCTCCTTCCTCGACCGGCTGCCCGCCGCCATCACCGCCAAAACAGGTGTGCACGGCCCCGGTGTGGATTCCGTGGGGTAGGAAAGCTTAATCCCGAAGATTTGTCTGCAACTTTTTGGTCTCTTTTCGAGCTCCGCCTCTTTTTCCCCGACACCCATCTCCCTCGTCTGTGATTCGGCGACTCGAGTCGCAGCTTCAGAATGGGCAAGAAGGCCATGTATCATCCCCCGACTCTTCTATCGTGCTGTCCGTCTCCGTACTGACTGCCCACAGCGATTCGCGCATCCCGGCCCTCATCCGCAATGCTGCCCAAGAACACAAGCGCGGCTTCTTTGTCGTTGTCGGCGACCGTCAGAAGGATGTCATCGTAAACTTGCACTATATTCTCCAGACCGCCAACCTCAAGGCAAACAAATCCGTCCTCTGGGCCTACAAGAACAAGTTGCTAGGTTTCACCAGTCACCGCAAGAAGAGAGAACAAAAAATCAAAAAGGAAATCAAACGCGGGATCCGTGATGTCGACAACGAGGACCCCTTCGAGCTGTTCGTCTCGACCCAGAACATCCGCTACGTATACTACAAAGAGACGGAGAAGATTCTCGGAAATACCTATGGCATGTGCATTCTGCAAGACTTTGAGGCCATTACTCCCAACCTGCTCGCCCGCACTATCGAGACCGTCGAGGGAGGAGGTCTTGTTGTCATGCTCTTGAAGGGTATGAGCAGTTTGAAGCAGCTCTACACCCTCTCCATGGATATCCACTCGCGCTACCGCACAGAGGCCCACGGCGACGTTGTTGCTCGCTTCAACGAGCGTTTCATCCTGTCTCTCGGAAGCTGTGACTCGTGTTTGGTCATTGACGATGAGATGAACGTTTTGCCCATTTCTGGAGGAAAGTCAATTCAGCAACTACCGCCTCCGGATCCAGAGGCCCAAGGCAAGACTCCTGCTGCTAGAGAGCTCGAGACTATCAAGGAGAGCCTTGCCGATACTCAGCCCGTTGGATCCCTCGTCACTCTGGCCCGTACTGTCGACCAAGCCAAGGCTCTGTTGACCTTCGTAGACGCCATCGCCGAGAAGACGCTGCAGAGCACCGTGACCTTGACTGCTGCTCGTGGTCGTGGCAAGTCGGCTGCCCTGGGTGTGGCGATCGCTGCTGCTGTTGCCCACGGCTACAGTAACATTTTCATCACTTCGCCCAGCCCCGAGAACTTGAAGACCTTGTTCGAGTTTATCTTCAAAGGCTTTGACGCTCTGGGCTATCTGGATCACGTCGACTACACAATCATCCAATCTACCAATCCCGACTTCAACAAGGCCATTGTCAGAGTCAACGTCCACCGCCAACACAAGCAGACCATTCAATACATCCAACCTCAGGACGCTTACACCCTCGGCCAGGCTGAACTCTTGGTCATTGACGAAGCCGCCGCTATTCCTTTGCCTCTAGTGAGAAAACTGATGGGTCCTTATCTGGTTTTCATGGCCTCCACCATTAACGGTTACGAAGGCACTGGTCGATCTTTGTCTCTCAAGCTGATCCAGCAACTTCGTGAACAGTCTCGCGGAGGTTCCAAGACTAGCGACGAACAGGTTGCTGACCGCTCTACTGGAAAATCCTCCAAGGACGAGAACCAGGTCGCCATTGCTGGGCGTTCTCTTCGCGAAATTACTCTTTCCGAGCCTATCCGTTACTCTCAAGGAGATTCTGTCGAAAAATGGATGAACCGCCTGCTCTGCCTTGATGCTACACTTCCACGCGCATCAACTACCCGCGGATGCCCTCACCCTGATCAGTGTCAGCTTCTCTCCGTCAACAGAGACACTCTCTTCTCTTTCCATCCAGTCTCGGAAAAGTTCCTTCAGCAAATGATGGCTCTTTACGTCGCATCGCACTACAAGAACACTCCTAATGACTTGCAACTCATGTCCGATGCTCCCGCTCATCAGCTGTTTGTGCTTGTTCCTCCAGTCGAAGAGGGCAGCAATCGCCTTCCCGAGCCTCTGTGTGTTATTCAGCTAGCATTGGAAGGTCAGATCAGCAGGGAGAGTGTTATCAACAGTTTGAGCCGTGGTCAAAGAGCAGGAGGTGATCTTATCCCTTGGTTGGTCAGTCAACAATTCCAGGATGAAGATTTCGCCGGATTGTCTGGAGCACGTGTCGTCCGTATCGCCACTCACCCCGACTACATGAACATGGGGTACGGTAAAAAGGCTCTCGAGCTTCTGACAGACTTCTTCGAGGGTAAATTCACCTCATTGTCTGAAGACGACGGACAAGCCGAGGCTGGAAGTGAGGGAATGGTGCGTGTCACAGATGCCGAGTTGGAAAACGCCAGTTTGCTGCAGGACAACGTCAAGGTTCGTGATATCTCGACCATGCCTCCGCTCTTCGCTCGTTTGTCAGAGCGCAGACCTACTCGTCTGGATTATATGGGTGTTTCTTATGGTCTCACTTCGCCGCTACACAAATTCTGGAAGCGCGCAGGCTTCGTGCCTGTCTACCTTCGCCAGACCGCAAATGATCTTACTGGAGAACACACCTGTGTTATGCTGAGAACACTTGACAGCTCTACATCATCGGATCCCGCTTGGCTGGGCGCATACGCAAAGGACTTCCACCGCAGATTCCTCAGTCTTTCGTCTTATCAGTTCAGAAAGTTCACCAGTGTCCAGGCTCTGAGTCTCGACGAGTCTGCCAATGCTGGTATCAAACTTGACAGCAGCGTATCAACAAGACCGTTGATAAAGAGCGAATTGGACGAACTTTTCAGCCCCTTCGATTTGAAGCGTCTGGACAGCTATGCCAACAACATGCTGGATTACCACGTCATCTTAGATCTGCTGCCCAAGATTGCCGAGCTCTTCTTCACCGGTCGCATCAAGGGCGAAGAGGCCGTCAAGCTTAGTGGTGTGCAACAAGCCTTGTTGTATGCCATCGGTCTGCAGCGCAAGACCCTTGAAGACCTTGAGAAGGAGCTCGGATTGGGAAGCAGCCAGTTGCTCGCCATGTTTGTCAAGGTGATGCGTAAGATGTCGATGCATTTCCGTGGTCTTGTCGAGGGTGCCGTTGCAGAGACTATGCCCAAGGCCATCGGCGGTGGTGATGCTGAAGCCAGCAAGATTGACGGCGAAGAGGAGCAGCGCTTTGCCCCTCTTCAACAAACGCTGGAAGACGATTTGGCAGAAGCTGGTGACGAGTACATGGCTGCTGAGAAGGAGCGTGCCCGTGCCATGATCGACGCGTTGCCTCTGGACAAGTATGCAATCGCCAATGGAGAGGCCGGTTGGGACGAGGCTGAACGCCAAATTCAAAAATCAGGAGGACGTAGCGGCAAGAGCACCACCGTCAGTGTCAAGACGAAGAATGCATCCGCCAAGCGCAAGGCTGGCGAGGCTCTCGAGGAGGTTCAAAAGGAAGCTGCCAACATGGATGGCAAGAAGAGCAAAAAGGGCAAGAAGTCAAGGTAAAGGATCGAGTACACGAATTGCATAGAGGGTGGAGTTAAGGGTGTACAAAAGGGTGTGTTGGGATGATATCTTGCAAGGGAAATATCCAATATGTATTTGTCGTATACTACAATTTGAAGCGAGACTTTTGTACGTTTCCGGTTTCGTCGGCAAAGACGATGTTGTTGTTTGCCCGCCTTCGGCAATCTGGAAGGCGCATCTCCGGTGCTGCGAGCCGCAACTTTGACTCCGTTACTGACGTCTTGGTGGTCGCAAACAAATCACTCACCAAACAACGGTTCAACAGTCGTCTCGTCTGATAGACACCGAGCAACTTGCGCCATCACCTTTATAAGCAACTTCAATACAACATGGCTGAACCACGGTATGCCATCTTCACGCGCCTAACACATATGCAACAACGCAGAACTGACAAGACAACCCAGTGGAGCCTGGGCACGACCTCGTCCCTCAGCATCACGCACGCCTCAACCACGGTCATCTAACGCTTCTCCAAACCCTTCATCGTCTGCAGCACCATCCAAGCCAGGAATTTCCCCAGCACCGTCCCCCGCGCCCACGGGCAATGTGTGGGCAGCCAGAGCAGCGGCGCAAAGAGCTGCACCCGCCGCGGCCCCTACTGCTGCACCATCAAAGAAGGAAGAGAGTGTTCCTGCTACGACTACGGGAAATCAAGAGAAGCACGTGCCTGCGAATGGCTTCAACGATGTCGAGGTCAAGCAGTTTTTGGGTAGAGGTGATAAAGGATTGGTGTACAAGGTTGACAAGGGTGGAAATGCACAGAGTGGAAAAGGTGAATTGATGATTATGTTGGTTCTGAGGCAAGATCACTGACGTCTATTGCAGCAGGCAACATGGCCAATGGACAGTCCTTCTTTGCTCAGCTGAGCAAGCAAGTTGCAGCGCTGCAGGCAAAATAAAACAACATACTACATTCATACAGCACACGCACCAGGATCACCAGACAAACACGGGCAGCTAGAAAGAAACACATAAACGACTTGATTACTTTCATACTTTCAACCATCCCTCCACGCCCAGGATACCGCCATCACTAGCGCTTGGATCCATCGACCACGTCTTGATCGGCCGCACCGACAGCTCCGATCTCCAACCCGCTTCCCACATTTCTATACCGGCCCAGCCTATCATGGCCGCATTGTCTGTGCACAAATCAATAGGCGGAAAACAAACTTCTACGTGCGAATAGCCCCTGACGTCCAGGAATGCACGCATGACATGGCGCAAGAAGGAGTTCGCTGCCACACCGCCCGAGACGACTACAGATTTGACCTGTGCGGCTTCTTGGCGTGGAAGAGAGGATAGATGCAACATGACGCGAGAGGCAAGGTGCTCAAAAGCCACGCGCATGACTTCTCTAGCCATCTCACGGCGTTCGTCATCAGACAGATGGCCAGGCTGGCGCAACCGCCTGGATATGGTTCCAGTCTGGGGGTCCAATTCGTATTTCACAAAGCGTTCGATGCTGCTCAATAGACCGGAGAAAGAATAGACCATTTTGCGACTGCTGCTGCCGTTTTTGCTTTCGGCTAGAGGTGCACCCAGACCCCAGCCCCATTTTGTTGTTCTTCGTGCAAGTTCGACATCTCTTTTGACTGGTGCCGTGTAACGGTAATCAGAAGCACCCGCAGGAAAGGCAAACTGTTCCAATGCTCGTCCATACGGCGGCTTTACTAGGTGCGACGGCAGCATGGCTCGAGCAGCCTTGTCCAGACAATCGCCCAGAGCAATATCGCCGGTCGTGGCTAGGATTTTGTGTTCGGTCAAGCCGGCAGACTCGATCAACATAGAGTGACCTCCTGATACTAATGCGCTCAAAAAGGGGAACTCTGGACCAGAGGCAGGGCGTGATTCTAAAGCGGATACCAACCGCGGAGTCAGGGCATGAGCCTGCATGTGATGAACGCCTATAACAGGAATATCCCAGGCCACGGCTAGTGCTTTGCCTGCATCCAATCCCACAGACAAGTTGGAGCGCATGCCAGGTCCCCTTGTCGCCGAGATGAAGTCTGGCTTGACACGAGCGGCGCCTCCATGATGCAAGATATTCTTCAGACCAGAGTCTTGTCCAGCAAGTGGCAGATGTCTCAACGCGTCTTGCACCAACGGAGCAAGCGAGGACTGGTGCGACTCGAGCGCGATGACGGGGTGAATGCCATTATAAGCGGCTGTGTTGGCGGTCACTTTTCTGTGGAAATGGAGCGTCGCGGATGCATTCTGGTGTTTTTCTAGGATGGCGACCGACGTGTCATCGCAGGATGTTTCGATTGCGAGGGTGACGAGGTTTCTTTGTTGGCGGGAGAGGAGAGTGGGTTTGAAGGGTGGTCGAGTGCGTGTGAGGACACGCAAAGGCGAGAGCATCAACGTGCGCGTGGACGTGGAAGATGACGGCCAAGATTCGATGGAGATTATTCGAGCTTCAAGGTTGTTTCGAGACTCATGGACCCTGTGGCCAATTGGGGCAGTTTTAGCCGCAGCTGGCCGTGCCATGCCGAGAGTTCTTGATGGAGCTTCACAATATTCCTGCCTCTATATCTAAGCCTTGGTCTGATCAGACGTGAATGTCTAGTCCGTCTTCTGCTTCCGCTTGTCGATACCCTCGCTCATCAACACGGCAACATCTTCTGCCGTCTTTCCTCTTTTCCTCTCTTCGGTCCTCTCTTGGCCCAAAGCCGTTCCATGCGCGACCAAGTCGTAGGTCTTTGCGATACCCTTGAAAATTGCTTCGTCATCCTCGAATCCTCCATCTTCTGCAAGCGTCGCACCAATCTCTTCCATCTCCCGCACCCAACGATAGGCTTTAGGAGGTATTCTAGGCATTGAAGCGTTGGCCAAGTCATACGTCTTTGGACTGTACTCTTGTAGGTGCTGTTGCAATTCTGGGAGCACACCAAACCGATGGGCGGTCGTGAAGGATTGAATGGCCAGCGCGGTGAACCCCTTTGTCATGGCCGCGAAGCTCATTTTGAGACCTGACGCTGAGCCTATCGTGTCCGATATGTGTTGGACACCGAGCAACTTGGCAAGACGTGCACCATCACGTTCGGCGTCTTCGAGATGATATGGCCCTGACATGGGGAAAGCGGGCTTTTCCCACACTCCATCTTTCAAACTTGGTGCACTGCCGATGATGGCTCCGTCAATCAAGCGGATCTTGTCACCAGAAGCTTCAAACAGCTCGGCAATAGTCCTGATTGACCTTGGCGAAACAGCATTGAGGTCCAGATAATACAAGGGGCCATCTCTGTTGTTGAAAGATGTAGCCTTGCTGGCTTGCAGGATGCGTTCTGCCGTTGCCAATGCATCTCGTGGAGGCACAATAGAGATAACGTAGTCAGAGGTCGATGCCAGTTCCTCGTCCGAAGAGACTAGATCTAGTGATGCCGATTCGGCTCGAGCATGTGTGGCCTGACTGCTTCCGCATTATTTTCTCGCAACCACTTCTGAGCATATGGATAAAAACATGCCTTCGACCGGTGATGTTGGTAATCACACGGAATCCGCTTGCTTTGAGGTACTTTGCAACTCCTAGTCCCATCTCTCCGATCGAGAGGACGCCTAGGGTAGCGGAAGGCATGGCCATCTTGAGTCTACAACAAGATGCTGTATAGAACCCAAAGGTACAAGTAGTGTCTCCAGTAATTCGAATCGCAGTAGTGAACTGGTTATCCAGAACAAGTCACTTAGATGCAGCTCGCAGCGTCAGCTGATTATTATGTAAGCAATCCTGTGCTACTTCCGTGGCGCAGGAGCAACCTTAGCTAGTAATCATCCACATATATACACGCATCCAATCTAATCTATTAACTTTCTATTAAGAACCTCGTTTTCAGCTTGTTCCTATCGTGTTCCCTTCGTGGGTGTGTTCGCTACCTTTCACCGCCGATGGTGATCGGGGTGCTTTTGCCGAAGCAACGCGACGTCATGCCCGATGGGGATACAGTAGCCGAAGACAACCACCTTCATCTTCAACCAAGTCAATATACACATCATCATTGACTGCTCGATACCAGGTGATATGTTTTATAAGTCTTTGATATCTCGTGTGTCTTTTGTTCCTCTACGTACTTTCTCTTCCACACTCCGCATCATGGCTACCGTCCGCTCATCTTTAAGTCATGAAGAACGTACAGCACAAGAACCACGCGAAGCACGTTTGGAACCTGTCACAGTTTCACGGATCGACGCTGTCAATGATACCATCCGCCTTATACGTTTGAGTGCCATGAAGCCTGATCATGCGCTAAAGGTGTGTCCTACTACTACACCACTTTCGATTGGATCCAACGAGACTTGGATTGACTGACAACATCTACCAAAGTAAAGTTCTCCCCAGGACAATGGCTAGACGTCTTCATCCCCTCTCTGCCAAAAGCAGGTGGTTTCACCATAACCTCGACACCCTCTGACCAAGGCCAACCTACCCCTCAACGACCAGCTTACTTTGAACTCGCCATCCAAAAATCTACCAATCCTCCTGCTCAATGGCTGTGGAAGCCCGAGTCTGAGATTCTGGGTCAACAGATCATCGTACGTACGGGAGGCAGTTTCGTGTGGCCACCTCCCGGTATAGATGTCCATGGCATCGACCAAGTCGTCTTGGTAGCAGGTGGCGTAGGAATCAACCCTTTGATCTCAATCTTTGCACATCTCATGAGCCTTCCAAAACGTCCGAAAAGAGTCAAATTCGTATACGGGACCAAAGTCGAGCAAGGCCAGATCGAACCATCACGCATCCTGTTCCTGACAAGGATTATGGAATTGATCAGGAAGCACATGGACGACGAGATTCAGCTGAATCTCTTCCTCACGGCGACGTCACAGGATGAAATCGATAGGGCAAAAGGGCTGCCCACACACACCACACTAGGAAGGATAGAAAAGAACGACTTGGAAGCCGCCATCGGCGAGGACCGACGTATCAGAGGAAACACGGTGGCTTACGTGTGCGGTCCCCCTGCCATGACCGACCAGTTTGTCGAGTTTCTAAGCACGAGGGACGGCATGAATAAGCGAAACGTACTGTGCGAGAAATGGTGGTAACCCTCCAAGAGCCTGACAGACAATCCTTTTGCAGGTCCGGCGTCGGCATCTGCTTTTTCCCATCGGATGCATTAGCTGTTGCAGCGGCACCCTCCTGCTGGCAAAAAGTATCTAGAAACATGCATAAAGATGTCTCAAAATCTGACGTATCTCCAGAAAGACAAAGAATCATACAAACTCATACATGGTATAAGGGACCCGCTTCTCGACCAAAGAAAGTGATTGCCATATGCCGGCGTTTCATGGCAGACTGACATTTACAATCATGTGTGAAAGAAAAAGAGAGCGGCAACCCCGACGCTATACCTGCAAAAGAATTTGAAAAAAAAAAAATGAAAAATGAAAAATTCCATAACACAATCATAAACTCTCACCATCTTCTCCCACTTTCTATTACACCTCTCTTTTCTTTCCAAGAAGCCCCAATTCAACATCAAAGTCACCACCGAGAAAAAAAAAACAAGACCCTCTACCAAATTCTGTATCTGCATTCAAAAAAAAAAAAAAAATTCTCCGTCTACCCTTGCAAAAAAGAGTCGACAATCAATGATAAAGATAGTGGTTTCTTTTTTAGCGCAGGAAAAAAAAAAGAAAATCAGATCTCGGGGTTGCTCCTCACTGACAAGGATACCTCTCCCTGCTTTTGAAAGAGGGAACAAAGTACAAGGTTGACGAGGATGGACAATACCAAAATGTTGCAAGGATGGTGGAAGCGAGCTTCTGCGCGGCAGAACGGCAAGAATCGGCCTCTGAAGACAGCAACTTGTAGAGATGGAACAATCGTCATCTCAATTACCAAGAAACACGGTCGTATGACTAGTCAGTGTGAGAGGTATTACGATGCACATTCAATTCGTGATGAAAAACACATGTCATGAGGGCGACCCTGTTCGTGTTCTGATGAGGAAGCTCCTCGTTCTTCCCTTGCAATCAACAACCTAGGTTGGAACAAAGTTTCATATGAAGGTATGAAGAACATATGCAAAGATGATATAGAGTCAGATAGTGAACATTCGCATTAAACAGACATTATACTCAAAAAAAAGTGCCTACATACTCAGCCCACAAGCATATCTTACTGTATCCTCGAGACGATCAAGGCACTGCCGCAGGTCTAGGTGCCAAAGGACCTTCGATACCCAGACCGTTCTTGTCAAACACACTCTTCCTCTTTGCCAACTTTCTTCCATGCATGCCGTTGAGGTAGTTTGTGGCGTACGTCCTGCAGGTAAAGGAAGAACTGCTCTGCGTTGGCTGGGCATAGCTTGTTATGACCTGCGTCACAGTGATATAGTTACCACCTCCTGCAGTGATGGTTACTACTTGGCCATTACCGCCTCCTGTACCTCCGCCTACTGAGACAGTCTCTCCAGGTGCGGTCGATACAATTGTGCGTTCTGAAACAGAGACAGAGATGGAGACGGTCGTCGTGGTGACCGTTCGAGTGGTAGGCTGGTAGACCACGCTGAGGGCAGTGCTCACGCCATAGGTTGAAACTATCGTTTGACCATTAGAGACGATGGTCGATACTGCGGTCGAGACACCATAGACTGTTGATCCTGGACCTGTGCCTGGACCTGTACCGGGACCCGTGCCTGGCCCTATGCCTGGCCCGGTTCCTGCACCCGTACCTGGGCCAGTGCCAAATCCTGTACCTGGACCAGTTCCGGGGCCAGTCCCAGGGCCAGTTCCAGGGCCAGTACCCGCTCCTGTACCAGGTCCTGTGCCTGCTCCAATTCCTTGACCATTTCCTTGACCATTACCCCCAGAGCCTGCAGGAACGGTGGCCGAAGCTGTTATGGTGCCGACAGCCGATCCAGATCCATAGTCGCCATTGTTTCCGGTCCCGCCATTACCGCTTGTGCTGTTACCAGAGCCAGCCGATCTCGAGAGAAGACGTGCGGAGTCAATACCAGGTGATGTCACGTTGGTGAAGCCATTCTTCAATTCGCAATTGTTGACTTCGAGAGTCGTGAAGAAAGAGACACCCAGACAAGGGCTAGGGGAGTTGAAGCTCATGAGGTTGTACATATCGCAAGCATCGATACACGAAGCGAGAGAACTCACGTTTGTGGTTGATACTGTCTGGTCAGTGATGTATCTTCCGCATCCAATCTCATAGACCTGGCCCAGGCTATCAGAAAAGACTCTGCCGTTCGATAAGGGACAGATTGGAGTGGCTGATGCTCCATTGCTTGGTGCGGAACCAGATGCTCCAGGTGCTGTTGTCAGAGAGCCCCCTGATCCACCGCTTGTGTTTGGTCCCATACCTCCGTTTGAGAGCGTAAAAGAGCTTTGAGAAGCTACGCTGAAACTGCTAAAGTTTGATCCAAATAGAGTACCACCCCAGCCGAAGCCTTCAGGTGGACACATACCAGGAGTTGGACAAGCAGTGACTGTCTCTGTGGTAAAGACTGTAGTTGTCATGACAGAGCCAGATGCTCGAGCAGAGCATGCGTTGCCACTTCCAGTACCAGTCGCTACTGGGGGAGATTCGTAAGTGCCACCGCCAGTGATCACTGTGGGCGTCAGGAAGCAGGTAAAGCACAAAGACCCTGAGCCGGTACTATCAGTGCCTGTAGCAAGACTGCCGCTAGGCGGTATTCCGGTTGTGACAAAGGTGCTAACGACCGTGACTGTTGCACTTGCTGGATAAGCTAAATGCTAATTAGTTTATGATCATGGTCAGGTTTAGATGATGGAGACTCACAGGTAGTGATGGTGATGGTAGCACTGTTACTGCTGCTGATGACCGAAGAAACGATTGATGATGTTGAGGTTGAGCTTGTCGCGATAGACGACGAGGTCCAAGAAATGAGACCAGGGTCGCTTGCGCCTGCACGAACCGCAATGATGATGTTTGAGTTGGATACTTGAGTTCCAGTGAAGGTGGACTTCATCTGACAGGTAGAGGCGACCGTGTCGTAGACCACTCCAATACAGCCAGCTGTAACATCGCAGCTTGGCAGACAGCCAGCGAGGGAAGTAGCACGGAAGGGACCAGAAAGGTTGCCTCCTTGGAAGTCCAAGCCAGGACAAGCGATTGTGTAGTTTGATCCATTCGAATCAGTGTATGTTTGACCAGCGGAGCCAGGACAGGCTAGCACTGAAGCAGATGGCGTTGCTGAGGATGAAGAGCTTGATGCTGTGCTCGACAGCGAGGTAGAAGTAGAAGAAGGTGCCATTGACGCAGTTGGCGACGATGTGGCTGCATTCGTCGACGTGATCGGAATGGGAGGCAGCAATGTAGCAGCAACATTGTCAGGATCAGGCACAGTGCCTGTGATTTGGCTGAACAAAGTGCACTCATCTCCTTTGTAATTAATACCTACGCAGCCAGTTGTGTCATCACATAGATCGAGACAATCTGTGTATGAAGGCTCAGTTACACGCTTCAAGATTCTCAACCTGTGCATGCTGTTGTTGTTGTTGTCGATCGTAGTTCCGGTGTAAGAATTACCACAGCCAACGTTGAAATTTGCGCCACGGGCATTTGAACAGGTTGTCGGGGTGTCAGAGTTACAGATATTGTCTGCAGTTGAGGGGCAGGGCGGAGCGATATAGTAGACGACCTCGGGGGCTGCAGAAGATGTTGTTACCAGATTTGACGAGGTTGAGGAAAGCAGACTCGAGCGGAGCGTTGACGAACCAGAAGAGATTGTGCTCGAGGGACTGTTGGACAAACTCGACGAAACAGAAGTTGCTGAGCTGGAATTGAGAGAGCTCCAAACCGAGAGTGCACTACTACGAGCCGAGGAAAGTACACTGCTATATGCAGAAAGATCGGAAGTTGCGACCGACGAAGTTTGGAAAGGAGTTGATGAGACGCTCGAAGTTTGTCCAGATGAGAGGAAAGCAACGACAAAGTTGGAAGATGCAGAAAACGTTCCTGCGTACTGGTTCTTGAAGTAGCAAGTGCCTGAAGACGCACCAACGAATGTGAAACCCACACAACCAGGTGTGACATCACAGATGGTGAAGCAGGCTGTGAAGCCACCACCATGCACATCTGTAGAGTTGAAAGAGCCGATGCTTGTGTCTGAGGAACAGTAAACAATGTAGTCGACCACGTTTTCATCCACATATACAGCATTGTTGGCTTGCGGACAAGTCGATGCCTGTGCAGTCGGTCGAAGAGTCGCAGTCTTTGGGGGAGTTGACGACAGCGAGCCTGTAGATGTCCCCGTCAACATTTTTGAGGAAGCACTCGGTTTGATTGCCACTGCCGCAAAAGTGTGGCCGTCATAATCCAAGTTGCCCTCTCCAGTCTTCAGCATACAGGTTCCGGCTCCGTTGCCTCCAACGTAGGAGACTCCGCTACAACCATTGGCACCATCACATAACTCGATACAAGCTTCGAAGCTATCAACAGCTTGGCCATCCCCGTTGAGACCTTGTGCAACAAATGCAGATCCACAGCTGATGGTGTATGAGATTCCGTTATAATCTTTCCAAGAATCGTTGTCATACAGAGGACAGATGGCTGGGGTGGCTGACGCAGTGGCCGAAGATGAGGTCGTAGAAGAAACCGAAGACAGTGGTCCGGTGTAGGGAACCGATAGAGGCAATGACGATGTCGACTGGCCCATACCTGGATTAATGATGCTGCCGCTGACACTGACAGGCGAAGATGACGACAGAGGCGCAGTGCTTGTTGCAGCAGAAGATGGTTTCGCGTCAACGGGCAGCTGATAGACCTTGATTGAGTTGATTTCCCAGTATGCGTCTACAAAGGCTTGTGGATTGTTGCCCACATAATCGACACAAGAATCGTAGCCATTCATCCCAGCTGTCAGGGGACATTCAGGGAAATTCTGGTAGGTGAATCCAGCCCAAGCACCACAGAAGTCAGTGTTGATGATGATACTGTGGTTCTTGAAGTGAGAGTCGATGTCGCAAGAGCCTTGAAAGTTAGCCATAGGCAACCCAAACTCGGAAACATCAGGAGTTCCATCTGTGATACTCGAGGGTATACTGTCGCGAGGGAAAAACCAGACATGAACGTATGCTGAAGTCCATTCCGTGATGTAGATACCGCCTCCATTGTCACTTAGACCTTTGCCATAGTTGTTAGGTGTTGCAGTATTGTTGGCCACACTCCCACATCCAGAGTTGTCATTCGCGGCGTGATCGCAGTTGCTGCTCGTGAATACTCCAGTCTGTCCAGAACCGGCGATAGTACAATTCGAGTTGGTGTGCATTGAGATGGTGTTGGTCATACTAGTATGTACACCCTCAATGATGTCTGAACATCTTTAGCTTGCACGTCAGAGAATACATGTATGGCGACGCACCTATTTCACCATTGCTTGGCCAATCGGGTCCAAGCAGCCAGAAAGCAGGCCAAGTTCCACAGCCAAATGGCATGTGGCTGAGATCCAAGACGAAGAGACCATGAGTATAGGTGTTGTCACTGATGATTCTAACAGCCGGTCTTCCAGGACCACCATTTGGCCATTTGTTTGTGGTGTCGACGCTGATCGTGATGCTGTCGTCTTTGGTCGTTGCATAGCCATTGGTGTTGGCCACAGATGCGTTCACGTATCTGAGCGCAAATTAATTCTTGCAAACTCTTTCATTTGGATTGAACGTACTGAACATGGCCGTATGTCGGATCATAAGACTGCATTGCTTTAGTGCGGAACCCTGCCAATGTGAGAGGGCTAACCTACATTGTAGAAGTTGAACTTGCTGAAAAATACACTCGGTTGATAATCATCGACAAGTTCGTATGCTCCTGAGCCAGGAATACCACCGCCAGCGAAATAGCTCGCACCCGGTATACTCTGAGACACGACTGTGGAAACGAGAGAAAGAAAAGGCAAGATGCCAGAAATGGGTCGTGATGCCATAGGCGGCATTGTCACCATACGTCTTCACACTTGGAACCAGACGGTGGAGAGGAGAAAAAGACTTGCCTTGCTACATCAAAGAACCTACTCATGACTGTAGTGTTGTTGTCGTCGAGGCTGGGTAACATTCCTTGCACATAGGGAGCTCGGCCACATTCCAATGCATTTCGCAAGGGCGAGGCCCAAGCATTGGCAAAATTTTACAACATTCCCAAGCAATTGGTCACTGTTCACGGCGGGATCTTGTTTTGAAACTCGGATGTTGAGATCGTGGCAAGCATGAATTGAAAGACGCGATGGAGTTTGAAGTCTTGTCCGCTCGGCCGATGTCGGGCATGAAATCACCAGCCCATTGGAGAGAAACTCTGCCATTATTGAAATGGAAAACTGCTGCATTTCGGACCGTACATACTCAAGAAAACCAATTCCCGGGCAACTATCAAACAAAACCTCCTACATCGACCGTCCTTCAGGGATATTCAAAAATCGCCACAGTATCGGCAAAGCCATTCGCATTTGAGATGGCTGGCACGAGATCCACTTCATCGACGGTGACCAAGTTGGATGACCCAACAGTGTTCACCGCATAGAGATAGATTCCCTGACTCTGCTCTACGCTCGCCATCTTTTGCTGACAGTTAGTGGTAGCTAGACATCCAGAGTCGTAGTTGTTGAAGAACGAGTACATTCCAGCACCATAGGCGAAGATGTATGTGCTGTTGAAGACACGCAGGCCCCAAGTCTTCGGGCAGTTGACAGTAAAACAGTCAGAGAAGGTTGGATCGTTCCAGTTCGACAATGGAGTGTATGGCGCGATTGCATTGGGATTGTTTTGCATGTATCTTTTTGTGAAATGATTAGCTCAAGCAAAATTTGACGGAGTTTTGTACTTACGCAGTCTCCGTCTGGATGGCACTGATGTAGATCTCTTTTGCAGAAGCGATTTGATAGTTGTACAGCATGCTGTGCTCGAAAGATGTGCCTACCATCCAAACAGGGCCCTGGCTTTCAACCAAGACTCCGCGACCATTGAAGAGGTTGATCTGGTTATGGTCATCCTTGAACAACTGTTAGTTCGTGAGAGATCGCAACTTCTTCAGCAAATCTTACCAAATCCATCTCGTGGTCACTGACCCATCCCCAATTATTGGCCATGTACATGGATGCTGTCCTTGTGATATGGAGCAACAAGAATGTACCATAACATTCAGGAATTGGCGTTGTAGGAACATTTGGTGTTTTGGCACAGTTGTATGATTGCAACTGAGTGCCATTCGTACCTCCAATGCGCCAATGAACGTCAAACATTGCTGCAATCAAAATTTAGCAATAGGACGCGATGACGCAATCTCAATGACTTACCAGCAGATCCAGGAGAAGACTGTGCAAGGTTCCACTCCATCATGATGGCACCAGGGGCAGCGCCTTTCGTCTGGAACATTAGCTCTACAAGCTCAATGTCACCAACTTGGCCAGGTTGTCCAACTCGGAAAGCAACCTGAGGGTTGTTTCGATCGCTGAATTTTGGCGAACTTCCATCGACCATGAAATAAGGCCACAGCTCACCCTGAACCTTGATTGGAATGGGGAAGTTGATAGTGTCCCTGATGACATATGCACCATAATCGATGTATGCAATCTGATCCGGCTGTATGGAGTTCAAAAAGCTCTGTACACAAGCAGTGTCATCAGTGACGCCATCACCCGCGCAACCGAATGTCTTGATGGAGATGAAGTTTTCAACGGGAACACCTTCGTACTGAGGCCTCGATCGTGTGAAAACTGAACCATCAGGATTGAGTAATGAAGGTGATTTTGGAGCGGGTTCGACGATCTGCTGCACGCGGTCAAACCTAGCTGCGGGTCCGTAACATGTGAGGTTGTTCTCTTCGTAGGAAGACTCATAGGCGGTGTAGACTCTGCCCTGAACCCACGAAGCAATTCTTTGGTTTCCTTCCAAGAGAGTGGCATTGCTGGGAGAAAGCTGAACTGCGACAGGAGTGTCGACAAAGTTGACATTGTCCAAGACGAGACTACCAGCGGATGCGGGAGTTGAGTTGGTGGAGAATGTGGTCAGCACTCCGATCTCGACATTGTTGAGTGTCGCATCTTGCAAACTGATAGATCCAGTGGTGATTACATCACCACCTTGGGTCATGTCAATTCCTATACGAGCGTTGTTGATTACAATGTCCTTGTAAGCAAACAGCCAATTCCAATTCTGGTAGATGGCAGTCTGACAGTTGTTAAAGGTCAGATTGCGACAGGTGAATTGTTGGTTACCGGAGAAGAATCCGATGGATCCGCCATTGAAGATGAGATCTTCCAAGTATAATGCTGAGCCGTTATCCATGAAAATGCCCTAGCAACTGGTCAGAGATGGAAAAGTAAGCCCAAGTACTGACGCAAACCAACCATCTGCTTGTTTTCATCCCCACCACCTTCGGTCATCTCGAAGACAATGTTTTGCAGAGATGTGCCTTGAGCTACTTGCCAATGCAAGCAATGAGCTGTTCCTGGGGGCAACTGTCGAATGTCTAGGACAAAATTACGGACCTGGCGCCACATGTTGTTCTGCATTGATTGTTCAGTAGCTGCTGATGAGGCACATGCGATAGACCACCTACCTGATTTGCCCACCAACTGAGGCCATACGGCAAGTAAGGGTCAGAGTCGAGCAAAGCGATCCCATAGAAATTGGGTAGGCCAAGGATCACAGGCAAGTTGTTGGCGTCTCCGATGAACTGTGTGTAGTAGAGCATGACAAGCGGACGACTGATCGCATATGTTCCAGGAGGGAAGTACACAATTGCTGGGGTAGTAGTTTGAGACTCGCACGGATATTCACAGCGATCGTTGAAAAATGTCGCGTTGTTTATAGCATCGGTGTCGTCGGTTATGCCATCGCCTGAAGATGGTTAGATAAGGGGTGTTGTGTGTGTGTTGCGATCAAGCTGGACTGACCCTTTGCGCCAAAATCCATGACATTTCTCCAGACAACGTATGATGAGTTTGCGCCGTAGACAGTTTTGCCTTGACGAGCTATTTGTGACATCCAGTAAGGAGCGCCTGAGCCATACCGCTTTACATGGTTTGTTGTATGAGGAGAGTCATCGGCTTCTGATTGAGAATCGATCTGGGTAGAAGAAGCGAAACACAGTAGAAGAGCAATAGATGCTAGTAAGGGAACCAGCCGCAGACGTGCCATGGTCTTCAACAACCCTGGAAACAGAGTCTTGATTCAGAGCAAGAAAGGAAAAAAAAAAGACAAGCTGTAGATGATCCATGGGAGAGAGTTTGTCTGGAGAACAGGGCGCGTGTGTTTACGCCCAGTGGCACAGAGGAATGAAGATTCCTCCAATATGGACCAAGCAAGGGAACAGACAAAGCCAAGAAGATTCCTCACATCTTGGGGGTAATTCAGGACAGAATTAGAGATGCGACTAGCGCCTGGACAGGCCCAATCGCTGTTCTTTTGTCCTTGTGTCCTTTCGTGGGCCGGCAGAAGTTTCAAAGAGGGAGTTGCCAAAAGGATCCAGATTTCCACGCTGTTGCTGCTGCTTGCTTTTCTCCTGATCTTTTTGGAGTTTTTGAGCATCATAAGCAGCAATATCATCCTGGATCAGAGTGATCTTGGTGGGCTGTCTGCGGAGCATGATGTCGGTATTGTGAGGTAGATGTTTGTTGTTTTGGTATCCAAGGAGCTGAAGGCTTTGGTTTCCAGAGAAAGTCGTAAAGAACCAGAGCTCGGATTTACTGGGTCCAATGATGGTCAAGAGAGAAAGAAACACAAATAGACAGACAATCGATCAGATTTGTGCCAAAAGTATGGAAACGTCAATGTTGATGTTTCGGAGGTCGTGGATCAACTCCGCACGATATCCAGTACATACAGTGTATAGCGCACAGACCACCTCGACAGGCCAAGATTTGGCATCGAGGACAGGAAGACTGCAAGTGCGACATTTCCGTAACGGACATCATCACAGTCACCAACATGTTCAAAAGGCAGCCGCTGACGGCCGTCTCGTCGGTGAGGCCGCGCTGCCCCGTGGCCCTTCGTGTGCAGTCGCTGCGCTACCGTAGCGACCTCAATTGGGCCGACCGTCAGGGAGGCCAGGAAAAAGGCTCCAACACCATGCGTATGCTCTGTCTACCACTCTATTGTTGGAATCTGCCATGTCTGACCTTTCACAGCGACCAATCCCGCTCCTGAACACACTCCCACACCTCACAACCAACCAGCTACCGGTCGCTCACGGCAGCAGCGCGCCGCCCAGCTCTCAGAGGAAATCCGCATGCTGAACCGCGGCAGCACAGCCGCCACAGTCTCCGGCGGCAACAACAGTCCCTACCCTAGCACCCAGTCAAAAACCGTCGACCCGGAGGCCGTTGGTGGAGAGGGTCAAATGGGAGCCAACGAGCCCGTAGACCGCGAAAATGTCTTTTCCCAAAGCCCCGGCCGTCCAGTCCGCGCCGGTCAAGCACCCGACGAGATGGAATCGGAACACTCGCCCTCGGGCGCCGTGGTGGATCCTAGTCAAGGTGGCGAGGCAGTGGTTGAAGACATGGATGGCGCAGAAGAAGAAGAGTTGGCCGAGGACGAGGAAGCCCAGGGCGAAGAAGACGAGGAGCTCGATGAAGACGACGAATTGGCCGAGGACCCCATGGACGAATCGACAGCCAACGAGCTCACCCTTCTCGAGCAATTCGACAAGCAAGACGTCACAGCCGTTCCCTTTGCGCCCGAAACCGTCAGTCGCGACGAGTACCTCAAGCTCGGCCAGGGCGGTGCCACCATCGCCGCCGGAAACTTTGCTGGTGTCATCGAAGACCGCATCAAGATTGTCGCCGAGGCCACTCAAGACGACTTCCGCTATCCTCCCGAGATTGCAAAGCGTATGATCAAGGGTGAACTCGTCTCTTTCAAAAACGAAGAAGAAAAAGCAGCTGTCCTCGCGACGGTCAAAAAGGAGGACTTTGACTTCTCGGCCATCACAGCCGCCAGTCAAAACACCATGTTCGACAAGTTCGTCCGTGGCGCATACCCTGACCCCAAGGCCGCACCACACAAGAACAAAGTCTTGAACGAAATCGCCCGCACCATCTCGCGCAACGCCACATACCTCGACAAGGACTCGACAAAGCTTCTCAGGAAGATTGGTAGTTTGTTGCCCTCAGAGGCTGCTGCACGCAAACCTGCCGCCGCTCCCAGAAAGTAACCACTCTTTGGGCTGTATAATAGAATGTATTCTTCATTGATGCCTATCAACCCGTCTCATCCAACTTCTACCAGTCCTCGTCGTCATTCCGTCTCATTGCCATTGATCGTGCCCTCAGCGCTTCTGCCAGTCCTCCTGCCAACCCACCTGCTCCAGGTGTAGACGTGCCGCTATCTGTGCCACTACCACTACCTCCAGGCGCGGGCGGGGCGGGTTTACGTCCCGCTGGTCGCTTTGCTGGTGGAGGGGGAGGCATCTTCTTGCCCGCCACAGCACCGTTCGCCTTGGGAGGCGCTGGCGGCACCGAGCGCGTCTGCACTGGTGGTGGGGGCGGAGGCGCAGGTTTGGCCACCACTTCTTCCAGATATGCTGACGGTGCCCATCCTGATGCCGAGCCGTCTAATCGCTTCGCGAGCCACCAACCTGATAATTTGTTAGTACATCTCTTTCCGTCTCGATTTGGGGGAAACGTACCATTGTTTTCCTTTTGAGTGACCAGGATGACCTCGTCCTTTGTGAGGCTCAGCTCACCACTCGTCTGTCCAGCAAAGTCGTACATTGCCTTGAACTGCGGTTCCTGAGGCGCAGCAGCTGGGGGTGGAGGCGGCGGTGGGGGCGCGCGTGCAGAGCCCGCCGAAGCAGTGCGAGCATGTCCAGAGCCATTGAGTGCTGCGACCGGTGCTGGGACTGGCTTCTGTTGCATGGCTGCTTGCACAGCAGCCGCAGCGGCTGCTGGGGTAGAGACTGTTGTTGCAGGCAGTCCTGCAGGCAGCCCTGCCTGAGCTGAATTCCCACTCGGGAGGGGTCTTGCTTGAGGGACAGGTCGAGATTGAGGTGCTGGACGAGAAGCGAGCTTGGAGGGTTGGCCTCCAGGACCTCCAGGTCTGAGGAGTTTTCCGCTGGTGATAGGCTTGCCCGGAACCGACTTGGCCTTTGGTGTCGGCTTTGACACGGAGTTAGGAGGTTCGCCGGGCCCGGTGTGAACGGTACCACTCTTGTACAAATCGTCCCGAGCAACAGTTTGATCCTTGACAACCTTGACAGTCGCAAGTTTACCAGGCTTCTTGTTGTATGAAATCGTCTCGGCAATGCGAATATCCACTGTTCCACGTGATGCTTGCTTCAACATGGTAAAGAACTCGGTCTTGAAGATACAGTTGACCAAGGGGTCGGGCTCCTGGGCGGAACCAGCACCAATCGAAAACCAGTCGTCCTTTAGGGTGGAAGCACTCACGAACTTGATAGCACCGATGCCGATAGTACGCTCTGCCATGATTTGCAGTTGCTTATTCAGGATGGCTTGCTTGACAAGGTAAACGCTCTTGTTGGTCAAGATAAGGAATCGGGGTTCTGGCTTGCTAGAACGACCAAGCTTGGACACTAACAACTCGCAGCGGCAGGAGAAGAGCACCTGATCAGAGCTGGGCAGGTGAATCGAATTTCTGATCATCTCACCAGATCCGCCATTGTTTCCGATGCCGAGGTAGTCGCCCATGAATCTTCTGTAGCCAACGAGAGAGTAACGCCTACGCTCCTTACGGCCTCCGAGAACTTGGTGACCCTGATCACGCAGCTGGATGAATTCCATACCGCCTGTCTTTCGTCTCCAGAAGCGTTGAATACGTGTTGCGCATTCGATTCTGTAGCGCAGATAGTTGCGCCAAGCTCTCTGGATTCTAATGGCCATGTTGTGCCAGTATCTGTCACGCATGGTCTCGAGCGCAAACAGTGTTTCTGGAGTCTTGATGAAAGCCTTTGTGACACCCATTTGGTACTCTTCTACTGGTATGCTGCTGTCTTTGAGAATTTGCTTTACGCCAGACTTGGCGTCTCCTGTCCAGGTATAGTCTCCTGCGTAACTTGTCTTTGGCGAAAGGAGGTAGAAGCGTTCTACGAATTTGTCGAAAGTCTGTCTGTAAGCAAATCCAGCACGTCGAATGCGGACGTTTTCCTGGAGACCAAGATATTTGATCTGATGCATGACGTTTCCAGTGTTGTATTCAGTAGGTGACTTGTTCTCGTTGGGCTTGATAGTACGAATGTAAGAGGGCGATGCCTTCATCAAGGTAGCAACTAGGTCGTTAGCGGAGGCCTTGATTCTGTCACCGGCGGTGGGCGGTCTGCGCTTGTTATCCTGGTCGACCTGGTTAGGGAAGAGGGTGTGAACGAAATTGTTTGAGCTCTGTCCGCAGAGGTTGAGAATGTCCTTCAGCAACTGATCCTTGTTCTTGTCCGTCATTCCCTCGACAGCGTAGGCGACATCACCAGCGTAATGTTTGATGACGAATTGGCCTTGCCGTGGCTGGAAGTTGGGGTTTGAAGACAGAGCATTCAGACGCTGCACAAAGGTGCCATCTGCAGCTGCGGGATCAGCATGAGCAGTTGCGCATGCGTCATTGAGAGCTGCGAAGACACCCGGGGGTCGCTTTTCCTCAATCAACTCGCACACGACCTTGTTATCGAAGTACTTGATAGGAGTCCAGGTGATCTGTTCCCGCTCGTATTCTTCTTGCTCGGCCTTGAGAGTTAGTTGGATGAAAATCTGTTGTAACTTCTCGTTGACATAGTTGATACAGAGTTGCTCAAAACTGTTGCGCTCGAAAATCTCGAAACCATAGATATCGAGAATGCCAACCGAGTGGGAGATGGCACCCTTGGCCCGCAAAGACTGATTGACTCTCTGAACGATCCAATCGAAAAGGTTGTAGTAGATGGCCTTGGCCAAGGCATCTCTGACAGCAGTCGCTTGTGCCGGGTTGAGAGGCACATCGTAGACAGATCCTCGTCTGCCACCACGACTGGTCTCCATGACTCTGATGGTCAGTGCCTTGTTGACGTGAGCCGAGTCAACCTCCAAGAGGTATGCGACAAAGTCAACTACAGATTGATCGGCGATGGCAGCATTTCCTTGATCATCCTCGCCAAATGTACAGTTTCCAAGCCAAAGAATCGTAGCCAGCATGCGGAATATGTCGTCTTGCTCGGCCTGAGACAGACCAATCACTTTCATGGCATTCAGCGTGTCTTTGAACTCGGCGTGGTCGTCGATGCCTTGAACGTCGTAGCACTTGGATGCGCTGGTGTAGACATAAGACTGAGGTTGCTGAATGCCAAAAGTCTGTCTGTAGTTTTCCGAACACGCTTTGGTGAACTGGTAAAAGATGTGGAAGTTTCTCTCGTTCATGATTTGCCCAACAACTCTTGACTTTTCCAGCAGATAGTTTGTGATGTTTGCTCCGACGGGTTCGCCTTGAGCGTTGAATTGGATCTCGAGATATTTGCCGAACCGTGATGAGTTGTTGTTGCGCAAGGTTTTGGCGTTTCCGAAAGATTCGAGTAGAGGGTTCGTGGCCAATACCATGTCTTTTGTCTCTTGGATGGACGAGTTTGAGCCACCGGACACATTGGCGATGTACTGCATGATACGCTTGGCCGCCTCGGTCTTTCCAGCTCCTGACTCTCCTGAAATAATGATACATTGGTTCTCCTTGTAGGCGTTCATGTTGTAGTATGAAGATTCGGCGATGGCAAAGACGTGAGGAGGAACCTGCAAAGCGTCAGACTGTGCGTGCTTGTATCGTGCTCGGGAGCCATACTTCGAGTCTGTTCTTTCCCTTGTAGCTGTCGAGCACCTTGTCCGTGTAGATTCCAACTAAGCATGTTCATCAGCATACTAGACGTGTGGAGAGGATTCAGGGCAACCCACGGTCTCGGAACGGGTTCACCGATACCAGCACATGGCCGATATATGTCTAGCAAGCAACATTAGTAAGCTGAATAGTCGACGAGGCAGCATCCGATGGAGGCGCGTACGTAAATCTCGCCATTCTCGAATCGCTTCTTCAAATTGTCGTTGATAGCCTCGTTGGAAATCTTGCTGATGAGGGTAAGATCTGAAACTCCGACCTCCTTCTTCTTTGTCGACTCAAAGGCGGCCTTCTTGACCTGGGGTTTCCCACCGCCGGCTCCTGGTTGCGCGGCGGCAGCATCCTTCTTTCGTCCGGCGCGCTTGGTTACGGCCTGTGAAGGACGGGTCAGTCAATTGACGCAACGCTTGCACGACACGGCCAGGCGGTACTCACCATGGTGGGCCTGATCTAATGGTCGGAGGACAGTCGAAGGGGTCGCGACAGTAGAACACCAAGGGCCAGGTGTGCTGGAAGGTCCGGGTATCCAAGCGAAGAATGAAGGAACACAATGCACGAGGTGGGTGTGCAAGTCTTGAAGATGTCCAAGATTGGTGCCATCGAAGCCCAAAGTTGCTCCGCGTCCATGTCTCGACGGCCGATGCTCCACGGGCCGAGCACCAGCCACGCTGCGTCATGGCGCGCCGTCTGATGCCGACCGCATCTCAAAGGCTTCTAATACAACACGTACCTGTACGCGCAATGTCCTGCCGCTAAGCCGTATATCTCGTATCTTCCAAGACCTCTTGACATATCTCTAGGCACCCGTCTTCTCGTCAAGTAATGGTCGTTCGCCTCTTATGCATTGCTTGACAAAAATTCATGACAGTGATCATAGGTATCCAACAAGAAACGAGACGACAAAACTGCCCTGCTAATCCCAACCTCCCCAAAAACGCCTCGCTGGTCAGCACAAAAATGGCATTACAGAAGCCAAAATGAAAATGTAAACCCCTCTCGCATCATCATGGCCTGACTTCGTCTCCCCCGAATCTCCCTACTGTCACCCAGTCAATCTTGCGCGCGTGCTCGTTGACCCAAGAACCTTGCCATTGCAATCGTCCGTCCTCGACACGGGTGCAGCCGAGACCGCCCCCTTCTATCCACTGGTCGAGTATTTGAAGTAATAGCTGCATCTTCTCCTCGACCATGTTGGCTTGCACCATGTCGGCAAACAACTTTTGTCCACGCCCCGGCCGCGATCCATGAAGCAGTGCATGAATCGAATGCACCAGTGTTTGACGATCTCTGAGCAGTTTGGCAGGGAGGTCGTGCTTCTCTTCGATCGCACGCACTCCTTCTACGGGGACGAGCGTTGCAGACGTGTGTAACCCGTCGGCAGACAAGACGAATTTTGTGTGATCGGGGAAGTGGAGCTGTCTCTTGTAAGCATGTTATCCCTTTTGGCAGTATCATCATCTTGTAAAACATACCTGTACACAGCCGTCCGAAAATCCCCAGATGCCGACGTTGCCTGATCTTTGATAAAATCGAACAAACACCAAGTCTGATCCCGTATCTAATTCATCGTCCGCATAGTCTGCCGTCTCGGTCGCGTTGAGCGTCTGGCTCATATATCGCCCAAATTTGACCCAAAGAACACGGAGCATTCGGAGTCGCTCTCGCGTCTTGTCGTCCCTGGAAGCTAGATCGAGCTGTTCGAGTCCAGCAGATCCATGGTCTTCGAATATTTTGAATGGAACACGTTCCAGATGCTCGAAGCGCTTTCCTATACGAGCGAGCCAACGTTCTCCATTCTTGACAGCCACATGGGTTACAGGTGTGCCAGCTGCTGCTGAGCCATTGATCACACACCCCACAGTACCGTCATCCAGAACGTATCCCACTCCGTGCTTCTTGCTATAGTCCACCCATCGACTCACGAAAGGGAGCGATGTCAACGGTTGTTGTGGAACTCGTCGGGACGGCGCTAGATGTTTCCTCTCCAAAGCCAGAGCCAAATTTGCACGGAATGTACTTAATCGCTCAAGGACAGCCAAAGGATCCGATCCTGGGAACGTTGAACTCGACTCCATCATCTTTCGTCTCGGTACAGGGAGCTTTGCGGTCATGGCTGGAGGTGGTGGAAGAGTTGGTCTGCCTAGATTTTCTTGCTCATCGAATATCTCCACAACCTCTTGACTCGGTTGTTTCGGCCTTGATCGTGAGCTTCGCGTAGCTAATGTCTTTGGCGGCGCAATCTCTAAATCATCACGTATCGCATCTGCCAGAGCAGGGATTCCGCGATCGGAAAGGTTTTTTCGTGGCGCTCTCGGACGTCTTGCTAGGCTGGCATCTACGCTACGTTTTGATGTTGGGACAATTTCTCCGCTCTGAGGCTGCGAAGACGAAGGTAAGAAATTCGTGCCACTGAAGGCAGTCTGACTCAAAGTGTTAGTTTGGCTGAGGGTGTTCAAGCGAGAAGACTGGCGAGTCGACTCGGGCGCGCTTTCTTCCTTGTCGTCGGAAATGGTGCGAGTTCTCCTGATGGGACCTGCTCGCCTGATACGCGGTGGAGGAGGCATGAGCTCGGCATCCTTCTTCTTGGCCTCATCTGCACTGCCGTCCCTGGAAGGTGGCTGAACTTCGTTGTGCGAAATCTCCTTGAGCTGCCGCGTGTCTGGTTCCCGTTCTTCGGCGATTTCTGATAATGCATTCATGGGTTGGAAGGCATCGATACTGTTGCAATTCGGTGACGTATAGACCGTGTCTGAAGGTATCGGAATGACCGGCTGACGGCCTGCGGCGACCTCTCTCTCAATGTCTCTGACAATGCTGCGTATCTTCTTTCCTGCATTGAGCTGGAAACATTTGCCTGGCGCATATTCTCCAACGCCAGATTCCTTGCACACGTACCACCAGGATTCGCTGTAGCCTCTCTGGAGCACTTCTGGAGTGGGTGGTTGGACGTTGGGCCATGTAGGGACTTTGCTGACTTGAGCGCGACTCATCTGTCTGGGGACAAAGGCGATTTTGAAGAAAGGATGCGAAACAATCTGGTCCGGACACGGGCGCAGTTCTTCGACGACCAGTAGAGACGACACCAGATCTCGCAGGTCTGCAGAGATTTCGTTGGTGATTGACGACAACTCGGGCCATGAGTAATCGCCAGCTTTCAGTTTCTTGTAGATTTCTTCCTTGGATGAAGCGTGGAACGGAGCCCTCCCGACCGCCAGAGTGTATCTGTTCGGATTAGCATTCAAAGGCACACGAAAGGCACAATGGGACATACGCGATAATGCCAATGGCCCACAAGTCGACCTTTTCGCTATGACCCTTTCCCTTTTCAAGAATCTCGGGGGCCAGGTAGTTGGGAGTGCCACACATGGTGGTACGGCGCTTGGCGTCCATGTCCTTTCCACTAACGAGCAACGCGGCGAGGCCAAAGTCGCCAACCTTGATGTTCATCTTCTCGTCGAGAAACAGGTTTCCGGTTTTGAGGTCGCGGTGGACAATGTTGCGGGCGTGCAGGTATTTGACAGCGCCAGAGACTTGGATGATGAAGCGACGGATCTCGGGCATGGTGATGTTTTTGCGACGCTTGAGCATGTCGGCAAGCGAGCCGCTAGAGCATAGTTCCAGAACGACATAGGTGCTTTCGCCAAAAGAGAATGCGCGGTGGAAGGCTACAATGTTAGGATGCGATAGCTTGGAATGGATCTGCAGCTCGGTGATGAACTACGGGGCAGGTCAGGATGAGATGCAGGCGGAT
>RZIQ01000097.1:0-75310 GCA_003992365.1 Aureobasidium sp. P6 | reverse complement strand
GAGGGTGTGACGTGACGCACAAGAATACGGAACTGGTAGAGCAGCTCAGAGGCGCTGTTGTAGTCGCCGCAGCTGTACTGGAACTGGCCAAACTCGTACAAGGCGTCAACCATGTGGTTGGTGACGCCGTGGTTCTCCTTGAGGTAGTTCAAGTTCTGGACCTTGTCGGAGCGCAGGTTGTTGACGACGTCGGTGTCGGCCAGCAGATCCTGGATCTTGGAGCACTCGTCTTGCAGGAGCTCACGCTTCTTGAGAACGTCATGGCGCTTCTGGACGTATTCCTGAGGACGCTCGTCCAGGTTGTTCATCTTGGCGAACAGGTCGCCGACAAAGTCGGTCATGTTGGTGTGCTTGAGCAGCTCGAACTTGAGCTTGGTGAGCTCTTGCGAAGGCTCGTCGACATCCTCCTGGTCCTCGAGGAATTGCAGCAGAGGGAAGACGAGATGGCGGTCGAGGTGGGGGATCAGGACGGGCAGGATGGACTGCTGCTTGGCAGCGTCGGCGGTGGCGGCCATGGTGGATTGCGCGCGAGATGAGTGAGGGGAGCAGACGACGGGGTGGTGGGATGCGACGGCGTCTTGGTCGAGAGTGGTGGCTGCGTGGTGAGTGGTGGATGGTGGATGGTGAATGTGAATTTCTCGCTCGGCCAGACGCCAGCCTTGGCACATGTTTGGACGCTTTTCTGCCCACCACCGACTACCCACTTGTGCTGCTCCCATCTCCCATCTCCCACCTCACGTCTCACACCTCCCACCTCACATCTCCCACCTCGCACGCCATGTCGCTGCTGCAACCCGCCATGCCCTTCCTCCGTCCTCTGGCCCCACCGCGCCCTGCCACCCTGCGCCAATTCCTGCGCTTCTCGACATCGTCCCTCCGCTCTGGTACTTTGTCCCGCCCGCACGTCGACACTCCCGACACACGACACTGACCCCGTCTGTCCCTAGATGTCTACACTCCTCCCTCGGTGGACCCCAATCTCGTCGCCTCGCGCACCGCTTCCCCTGCATACCCTCCCGCTTCTCTCAAATCCATCCCGCGACCTCTGCTATCCCACGCCTCACACCGCACCAGCCAGCCAACAAAGATCCGCAACTACCCCGATCGCCTGTCCCAGAAAGACCTACCCCTTGTCCAAACACCTGCTCTGCCCGAGTCGGAAATCGCCCCGAATCTGCCCTACTTTGTCACCAGAACCCCTTCCAACGAGCTGCCCATCTACACTTTGAGGAAACGCGGCGGCAACATGCGCTTGACCCGCGTCAAGAAGATTGACGGCAACATCGATGCTCTGAGGGATGCTCTGCAGGCCGAATTGTCCGTTCCTGATGCAGAGTGTGTCGTTAACAGACTGACAAACCATGTCATGATCAAAGGCTGGCACAAGCCGCGGATAGAGGCTTTCCTCAAGGCTCGCAACTTCTAAATACACTCACGCGGTCTTGTCTCTTTTTCTCTGTACAATATTTGTATCAACATCATCATGTCCTGTTGCATAATCGGTCCAATACCCGTCTTGGAAGACGAGCACCACAGTTGGTGAATATTTCTCCACAACGAAAGTGATATACGCTTCTCCATGTCGGCCTTGCGCTTGTCCCAAAAGAATAGAAGAAAAGAACGCCTCGCTATGCCTGTCCTGTCCCTTTGCTGATGCCATGGTCGTAATCGATAAAAGCACACGTCTCCATTTATCCTTCTGCGTCTTCGACATCCTCTATAGTTACAGCTCTACCCTTGCCCTTGTCGACTGGTCTGGCCTGCTCTTCCTCGTTTGGCTGTTGAATGTTGCTCTCGCCATCGAGGTTGTCAAAATTCCAACTCGAACTTTCTTGTGTCCCATTAGGTCGGCTTGCGAGGGGGCTGGACTCTGACTCTCTGGAAACTTCCACAGGGGTCTGCTCAGAATCTGACTCTCTTGAAACTTCTACGGGCGTCTGCTCAAGAGTATCAATGTGATGGTTGAAGTTCGAGGGTCCTGTTTGCGGGATCTGAGTAGACGAAGAGGGGCCTGCCTGAAGTGACGCCGAAAGAACGTCCTCATCAGGTCCAGAAGACTCGACTTGGTGCGTCCTTTCCGATTGAACATTACTAGGCTCGGTAAATTGGTCGGCAACAGCATTCTCCAAGACTGCCGAAGCCGTCGACTGCTCTGTCTCTCTGTCCTGGACCGAAGCCGTGGGTTGTTCTGCTTCGCCTTCCTGAGTTGAAACTGTAGGTGTGGGCACCGCTGCCATCTGCATATGAACTGCTGGCTGTACTTGTGGCATGCCTCCAGGGAATTGTGCGATGCCCTCGACTCTACTGAGAGGTGCAAGTGTCCAGCCTTCAGGAAGCACGAGACCAGGTGGTAGGCCCTCGTGTCCTTGTGTCATCGGTTCCTGTCCAGCACTAGGTTGGAATGCTTGCGGTAGTGTGATTCCAGCGCCAGGAGCCATCATGTTAGGTGGCGGGAACATGTTAGGTGCAGCCAGTCTTGCAGCATCTGTGGCACCAGCTGCACCTTGTCCTGCCTGGTTCAGACTGTACTGGGCACGCAATCTTGCCAATTCTGCCTCCAGAGCGCGCAATGTGATGAGCTGAGTCTGCTCGATTTGCAGGCGGCGACCCTCTTGTATCAGACGCTCCTCGATTTGTAGGAGCTGGAATTGAGTGTCGGCTGTTCTCGCGCCAATCAAACTGCTAATGCCTGGAGTCGGTGCTGGGGTTGCGGTAGCAGTGGCGTTGCCATTTTGCTGTCCACGTCTTGGATTGACCGCATCATTGATTCGGTTGGCAGGCCCGTTATAGACTCCTATTCTAATTGGCCCCAAGTTAAGCATGCGCAATCTGGGTTGGCCCGGGCGGTTTCCATTTCCGTTTTCTGCATTGGGTGCTCCGGCTTGAGCATTTCCTCCTTGCTGTGCACCTGCATTAGCTGCGCCATTGGCGTTCTGGTTGCCAGCTTCGGGTCGATCGGTATCAGATGTGCCTGTAGAGATCACAGGACGACGGCAGGTGGGGCAAGCTTGTTGTCTCTCCAGCCAGGCCTTGAGACAACGAAGATGAAGGATGTGTCCACATGGCAACTTCTTTGCCCGCATGCCCTCGGCCTGTCCTGCAGCCTCTGGCTGTCCCCAAGGAACCATGACTTCTCTGCATACGATACAGGTGTTGTCGTTGGTCAATTCCTCGCTAGTAGCATCCGGGTATCGGCTGTTCATGTTTTGTGTTGCCTTGCGGTAGTTGTTGTAGGCTTGTAGACGCTTGACGAATGATGCAAAGGTAAGATAGACGTCGCGGATGATGTGCATGGGCAGTCCCATGAAAGTCAAAGAGATTCCGAAAAAGACAGTGTAAATAATGAGTTTGACAAAATCTGTGGCTTGTTAGCTTTGATTGTGTGAGTTTGAACAATAGTAGCCCACCTGTAGCAAGCTCCAGACCAAACAGCCATCTTCTCTTGTCTTCCCAGCCAGGTACGTCGATCTCGTTCTCATCGACATCTTCCTCGCTGGGCAGAGCGGGCAGACTGGCGGGATCAGACGATTGTTCCCGCTCTCTTTCAAGACGCTCTCTTTCTGCGCGAATCTCTGCCCTTCTCTCGTCCATCTTGGCCTTTGTCTGCAGCTGTAGCATGCGCGCTTCGATCAGAGCCAGAACATAACGGAGTAGACTGAACAGGGAGAAGATCAAAAGAATGGCGAACTCAAAGGTAAAGATGACCATCATTCCGGGGCGAGGATCGTCCTTGACGGTAGCAATGCAGTATCGCAGCATGCCGGCACTGAACGCGGTTGATAGGAGCAAGGATGAGGCCAGACGTGCGTGGAAGAGGCGAGGGTTCTGTGGCGGTTGTTGTTCAAGAATGTCGACACGACCTTCGCCAATCCAACTCCAGACCTTGCCAGCTAGCAAGAGCACAAAGACTGCAAGCATCCATCCCCCAACCTCGTCCCTCAGCGAGGGCATAGCCAGCAGTGTGTCAAGCACGGCATACCAAGCCTTTTCGGAGAGGTGTTCGACCTCGACGGGGCGAAGGGGACCGTAGAAGAGACGTTGCAAGCCGTAGATGAGGCTGCATGCGGTGACCAGAGCGAGGTTGGTCAGGATCTGGATGGTGACGGAGTTAGCGCGAGGAAAGTGGTGGGTGGAGCGGCTGCACAACTCACGAGCACACAGGCATTGCTCTGTGACAGGTAGACGGCGGCCGAGTAGAAGTTGGGCCGCTGGTGGAAAGCCTTCAGTAGAGCACCGGCGGCTACCAGAGCAGACGTTCCAGCATAGGCGGCGAGCCTCATTGTGTTTGGTCTTTGTCCGTCAGAGCTGCTCGTCTGCCTTCATGTCCATCGAGCACATGCGAACACGTAGCTCGCCCAAAGCGCAATCAACGCCAACTCCCGCATGCCGAAACAGCGTCACAGCAGTCCGTGCGCTCGGTCCGAGATTCTCCAGACCCGACGGCGACAGCCATGTCCTTGGTTGCCCGCCTCTTCTCTTGACCATGCCACATGACCCGTCCTTGTCTGAGTCGTCTCATCAATACCCATCCATGGCAGCCGCCCGTTTTGATAGAGCGCCATCGCGGTAGGTGCCATGTGGGATAAGATCGATCCGATAGACCTCTCGGTTCCCGTCTGCACGCGAGCAGCTGCCGTACGTGCCGTACTCGAGTGAACTGCAAAATACTCTGTCGTCTTTGTGGCTGTCAGCTGCAAGCAGATCAATCGAATCCGCCAACTTGTTTCTCTCCATGCGGAGAACCCATCTTCACCTGAACCTTTGTCCCGCAGTCTGCTGCCCTCTCCAGGCCTTCCAAACTCTATCACGTATCCCGCGAGCTACGGCCATCTCAACATCCATCACGGCATGCCCAAGCGCCATGCATGAAAATTCTCATTTGTAAAGGTCTTTCTGTCGGCTTTATTGTCCCGTTGGTACGAGTCTCACTGCGCCATATTTGACCAAGAAACTTTGGCACCGGCAGCATCTTGATCATGTACTAATTTTTTCTTTTGCACAGCTTCACAGAGCCAATCGAGATCCACAGGTGAGCATGTCACAAATGGTACATAGTTTTGAAAATGTACCATTGTCCAGCTCTTGCACTGCCATCATATATGATTCTCACTCCTCTCGCAAGTATCCTCGAGCATTTCTCAAGCATAGACTGACAGAAAACCGTACGTTTGTTCTCACCGTGCTTTGATAATGTCATGGCTTTTGGCTCTACCGGTGTGGGGCCCCAGGAAGAAAGATTACGGTCCGACTTCATCTGGTGGCTTCACGTCTTCGCG
Organism: Aureobasidium sp. P6; assembly: GCA_003992365.1. Classification (NCBI taxonomy): domain Eukaryota; kingdom Fungi; phylum Ascomycota; class Dothideomycetes; order Dothideales; family Saccotheciaceae; genus Aureobasidium; species Aureobasidium sp. P6. The sequence continues at coordinate 70,034 of RZIQ01000097.1, read as the reverse complement.
ATCGTCGTCATACCCCGGCCAAAATGTCTAGAATCTGTTCTGGAGCAACTCAATTCTCCATTTTCATGTTTGCTTTCCCAGTTCGTTCCCCAGATCTACGGGCCCTGGAAATATATAAAGACCCAGGAACCATCCCCATGGTGTCCCACATCACGCAAGATCTACTCATCGCTCCTCTTCTATCATCATCGCCATAATGAAGAGTTCGCTTGCTCTCACCACCCTGATGGGTGCGACTGCCCTCGGTCAGACTTTGACTACCTCTATGATCGAGTCTATGGGCAACAACACTCTCTTCACCCGCTGGCGTCCTCAGAATCATTTCATTGCCCCAGCAGGATGGATGAACGACCCTTGTGGTCTCATGTACGATCCTACTGAGGACCTGTACCATGCATTCTACCAGTGGCACCCGGAGCACATCAACTGGGGTAACATTTCATGGGGCCATGCAACCTCGAAAGACATGATTTCATGGGTCGATGTCGGCGGTTGGGAGGGCACTGATGCTTTGGCATTGGGCCCCGCCGGAAATGGCAGTTACGATGGTCTCGGTATCTTCTCTGGTACCGCTCAGCCAGTAAACTTGACCGGTGGTATTGACGGAACTCTCCTCATCTTCTACACATCCGTGTCCAAGTTGCCTACGAGCTGGACCCTTCCCTACCAGAACGGAACTGAGAGCCAGAGTTTGGCCATGTCCACCGACGGTGGTAAGACATGGCAGCAGTACGAGAACAACCCTGTTATCGAGGGCCCTCCCGGAAACTGGAATATTACCGGCTTCCGTGATCCTTTCTTCGAGCCTTTGCCCGCTCTTGATGCCATCCTTGGCCAAGATGAGCCGCATTACTATGCTGTGTTTGGCAGCGGAATCAAGGGCGTCGGTCCTCGCATGCCTCTTTGGAGCGCACCCGCCTCTGACCTCACCAATTGGACTTTCCTTGGTTCCCTCTTCGAGCCTGCTGCTAACACTTCTCTGGGCTCGGTTCTTTCCACAGGTACATATGGGTAAGTCACAAATCCTCGAAGCTTCGCCTCTCCACAAGCAAACCTTCCCCACAACAAATCCCCTTATATTATGATCTTACACTACTCTCGAGAGCATTCTGACGGAAAACCAGTTTCAACTTTGAAGTAAGTGGCTTCTTCACTCTCCCTGACGAGGATGGTCACCTGCACTACTTTGTCAACATGGGAAGTGAAGGCGGTAACGTCTCCTTCCATGAGTCCAACCATTGGGCTCTCTGGAGCGAGGGACACGTCACTCGCCGCGCCAACGGTTCTGCTCAATTCACTCCCATCTCCGGCGGTGCTGGAGACTGGGGCAATCTCTACGCTCTTTCCAGCTTCAACGACACCAAGAATGACCGTCGCGTCCAGTACGGATGGGCACCTGAGGACATCACTGGTGGTGGCGGTCTCTTCTCTGCTAAGCAGCAGGGCTTCCAGGGTGCTCTTTCCCTTCCTCGTGAGCTCTTTGTCCACACTGTCAAGAACGTTGTGAACATGGATGGTGTCCTCGGGGAGACCGGCAACTCCTACCTTACTCAGAACCTCGATGGTAGCTTCACTGCCCAAACTCTCGGTGTCAGACCTCTTGACGACGTCGTTGTCGGCCTTCGCAATGGCTCGACTCAGCGCAGCTGGCCGGCTCGCACCTTCAACGGTAGCCAAACTCTTGTCGCCAACGGCAGCGCCCACATGGAGCTCAGCGCTGTTGTTTCCAGCGCCAGCGGCCCTTGCGGTGTCAGAATCGGTATGAGCCCTGACGGCCGTGAGTACACCACCATCTACTACGAGCCTTCCAACAACACTGTTGTCGTTGACCGCAGCCAATCATCTCTGATTGACGGCTTCGCCAACTCTTCTGTTATTGGCTACTTCTACCCTTACACCACTCAGGGCGAATTTGGCAATGCTACTCAAGAGGCTCTTTCTTGGGACATCTTCGTCGATGGTTCTCTCGTCGAAATCTACATCAACGAGCGTTTCGCCCTTACTACCAGAATCTACCCCAGCATGGAGAGCAGCACTGGTGTTGGTGTCTACGTCCCTAGCGGTGCCTCTGCCACTTTCGACAGCATCGACATGTGGTCGACTCTTTACAACGTCTGGCCCGAGAGACCATTGAACTCTTCCAGCCAGTTGGTCTGGGACACTGTCGAGCAGACCAACAACCGCACTTGGTGGACTGGCAACTAAGACCATGTCGGAGAAAATTTAGAAACTTACTAATGGTGTCTGAATAATTTTTAAAACTGTAAAGCGATAATCTTGTATAAAATCTCATGCCAGTTATGATCCCGCGCTTATAAATCCATGCACTATGCTATGTCTTCTTCTTGTCCTCTTGCTGTCCGTGCTGCACTACGGGACTGTTGAGATTCCTAGGTTCATACATGAGACCGACCAAGGCAGACTTCATTGGGCACGCGCATGGCCTGCCGTGTTCGAAGTGCCTCCCGATCCTTCCGACGAAGAAGTGTTTGCCCTAAGCCTTTCCATACCATGTCGGTCCGAGAAGGCACCAAATCTCACTCCAAGCCGAGCAAGCATCCACACTTTCCCCACAGCCTCCCCGACCATTCCCAACTCACTCCACTTCCGCCCATTTCTCCTCCCACGTCACCGAATCGCGGAGACGAGAAACTTAACGAGCAGATTCGGCCCTTCTCTTGCATTGGCATTTCACGGCAATGCTCCATGCTTGCAGCAATGGCATCTTGTGATGGCCTGATTGCCCAGCCGACAAGATATCAATGCAATATCACTAACTCGGACCAGAATTGTGGATACAGCATGAGTAGTGATCTACAAGGAGGAATATAAAGAGCAGCAGGTCACCACGCAACAAGATGGAATTGGACATGCCTTTTACAATGCTTCGTAATACGAGTCTGTTTTCTACTCTGCTGTGCCTGGGCTCTGCCATTGCACAAAATGTTTCGACTACATCGACGTCGTCGGTGCCTACAAACACACCTGTCCCTGGCGACTATAGTGGGGCTTTGAGGCCACAGGTGCATTTCTCACCTCCCCGAGGTTTCATGGTATGTTTGCATTTTCTGTCTCAAAGCAACATTCTTCTAATCTGGTGTATTAGAATGATCCGAATGGTCTGTTCGTCGACGCCGACGGTTTATATCATGTCTACTATCAGTGTCAGTTACACCACCCTCTCAACGATCTGTATGCATTATTGATGATTAAGCAGACAATCCTACTGCAAATGTTGCTGGTAACCAGCATTGGGGTCATGCGACAACCACTGATGGCTACACCTTCGAGAACCAGCCAATTGCACTCTTCCCTCCCAACAATGAGACATTCGTGTTCAGTGGCTCGGCGGTGGTCGATGTGAACAATACCAGTGGTTACTTCCCTGAACAGGATAATGGTGTCGTTGCCATCTACACTTTGGCATCCAGTACACTTCAGACTCAGAACATCGCCTTCTCCAAAGATGGTGGTTACTCTTTCGAGCCTTACGAGGGCAATCCGGTTATCGATATTGGCTCTTCTCAATTCCGTGATCCTCAGGTATGCAGCAACAACATCCAAAGCCGCTCGAGCACAATCGCTGACAATGGGACAGGTCTTCTGGCATTCTCAAACCCAGAATTGGGTCATGACAGTAGTCTATGCGTCTGAGTTTGCTGTGGGCATCTACACCTCACCCAATCTCAGAAATTGGACTCATGCATCCAACTTCTCCAACCACGGTCTGCTTGGTATTCAGTACGAATGCCCCAATCTGGTTGAGATGCCTGTTGAGGGCTCAAATGACACTATGTGGTTGATGTTCATTTCCATCAACCCTGGTGCCCCTCTCGGCGGCTCTATCGCCCAGTACTTCCCTGGCTCTTTCAACGGCACACACTTTGAAGCTGTCGATCCCGTTGCTCGCATCTACGACTTTGCCAAAGATAACTATGCCGGTCAATTCTTCTCTGGTGTTCCTGGTACCGAGAAGCGTCTTAGTATAGACTGGGCCAGCAACTGGCAATACACCAACGACGTTCCCACTGCAAACGAGGGCTGGCGTAGCTCAATGACAGTGATCCGCCAGAACCATCTGAAGCAGCTGCCTGGTATTGGTTGGGACCTCGTCAGTACGCCTTTCAATATCAGCTCGCAGTTTTCGCAAGAGCTTGCTGTCAACTCTTCCCTTGGCAACAGCAGCATCTTGCTCGACTACTCTGACGTACCTTCGGGGGCAATCTATTTCGAGGCTAATGTCACTGGCTTGACTCCGGACACCTTGGCAGGAACACTCAACTTCACCTTCAGCTCTTCGGTCAGCAACGAGAACGTGCAAGGTGGCACCGTGCCTGGAGGAGCCACCTGGGTCTCACGTAGAAACACTAAATGGGGAGCTGAAAATCCTTACTTCACCGACAAGTTCTCTGCCAGTGGTGTTTACAGCGGCAGTGACAATGGTACCTGGACTCTAGCTGGTATCCTCGATCGTACCATTTTGGAGCTGTTTGTCAATGAGGGCGAGCAGGTTGCTACTGTCACTTTCTTCCCTGAGTATCCGCTTGACACACTCAGAATTGGTGCAAGAAATCTTCCTGAAGGTGCCGATGTTAGTGTGGCTGTTTGGGGTCTGAGGGATGCGTGGGCCAGTCAGGCAGATTCCAATGGAACTGTCAGAGGCAACATCACAACTTCGGCATAATATCCTGGTGCTGGGAAGGCTTGCTAGATTTTTTTACCAGCGTGAAACATCTCATAGAGGAAAATAATTTTCATTGCCAACACTGATCGAGGCCAGCAATGCTAGTATTATTGAAACTTGAACTCGCCAAAGTAAGCGCAAAGAGCCTGAAACAGATTAGTCAAGGGCCATCCCACGTCATGCTTGTCCCTACTCACTTTACTCGAGCCATTTGTGCAGTAGTGCACAACCTCTAGCTTCTTGTCCTCGGGGGCATACTTGGCCAGCTGGTTGAGATCAGAGCTGCGTGGCAAGAAGAGTACAAAATCTGGGACGTAAGCTGAAAAGCTATCGTGGATGTGCTTGAGGTTGTACGGCTGCATGGTGCTGAGGTTGAAGATGTTGTCATCGCTGTACTGTGGTCCTGAACAGACAGTCAATACTGTCACCATTCGAGACATTCAGGAAAGTGAACTCACCGCCCCAAGGTGGGCTTGCAAACACAATGGCATCCTTGGCGAGTGACTTTAGGCGTTTCTTGAGCACGTCAAAGCAATCACCTTCGATCCACCAAATCTTTGACGCAACACCGTAGATTTCGGCATTGTGCCGAGCACATGCAAGTGTTGCGGGATCCTTTTCAATGGCAAAGACTTGCTTGAAGCGACCAGATAGAGCAAAAGCGATTGCGTTGCCGCCGGCTCCGGCAAAGGCGTCTATGATGATGGATTTTGATGCAGGGCCACCAGTCTTGATGTGATCAGCTATGCGGCTGTGAGCATGATCAGTAAACGTAAAGCTTTGGTGGCTGGAGAAAAAAGTACTTGGCTATTGGTTCGGGTGTCACGCCAAACCAGACGTCGTCAGTCATCCAAATGCCTTCATCGTATTTGGACCAGATATCATATCGTTGATGCCAGTATCTGATTGTTGGTCAGCTATCGTTGTTTGGGGAGAAGACATTATTTTGCTGACTTTTGGATGTTTTCGGGCATTTCTGACGATTCGTCATAGTGGTGTACACCTTCTGGCATGAGTTCCTCTTTCCCACCCATGGTTTCGGGCTTGCTACTTCCAAAGCTCAGAGATTTTCACACTCGTCGATAGTACGGAAGGGCCTGCTTCGACAAGTTACGGGCTGTAAGGTAATATTCAAAGTCGGAAGAGAAAATTGATCAACACTGCGGCGTCGTTATGGATCGGTGGACCACGTTCGCAATGAAGTGGCTGCCTCAGCGACTAGCTATTCGACCTAGTTGTATAATGTGTTGACCGTCTCTTTTGTCGGTTCGACCTTGTTGCTGGACTTGGCGAAGAAGGAGCAGTGGTGTTTGGAGACCGCAATGGTCAGAGTGCAACAAACAGCAAGATTTGCCGAAGCGGAAGTTGCACTCACAACCCTGCTTCACATTCAATCAACACCTTCGCCTTCTTTACATTTTCCTGGCCACGCCACAACAGCGTACACACTGCCCAACTATGCTCTCGATTGAATTCTAGTGACTTTGACACCAAGAATCGCTTCTCTTATCGCTCTACGCGACACACCGCCTCCCGAGCCTCGCCACTGTGTACGTCCAACAAGATGTCTAACATGAACAAGGTGCTTGGATTCGAACGCATCAACGAACGTGTAAAAAGACCAAATGCACTTATCAACTTCATCAAACCTTTGAAAGGGCCCGATGAGGCTTTAGCGCAAGACTTTCTCGAGCGCGTCGCCGCCATCTGTTATCCGATCATGAAGGAGAACCACATCGTCGTCATGGCTCTAGAAGAATACCAACCCAACCCTGAATTCATCGGACGCAACTTTAACGCTGGAGAAGTCATACAACTCGTTTTGAAAGCTCAGCATACCAACCAGTGGTTACCATTCAAGCATGTACAGATGGTCATGATGCACGAGCTGGCACATTGCAAGCAGATGAATCACTCTCGCGCATTTTGGAAAGTCAGAAATACATATGCCGACGAACTCAAAGTTCTCTGGAATAGACAATACACTGGCGAAGGTCTTTGGGGCAAGGGACAGTCTCTCATCACCGGCCAATACATGACAAATCACATGCCTGAAGCAGTAGATGCTCCAGCAAATCTTTGTGGCGGCACATTCAGATCGTCAGGTGGTCGCAAACGGAAGCGAAAAGAGGATGTGCCAAAGATCACTTACGCCGAACGCCAACAAAGAAGGATTGCAAAGAAGTTTGGCGTCAACGGCATCGCTCTAGGAAATGACGAGGTAATCAGAGCGAAGCTCGAAGTTGGCCAGAAAGGTGGCAAGCCAGCTGTCAGACCACGAGTGGCCGGCAGTAAACGAGGCAGAGAGCTTCGAGCTGCTGCTGCATTAGCACGCTTCGAAAATGTCAAACAGGAAGCTGTCAAAGCTGAGCCCAAGACTGAGTTGATCAGTGATGACGATTACGAAACTGATTCCGACTATGAAGACCCACCTATCGGGAGGACTATGAACCCTGAAGATGGTAACATGGTCAAGGTCTGCGAGAATGAGGATACGAACGATAAAGACGCACAGCGAGAAGTTGATGAGTTACGCGAGATCGACCAAGCCACGTCTAGGCTGAAAATCACACCTTCTACGCAATCGTCTTCGAAAGGAAAAGACAAACAGAAAATACCGCCTGACGATACTTCCACAGACAGCGAAGACGAGCAAGAATCGAACACTCGACGCGGCTTTACAAAGTGGTCGAGCAAGACGTCGAATAATAAGACTCAACCAATACCAGACGACGTGTCCACAGATAGCGAGGATGAGATACAAGATATTACCTCTGTTATGGAACAGAGGAACAGAAAAAGAAAACTCACCCAACCAGTTCCCAACAAGCCATTCTTGGAGCCGCAAAGTAAACAATCGGGATCTAGCAGCAAGAAGATTCAACCAGGGCGCATGGAGGTTCACGCCGACTCGACAGCAAGTAAAGGCAAAACCAGCAATACTAAACCCGGTCAACGTAAGCCGCAGCCAAAAGCACGTAGCCCTTCAATCACAGCCCCGACCGACATGCTCGACCTACCCCAACAACCCTCACCTCCTCCACCCGCACAGTCTTCAACTTGCACGGTCTGCTCGCTCGACAACGAACCCACGGCAGCACTCTGCATAGCTTGCTCGCACGTCCTTAACCCAAAGCTCATGCCAAACTGCTGGAAATGTACGAGCACCGACTGTCAGACCGTCGGATACATCAATCCAGGCGACTACGGAGTATGTGGACTATGCGGCAGCACGAAACCAAAATAAAAGAAAAAAACCCGCAGTATAGAAACATTTTCAATCAGAAAACAGGAACGTAAATGTACATGATCAGCTGTGTATCGCTCAAGACCACCAATAAAACAAGACCTAGCATTTTCTGCCAAGAGATTATCTCCTTGAGTATGAATGCAAGACGGTAGTGGTGTTGGTGACAATTGATTTCTTTTCTTCTGTTTGATATTGTAAACGGTATGAAGTTAGAACAAAAACAAAAAAAAAAGTGGTATAGTGGTATCGATGGCAAAACCTTCAAATCTAGAAGCAGGGGGAAAACAAAATTACGCCCGAAATGGTTTACACAAAACAAATGAAAGATCAAGAGTTTGGTTTTTTTCCTTTTGCCAGACGCTATAGAGAAAACAAGAAAAAAAAAGGGGGGACGCTATAAACGAATTTCGCCATTTGGGGGGGAATAAGAGTAGCTACAAGACTTAAAAAAAAAAAGAAAAAGAAAAAGGGGGAGGAGTGGCGATAACAAAAAGGAAAAATCAGAGGACAAAAAAGAAAAAAAAAAACAAAGATAGCAATATGCCCTAAAACAAGGGGGAGAGACGACCCCAAAGCAAGAATAATCTCTCTTCCTATGGGAATGATTCAAAAGGAGCAAATAAATTCAAAAAGGTAATCATGTCGAAAGACCAGAGACTCTGTTCCTGAGAGCTTCCATCTCGTCCGTTTCGACCTCGTTTTCTCGTGGTGGTGGCAAGGGGAGGGCTTTGTCAAGGCTATATCTTTCGTCCTTGGGTGGAGTGGGCGGTCTGTCTCGCTGGTCGCGTAGACTGTACTTGTCGTCTTTGGGCGGCGTCAACGGACGGCTGAAGTTGTTGACTACGCGGTTGTGATGTTCGAGTTCGATCGATCGCTTGGATGAAGGCGGGCCATCTGTTTTGGGAGGCGTGGGTGGCGGTACTTCGCCGAGCGTTTGGTTTGCCAGATCGATGTTGTGTGTTGCGGTTTGAGGTTTGCTGTTGCGGCCACGGAAAGAATCCTTGGACTGTTGAGGGGTGATGGTACGTGTAGGAGTCCTCGAGGAGGGACTGCCGTTCTCGGCAGCTTCACCAATGACAGGCAGGGTAATCATATTCTCGTTTTCGGCATGAGGACTCCTGACTGCACCAATGGCACGGTCTGGAATGTCGTCTTCATTGGCGCCACGAAGTCTGCTCTTCTCGGCTTGCTTCTCTGCCTTGCGCATGACCTTGTCGGTGCCAGCAGGGTTGTGATCGTTTTTGAGGATGTTGACGCCAGAGAGCTTGGGGTCGTCGAGAGTGCCCTCGATCTCGTGGATGGCCTGGTTCAGTCTTGCGCTACCCTGATCCATTTGTTGTTCCTTTTCTGCTTCGGCACGTTCGCGAGTCTTGGTGATTCCTGAAATAAATCTGACGAAGCGGTCTCCATAACGCTCAGGAGGTATGGCGGAGATTTGCGACTCTGGTGATGACAAGCCCTTCCAGAAATGCTCGAAGCGCTTGATCATAGAGTACTGTGACATGTCAGTATGTGTTGTGGCGTGTTCGACGTGGTCAACTTACATGTGTCAAACAATCAATAATACCAAGATAGTATATTTCCTCCCCAGCCATGTCGTTCTCGTGAGTTGCTCTAAAACCACCGTCATCTGCGTAGAAATATGACGCCTTTCTGTGACCTCCTGCCATCTCATCAGGCATCTTGTCCAAGATTTGATCCATCGGTACAGGTTTTTCGTTCTTAATGAGTTCTCGCAACTCCTGTGCTTTTCGTGCGTTTTCGAGCTTGCTAGGCGTTCGCATCAGCATGTTCGGCGGTTGATCCTCTGTTTTGTGACCTCCGGGCTGGAAGACTTGCAATGTCTTGTCTCTCAAGTTGTCTTCGTTGCCTCGCTGCAGGTCATGAATGCCGACCAACATCGAATAATCCATAATCTTCAGCTTCTGAAGGAGAGCAACATCTCTTTGCATCTGCTCCACGAACGCGTCTTTCTTGGTTGGACCAAACTCCAGATGAAGGTTTCGCCGTAGCCAGTTGAGGTCCTTGAGTGTGGCTCTCGGATTCTTCTCCAGCTCTTCTTCCCTGAAGTCTCTACCAATTGTGCTTCCTTTCAAGTCGAACGTCCGGTGTATATCTCGATGGGGTGGGAAGAGGTTGTTCATGACGACAAAATGGATTTTTCTACCGTAAGGAATCTTAACTCTGTGTAGGCCATAGAATTGACTCAGAAGGGTGTTCGGATTGTCCTGGACGTGGGAGTAGTAATCTCTGAGAATTTTGCGAAGGAATTTGTGTTCGGCGTGATGAATGGTCTTGATGATATATTTGTAGTCGCGTGAGAAATAGAAGAAACTGCCGGATTTGCCAGGTGAGCCAAGTTCGGACAAGATGTATTTTGACGTGAGCGAGACGAGGTAATCGGCAGGGTCGAGACCGAAATTGCTGCGAAGATGACGAAAGACCCAGGGAGCGTAGTCCTTGAATTTGAAGTCGTATTTAGCCGAGGGAGTAAGTTCGTTGCCGGTGATGTCGAAAGAGAACTTGTGTTTTGCGTCGAAGTCGGCATCAGTTAGATCTCTGTCAATTTTCGCATTTGTCCTCGATACACAGAAGCGGATTCCAGTAAGCATGTTGTATGCCGTCACCCAGTTGACGTGGTTTTGGTCAACCTTGGTACCGACGACGACACGTTCATCATCCTCGTCTCGTTTCCGCTTACTCGCCCTCTTCTGCTTGATATGTTCGGCCCAGCGTGCAGCATCATCATCTTGAACGACCTCGTCAAGATGTGCATCTGAGTGGACGGAACGTGTTGCCCGGCGGACAAGTTGAGATGAAGCCCTCCGTCTACTTGGTGTGCTAGGCGAGAAGCGACCAGTGGCAGAGACGACGTTACCATCAAGGTTCGAGGGAGTTTGGCTGTCACGAGAAGTGCGGCCAGCCACACTGGGGACTTCGAGGGTATGTCGGTGGACCAATCGACCAGGAGGTTGGGATGAGACCGAGGCCATGGACGAAGAGGTGTGAGAGAAAGCCGGAGGGGAAGAGGCGCGGTGTGTCGAGTGAGGAACGCGAAGCATGTTGTCGGTAGCAGAGGAAGGACCAGCCTCGCTCACGGGTGGTAGTACGGGGCTTGGCATTGTTTGGAGAGGCAGAGCAGATGTGGTGGGCGAGACGTCTTCGGGCACGGCGAGAGCAGATTGCGAGGGGTTGGGTGACCGAGCGACTCCATTGGGTCTCTGTGCAAAGTAGCCCTCTTCTTCACGGGGGAGCGCAGACATGTCCAACGACTTTTTCTCGACGTCACTCCTCGATGACAGCATCGAGGGCATGCTGCCTTTGGAAGAGACGGTCCTCGCACGGGTGCTTTGCGACTCGGACGACTTCGCATGAGGGAGAGATGATATGGCGCTGTCTGCTCCATTGGGCAGGCCGTTGAGCATGGGGGTTGTGGATTTGGGCCATGCTCCGGGCAGCAAGTCAAGGGCGGGGGTTTGTTGTTGTTGTTGTGTCGGGGCTGATGGTGATAAGGATTTGGGGGAGAAAGAATTCGGGCGGTCGCGGTCGTCGGGCAGGAAGGATGGCATGTCGACCTTCTTCAACACGTAGACGGCATTGAGCGGGGACGTGACCTTGGTCAATGGGTCCCCCTCTGGGACATTCAAGCGCGCGGATTGGGCCAGCGTTGCTGATGCGTCGAGCACAAGGATGGTCGGTCGGTCGGTCAGTCGGTCGCGGACGGAGATGAGCGGCGAGAGGACGGGCGGGAATGACGGAGCAAAGATGTCGAGGGTGGAAATATCAAGCTGGAGGCACGCACAAGACGCACGAGTTGCAGGTCGTCGTTGTGTGCGAGACGATGGCGCGCGTTGGTGTTTCTTGGCCGGCTCAGGCCTTCAGCCCTACGACGTATCTCGTCGTCCGTGCCACTTTTATACGCCTCGTCGCTCGGCCCAAACAACATCCGCTGCTGCTATTCCATCTCATTTCCTGCTTCCTGAGCCCCGTCTTGGCAACCACCACGCTCCACTCTATTCATCACAACGCATATTGTATTGAATCAATCCGGTTTGCAGACGCAGAGAATAGCAACGTGTTTGCGATAAAATACTAGTCCGTGTCTCTCCGCCGCTGGTCAATTATAAGAACAGCGACCCTGGTCATGAATCCCAAACGCCCCCCTACCTAAAATCCCTTTGAACAGAACCCCTTGCAAAGCAAAATCATCTCGTAGTAGTTCCCAGTGCTGGTATCTCGTCAAGCCCTTCCTCGCCCGTATAGCTACACCGGACGCCCTTTGAATCACGCCCGTCAGAGGACCCCTCGTCCGTCATGACACTAGAAGAAGAAATCATACATCTGCCTGCATTTAGGCGGCCTTCTTCTTGGGTGTTGCCTTCTTGGGTGCAGCCTTCTTCTTGCTGGCAGCAGCCTTGGTGGCGGGTGCTGAGGGTGCCGTGCTCTTGGTGACACGCCCAGACTTGGTCTTTCCGAGGACGACAGGTGCCTTTTCCTCAACAGCAGGAGCCTGGGAACCATGTTAGCACGTCACTGAACACACCATCGACCCTGCCAAAACGTACACTCTTCCTGACCTTGGAAACGTTAGCCTTGGTCTTGGTTGCTTTGGCGGGGGCGGCAGCCTTCTTGGTAGTAGCGGCTTTGGGCGCAGCCTTGGTCGTCTTCTTGGTGGCAGCAGTTGCCTTCTTAGCAGGGGCCTCCTTGGTGGCAGCCTGGTCTGTATCAGCATCGACGTCTATCCAGTGTCGCAGTCCTGTACTGACGGCGGTCTTCTTGGCCTTGGCAGCGGTCTTTGGTGCGGCCTTGGTGGCCTTGGTCTCAGTCTTCTTGGTATCTGCCTTCTTTGCCGCAGGAGGAGAGCCAGCCTTTGCCTTTGCGATCTTGACGGGTCCGGAAGCACCTGCAGGCGGTTAGAATTGCCTTCGTCCAGTATAGGCTTCGTCTCTGTACGCGGACAAAGAAGAAGCGGCCTCGATGCTTACCCTTGGGGCGCTCGAAAACGCCAGACTCGCTACCCTTGGCGAGAGCACGGTTGAATTGAGTGGTGAATGCGGCTTCGGTCACGCTGGAAAGGTTGTTGTTTGCCTGAACGTACTTCTTGAGAGCTTGACGGCTGTGGGTCGAAACAAGTCAGCAAAGAGCACATAACGCGATGGACGAGGAAAATGACGCGACTGACCTGCTTCCTTGACGATCTTTGAGCTGTCACTCGGAAAGAACGCGTCAGTAAATGATCCAGAAGAAGAGGAGGAGGAGGAGGAGGAAGCGCAGAGCAGAAACCTGGACGGGTTCGCGCGCAATGCCGCAAAACCGTCGGTCTTGAGCTGAACGCGAGGACGTCATATACTAACATTGATAATGGCTTCCTTGATCATCTCTGTAGAACAGAATCAGTAAACACTCGCGACATAGTCGAACCTGACGCGCCGACAACGCGACAAGTTTGTGAGCTTGTACATACCCTGGTAGCTAGCATGAGCGGGCTCCTTGGCGGCAGCCTTCTTGGGTGCAGCGGCGGCTTTCTTGGGAGGCATTTTGTTATGTTCTGATGGTACTGGATAATGGAGCAGGTCTTGAGGATTCCAATGATGGGTCGAACGCGTCAATCGAAGCTGGTTTTGTGTTTGGGATAACGGAATGGAAGTCAAGGGTGTGCGGAGGGGGGTGCGGGGGGCCAAAGCGGTTTTAAAGTCCAAGAGGATCACCAAAATCACGCTGAGCCGCCATTGTCCAAACACTGTGATCTTTTAGGAATCACCTGTTTCTCGACTCTTTTGTTTCATGGTATAGCACTACACAATACTATACTGACATATCAGCTGCTATGCTGTAGAGAGTACATATCTGGCGGCACCATACCTGGTTTTCCGAGCGATACAGTCTGCTTGGGTTGATGTTCGAAAGATCACCCAAGTGAGTTACGCTAGACCATCTTTGGGCAACAGCGGTCTCCGTTCCAGATGTCAGAAAGTCAGAATGGGTCGCTATTCGCCGTCCGCCTGACAGATTGACCGTTTGAATGATCATTCCGGAGATTTGCGTTCACCTCAAACCCATCTCCACAACTATCTTAAAGTACGACCAGATGTTGGTGTGTTTCGCGTCCAACGCTGTTCTTTGAAAGAAGCTCAAGCTCGAGATCTCTCGTGCATACCCACATGGTCCGTGCCTGTCAAGCGAGCAGCCTTGATTGCACGTCAAGTCCTGGTGATCCGTCGAGGCTTCACTTCAGTACTGTACAGTACGTACCAGGCGCGTGACCTTACACACGACACATCCCAGATGTCTGCGTTTGCTGCGTTGATAGCCTGCCGAGATTGAGCTATGGGAGCTGATGATTGTATCGATTCTCTGTGGCATGTCCGATGAAAGCCATGCTTAGTGCTCGGCGACATTGCTGTGTGTTGTCTCTTTCGAGGCATTCATCTCATTCTTTTCTTTCTCTAGCAGTGCTTTTACGTGCTCGGGTGGAAACGGTACTTTGTCCAATGATCTGGTATTTGAACATGCCATACGACAACTATGGCAGTCATGCTCTTCATTTTATTTTTACATGATGCTTTACTTTTTGAAATCGTCGTTACCTGCTGGCAGATGACATCTACCTTCTGGGCATGCCTCTGCCTCTGCCACGCAACGCCCTTTGGGCAGCACCGGGAGGAAGTTGTTGGCCAGGAGCTTGGGGAGCCTGGGATTCTTGGTTTTCTGTGCAATAGATCAGCATGTGTACGGCCCATACATCGGACTGATCGGCACTTACTGATAGTCTCGTCGACGCTCAGGATCAAGCAGCTTGCCTCGGTAGCGGCTTGAATGGCGTTGATCTTGACGAGACTTGGCTCCCATACGAAGGCGGCCATGTTGTCTCTGACACCCTCGTTCTGGAAGTCGACACCAGCCCAGACATTGCCCTTTCTGTGCTCGACACGGAGTCTGTTCAGAATGTCGGTAGCGTCGAAGCCAGCGTTGTCGCAAAGTTGTCTAGGAATAACCTCGAGTGCCTTGGCAAATGCCTTGATGATACTTTGCTGCTTGTGGGGGATCTTGCTGTCGGCGTAGGTGTGGAGGTATTTGCTGATTTCCATCTCGCAAGCACCACCACCAGCGACGATGGTTTGGTTCTTGATGGCGCGCTTGACGATCATGATAGCGTCATGCAAACTGCGCTCGACTTCTGCAATGAACTGTTCGGCACCACCACGAAGGACAAGGGTGCAGGTCTTTGCGCCGGGGCAGCCCTCGAAGAAGTTGAATCTCTCTCCACCGATCTGGCGCTCCTCGAAGGTTTCGCAAGTACCAAGGTGAGTCTCTTGAATGTCGGAGCAGGTGGATTGGATAGAAGCGCCAGTAGATTGGCATACGCGCTCCATATCGTCGGCGGCCACGCGACCAGCACAGAAGATGTCGCGGTCGGCAAAGTACCTTTTAGATAGTCAGTAAGAGGATCTGGAGGGTTATGAGCAAGTCAGACGTACTGTGTTGCAAGATCACCAATGGGCAGCTTGCTGAGAACGATCTTTGCGCCAGTCTTGTGAAGAGCCTCCATCTTGTTGTAGATAATCTGCCATTCAGCATCGACAATGGCTTGGTATTCCGACACTTGCTCGACGCGGACTTCAGCATTGTCCTTCTCACTCTTAAGCTCAAGCTCGACGTTCAAGCAGACAATCTTGGGGTTCTTGAAGGCCTTGGGCTGTTGCTCGAATCCGGCATATGAGAAGGTCTTCTTGAACGCGACACCGTTGACAAACAGAGAATCTTGCAGGGCGCCACCAGTGATCTTCTTGATTCCAATGAGCTTGTTGTTGAGGTCGTTTTGGTCGAGGGAGAGAACGGCGTCGACAACCACTGTAGGGCGCGTTAGTCAGCGGGCGGATGGGAATCGTCTCGCACATTGCAACATACTCTTTGTGAAGAAGTCAGCGTTGCGGTGGATCAGCTTGCTGCTCATCGAGGTTGCAGCGAGTTTCCGCAGCGTCTCTCTCTGGTTGTTCTCCTGCGTGTTGACAGCAATCTCCTTGATCTTGTTGACGGCCATGGTGCTGGCTCTTCGCAAGCCCTTGATGATGGTCTGACTGCTCACACCATGCTCGACGTGCTCCTTGATCTCCTTGAGAATCTCTCCAGCCAAGACAACAACTGATGTGGTTCCATCGCCAACTTCGGCGTCCTGAGAACGGGCAATGTCGGTCAGGATGCGGGCGGCGGGGTGGACAATGTCGAGAAGCTTCATGACGGTGGCACCATCGTTGGTAATGGTCTGCTTGCCATTCTCGTCGACGAGCAGGAGATCACCTCCGTAGGGGCCCAGGGTGGACTTGATGGTCGACTGCACGGCGAGACAAGCGTTGATGTTGGAGACGATCTGACCGCGGCCCTGCGACTGGTCGGTGCCTGAGCAGCAGCTAGTCAGTTGGCTGATGCGCATGCAAAGAAAGGTATAGGGCGATGCGCACCCTCTCTGAGGACAACGATGGTCGGTGTTTGACCGCCGAACGACATTCTGGGGCGATGGTCTGTGAGTCAAAGGCGGCGCTGTGTATGTCCAAGCTATCCCAAGGGCCGAGAATGTACACAGGAAATGGCGAGTGGATTGATTACGGGGATGATGCGCTGCACTTTGGTCACTGGCAACTTTTCTCCAGCCAGCGGCCATCAACAATCTTGGTCCGTGTCCGAGCTTCGTCAATCTTCTTCGCTTCAACAACGTTTGCTCTGCCTCTTTCACATGCAGACGAATACTATTACTACAATCGCTCTATTACCCTTGGCTGTATCCTTCCAAGAACCAATCCTGATTCGGACTCTATTCTGTAGTTGCCGTCTTGAGCGTGTGTTGATGATAGTCGTCTACTCCCGTGGCCGCTGCCCTTTCAACGACTCCTGACTGATGTGGCATTCCTGTACCCAATCGTCTAAACTCGAGTGCGCTGACAACCTTGCTAAGAAAGTGTCGTTCCATCTAGGAATGCCGTGTCTAGTATTTTCGCATTGTCAGCAATCTGATCGCAGGCAGAAGTTTGAACTCCTCAATCAAGAATTTCCTGGACATACCTCGAACTCTGCTGTCAACCGAATCAAGCCGTTGCCATCCATCGTGGCCAGGTACTCTGTGATGAACCATTTTGTTCCATCCGGATCCTGGTAGAAACGCTCGCTCGATCTCCCATCGAGGTATCCTCCAATGATCGCATCGCCGCCAACATGCAGCAGGCCTTCATCTCCTCTCTTCACAACGTGTTTGTTTTCGTCGTTGATGCGGCAGATCTTGACGAGCGATCCATGCATAACTTTGCCAACACTGTCAAGTGTCCGATCTGAGGGAAACACGCTGTGCCAACCAAGTATTCCAAATCCTTCGGCCATTGTCAAAGACGACGAGGCCCATCGAGTCTGCAAGGCGCGCTGTCCTTGAGCCAGCAACTTCCCGTCCACCACTCCTCCGTGGACGTACAAACTTTCGAGGGAGGTGAAGTTTCTCTGGGGTCGCGAAGGATGCCTGATCAATTCTTTCAGATGCGACGGCGTGCAGACTAGTCGTGTACAGTCGAAGAGCTCGATAGCTGACAGAGTCATGTGTGGAGAGGAAGCTCCTGAAAACACGACAGTTCCACCACGCTTCCATGCCATCATTACCGCTTCCAGGGTTGCGCTGCTTGAGGAAGGGCAGGTGACCAAGTATGTCTTTCCTGGAGTGGTGTACTGGTTGACCAGCGCTGTTCTGATGTTCAACACGGACAGTGGACAGCCTTTGGGTGGTTCTCCGGGACTGCTCTGGCTGAACAGCACCACTGCAGTGCGGTTTTCGGCTATATGCTGATCCTTTGGCCCCGGCCGATGCGGTATGTCGTCTGCTTCCGTGATGCGAGCGCCGGCTGTATTTGGCGCCTCAAAACTCACCCAGCTTGTGTCACATAAGCCAGCCTTTTCATGGCAGACAATTTTGAGTTTGATGGTGTCCTTCATGTCTGAGTACAGCTGGTCGAAGTAACGTGCATCGTCAAGAGTAGACACCAAAACTACACTGGGTCTCAGCCGCTCAAGAGGATAGCAATGCTCTCCAAGGCCATCTTTGTCCAGACTTGTAGGATCTAATGGCACAAAAACCAGATCCAGTACAGCGGCTATCCAGAAAGCAAGCGCCCACTCTGCACTAGTCGGCAGAAAAGTCGCAAGCCTGTCTCCTCTCTTGATCCCGAGCGCTTGCAGCGAACGCGCAAGATCTCTGGCTGCTCGCATCAGCTGTCGATAGGTCCATGTTAGACAGCCCGCAACACGCTCATCCCCGACAAGTCCTCTCAGACAGCCCCAAGACTGGTGAGTGCATATCAGGGCAACGGCGTCAGGATCCTCATCATATCCCTCTTCAAGCTGTTGGAACATGAGATCGGGGCCCATCTGTGCTCCCCAGCCGCCATCGAGGATGGATAGTTGATTGTTGTATTGCTTGGTGGGCATTGATGAGGAAGACTGAAAAGCGACTCAAGCAGAACGATGGAAATGTGTTATAATTTAAGAAAGGTGAGTATAAATGGACAGAAAGCGACAAGTGAGCTTGAAACAAATCATAGTGCGGACGCCTTGTCGAATGTCTCGGTTTAGCTTGATACGACGAGCAAACGACGCATCAGTCGGCCGTGCAAAAGAGAGACATAACGACAAAGGATATGTGCATGGATTCACATCACTGCGCCTTCCAAACCAAGAGAGTCGATTTGGTCAATAAATACACAGGTAGCGGATGAACTCATCTCATATGCTTGCTTCCATACACATTGCGCTGATGCATGAGCTGCAAATACAGCCATAATGTTCTACACACCAAACGATTTCTTTCAGGGGCATAAGAAAGTGCAAAAAAACCGAGTGCTGCTAACTCGTGAAACATCTTTTGGGCCAAATCGTCAGCGCGACCAACCAGGGTGGGAGTTGAACTCGCACCACCCCTGGATTCTATTTAAACTCGGATTTGGAGAGGTTTACTGGAAGTTGATGGATAGCCCATTGGGCTATGCCACCTCCTTCTGAAGGAGGGTCTTACTTTGCTTCATCATAGACCTTACGACATGTGAAGGACTGCTGAAAGAGGCTTACTATCGAGATCGTGTGCAATGAAGATTCATAGTGAGCGATTGCGCTATACGGTTGACTTTCGCTTTCTGTACATCAATCATAGATCTCTTGCTGCCCGAGATACAGACCAAAACGGCATCAACCAGTGTCAAAACGCCGCAAAAATTCCAGGAAAGAGCAATGCAGATTGCTCCTTCTTGATCCTGTTTGCCTCGACATCTCTTACTAAGCAGCGTCTTCTCCCTCGTCACTTCTTCAATGAGCCTCGCACTGCGCTCTCTCCTGGATCCCATCGCGCGACTGACTTCTCCTTCCATAAGGCACCACTCAACTATGCCTACCATCAATGATGTCCCCATCGAACTGATGGTGGAAATCCTCTTGCATCTGAGCCACAAAGATCTGACAAGAGTTATGAGAACTAGCAAGTCGATGGAAGTCATAACACACCATCATGCCTTCGACAAAATCTTCTTCCGCTCCACGCCTGCGCCTAACATCGACCTAAAGAACCTCGAGATCAATCCTGTGTTCGATATGTTGAGCTACACCTCTCGTTCTAAAATTGATGATGTAACTTTCCTCTTCTGTGACGACCAGCCTGACGGCTCGACAAATTATCGCAACATCCCTTTGACCAGAACCTCCGCCGCTGCACAGAATGCCACAGAACCCGCCGCTACACGCATCATTATCAGACCTTATCCATCATCATATGGAGGTTTTACAATCAAATCCAAGCAGGGGATCACCGTGCTGGATGTGATGGAAGGGCTTTGCGAGTACTATGATGAGCCACATGCACCTTACGATGCCTGTCACATCTTCTTTGAGGGCTTCCACAAAGACGAGAACTCAACCGCAGAAAAGATAATCCTTGGAGGTTGGTGGGGTTCTTGAGTGGAACCGATGCCGATATATTGATTTGGTGTCGGCATACATCAAGGTCGAAGACACCCGTCACAGACACACTACTCCAAGTCAACAACAGTCGTACAGCACGGCATAGACGAATAGCTTATCAGTTCACTACAACATCGCTGCTTGTTTTTCGCTTCCCTCAATTAGCTGAGCACAAACTAGTCGAATGAAACGATATCTGCTCAATCATCTGTAACGTGTCGTGCTGCGAAATCCTTCCCTCCTTGCAGACGAACTTTTCAAATGATCGGGCAGGGCCCAAAGCGCTTGAAGAAGTCGCTCCCCAAAGTGGCGTCAATTGCACTTGATATTGTCATACGCACTTATAGGGAGGCTTGAGCTTGGGATCGAGCCGCAAGACGTTATACTCAAGAAGGAAGTAGTAAGTCAATTCTCGACATTGACGTGGTTGACTCTAGCGGCTTGGAGACAAGACTGAACACTGAAGTGGCCACCCAGCACTTCAACACACATATACACGTGTTCATAATCAGGGACGAGCATCTAGGAGAGAAGACTTGAGAAATAGAAACAGCACAGTATTGTTAACAAGAGCATAATCAAATCAATATTGTACAGAGCTTCTCCGTCACATTCGATTCCAGTCGTGATTTTTTTTCCGTCATTTTGCGATAGATGTCAGGATGACCTCTGAGGGAGATCACAAAGCCAATGCTAAGCAAAGTAGATTTAAGCCATGAGAAAGCGTTGGATGCGTTAAGGTTGGGTGTTGCTGTGTCGCTATCTTGTTCCGTTGGCAAGAGAAATGCATCCTTGTGGTCCGTGCGCAAACGTGGGCTCATGAGTCTATGATGCGGTTTGCATGGTTTCTGCCTGAAGATGGTCAGGTTAATAACTCGCCTCGAGTCACTCGATCGGAAGACAGATTGTTAAGCTAACACGAATATTCATGGACTCCGCAGTCGCGAAACAGTCTCCGGCCGCCGTGCCCCTGTCATGTACATTGTGCAGAAAACGTGAGTCTGTTGGTTGAGTGATTCATACATCTTTTTAATCAATCGCAGGTAAGATCAAATGTGATAAACAAAACCCCTGTTCAAACTGTGTAACCGCTCAAAGAGAGTGTGTTCCTGTCGTTCGCGCACGCTTGCCACGAGGAAGGAACGGAGGTCGCAAAGGCATAAATGCAGAACTGAGGAATAGAATCAATCGTCTCGAAGGCCTTGTTCAATCTCTCAACTCCGGAATACTGCCAGACAATTCAAATGACGAGATGCAACCACAAAATTCGCGTACAAATAGCGAAACTCAGGCATCCATGTACTCCGCGCCTTTGGTATCGAAGCAGCAAATACCAGAATCCCGCGAGCCGACTCCCGACACTATCAAGTGGCCCTTGGGCTCCACACTTTGGACTCAACTGGCCCACGAACTTAATGGTATTCACACAGTACTCAACGAGGAAGACGAAAATGACAATGACGAAGAGGTTGACTCGAGTCCGCCTTCAGCACCTACAGATCAAGGGACACCAAGAGATCTGCTCTTCACCGCACAACCAGTGGCCGCGCCACTTGTTTTAGACAACGATGTAACAGAGTACCTTAAAATCTTCCGGCGAAACGTCGACCATATTCTGAAGTTCGTGCACCTACCTAGTTTCGAACTTCTTCTGACGGCAAAGGAACCGTACATGGGACACCCGGCCGACAGTCCCTACACTCAAGCTCTCATGGCCAGTGCCTTCTACGCATGTGTTTGTAGTATCAGCAACTCGCACTGTCTAACCACGTTCAATAAAACCAGGGATGTTCTGAGAGACGAGTGGCAACGAACGGCTTATCAGTGTCTCGCCAATATTGAGCTTATGAGAAGGCCGAGCTTAGTATCCCTCCAGGCTTTGTTGCTATACATTGTAAGTTACTAAGGGCCAGCAATAAGACACTTAGCTGACCAAGACGTAGGCGGCATTGAGATCACATCAGGACGACCAGCAAAGTTGGATGCTAGTGTCCTTAGCCGTGAGAATGGCACAATCTCTACAACTCCATCGTGAAGAGTCATATAGTGCACTGCCATGGGGCCAAGCAGAAGTACGTCGACGCACATGGTACACATTGAAAGCTCTGGATTATCAAGCTGCTATGGACAGAGGTAGCGATCTGGTCATTGTTTCAGACGGGTCCACAACCAAAACTCCGGCAGATCACGTCGACTCGAGCTTTCCACTAAGCAATTTCCAACCTCCACCGAGCACAGGTCCTGTGTTTGGTATGGTGTTCTATACCATCCATTGTCACAGTAACTGGCTCCTACGCAAACTCAATTGGATACTTCCTGGGGAAGCTGAAAATCCACCTACGCCTATCCAGAGTTCGTGGAAAGTGAGACAAGATGCGATTGCGAGTCTCGAACGTACCTTTGAGCAAGACATCCTGTCACACATTCAGGATGATGGCCCATTCCGTTTTGCCTGTGTCAGTTTTACGCAGGTCCTTCTGAAGTGCGCACAACTGTACGCGGTACGGCCACTTCAGCGACATCCAAAGATGACCTTGCCACCGCCTGAAATCTTGAACATCTTGCTCCTTGCCGTGGAGGCGCTCGAAGTCAAACGCTCGCTACTGAGCGAAGCTACCGAATCGTGGCACTGGGTCATCAAAGGCTTCGTGGACTGGCACGCCCTCGCCGTTGCACTTGCAGAGTTAGGAAATCCTGATCAATACGATGCACAGCTCGTGGAAAGAGCGTGGAACGTTGCGCTACTTTCTTTTGACGAGCTTTCTGGCCAGATTGCCGAGGGAACTCAGGGTCCATTGTGGAGGCCGATCAAGAAACTGATGCGAAATGCACAGAGAAAACGACAGGAGAGATCGATAGCATTGCCGAAGCCGCTAGTGTCGGATTTCTCTGTCAACCCTATGGACGACTTATCTGCATATACGACTTCTGCGATGGATCTCGCGGCGCTGAATCCCATGAACATGCCCAACCAGGGCTGGGACGCTACAGCACTCGATCCACTACAGGCGTCATGGTTCAACTGGCAGTCTTTCACTGACGACTTGGCGTTAAACAATGGATATGGATGGGGCGCCATGGATTTCGATCCGGTGTTTGAGGGCCTCTAGAAGATGATTTGTGCTTTTATTCTGTAATTATAGATGACCATGGTTTACAATATTCCCCCTCACTCATATGGATCGTTTTTATCATGTTTGCTTCTGCTTGTGCACTTTGATTATTTCGCCAGATCTGACCTAGTGCTCGAAGCGTGAATTACTCCTGACCGCTCATGCCACTTTCCGGGGCGATAGTGACTATTTCGGACCAATTCCGAGAGCTGGGAGTATACCACAAGGTAGGACTATCTCTCGTGTCTTTGGCTCTTGCGGTGTGATGACATTGTTCCGGGCATGGAAGTCGTATCTGTTCTACGCGCGTCTTCATGAACTGATGCGTTATGTTACCGTGGAATTAATGCTGGGACCGCAAAATGAACACTCGAGACTCGAGTCCCGCACAAGGGCCAACTTATATGGAAAAAGCATCTATCAATACTATCGTACCCGACAAATATTCTCTATAAGCCTAAAAACATCACTGTTGATGGGTTGGCGAGCTCGTCAAACATATCACCCTGACACCACAAAGCACAGATCGCATGTGGTGTTGCATCGCATTGGTCGCAAGATGAACGAGAAGAACCAACGAAGCGAGGGAAAAAGGTGGAAAAAAGATTGCTTAGGAAGATGTCGTATCCCTGTTTTCCTGCTCCTACTCTCTCTTTATGCCGGTGCAGCGTAAATCTCCTCGAGCCAATTCATCTGTATAGCACTGACACCACGCGCATACGTCCGGTTAGTATACACAAACTCGTTGTACAGAATCGCCTCCAACTTCCTGCCATACAACACACTGCTGGGATGAATGGCGACAGCCATATGCCCCTGAATAGTCCTGTAACTTCCATCCGGGACCGGTCTCGCCACATTGGCCGGAAACCCGCGCAAAAAGCATTTTAGGATGTTGTTGGTCGTGGATTCGGAAATGGGGTTGTTGAGATTGTCGTCGTCGTCGTCGGCGGCGGCGGTGGCGAGGTCTGCTTTGGTGAGCAGTTTGGCTTGTTGGCATTGTGTGCGGAGTTGTTTGCGGACGTCCATGACGCTTTGCATGGCGCGGTGGGAGACGAGGTGTTGCTTGGCCCATTGCTTGCGATCGGTGCGTTCCGAGGCGTATGATCGGACGGCGGCGAGAAGAGTCAAGTGGTCTCCCTGACGGCGTGAGAGTCTGTTTCGGGCTTCTCGGGCTTCGTCGTTGGCGTCTTGGTCTTTTACTTCGAGGAATATGTTTTCGACGCTGAAGCAGGCTACGATGTCGATGACGGGGAGCAGGCAGCCCATTTCTGGGTCGGCGGCTGCGATGATTGTGCGGCCGAGTGCTGGTGTCAGAGGCAGTCGAGCGATTTTGCGGCCGAGGTCGCTGATGTTTCCGTCTTCGGGATTGAGGGTGTCGAGTTGGAGGAGTTGTAGTAGTGCGCGTTCCATGGCTTCTCTCGGTGGGCGTGTCAGGAGTGGGAAACTCATGACATCTTGAATACCTCTTGCTTTCATGGTGAGGACTGCGGTACTCAAGTCGCATCGAAGAATCTCAGGAACAGCGTCCTTTTCCAGAGACTCGAAGTTTGCTTTTGTGTAGAGGCGGAAACATTTGCCAGCTGCTTCTCTACCTGCACGACCTTGACGTTGGATAGCAGATGATTTCGAAATATCCTTGACAAGGAGCGAATCAAGCCCAAGACGATTGCGGAACTGCTTGACCTTGGCTTTTCCACTGTCAACAACAAAGCGTACACCAGGCACAGTGATAGATGTTTCGGCAATGTTCGTGGCCAGAATGACCTTGCGTGTGTTTGGAGGAGCAGGTAAAAAGATTGCCTGTTGTTGGACTTGGGGTAGAGCAGCGTATAGCGGTAGTACAAGCAGTTTTGGCAGACCAGAGTCTTTGGTAATGACGTTTGGAATCATGTCCTCGATTGATTTCTGAAGATCATCGACCACATCCTGCCCAGTCAAGAAGACCAATATATCTCCAGGCATTGGCTCTTTGCGGTGAATCTGGAAGATCTGTAGTAAAGCAGCCTCGGCAAAGTCTTGTGTCGGCTCGGAGAGGTACTCTGTCTGCACAGGGTACATTCTGCCCTCCACAAAGCATGTTGAAATTTTGCTTGGAGTCGTAGCAGATGACTGCGGTGCTTTTCCAATGTCTCCTTCCTTGTTCGAGCTCGTTGTGGCCCCATTGACAGTAGGGATATCACCTTCAACCGCAGATTGGCCAAAGCCCTCGCTGAAAAAGTCCTTCAGTCGTTCAGTATCGGCTGTAGCACTCATGACAACAATCTTGAGCGGCTTTCCCTTGCGCTTCTTGGCAGCATCACTTGTGTCTGTCACAAGACCTCTCAAGAACCCTAGGAGCAAATCTACGTTGACACTTCTCTCGTGAACTTCATCTACGACAATGCAACTGTACTCGGTCAAGGCAGGGTCTCTCAACATCTCTTGTAACAGCATTCCCTCAGTCAGGAACTTGATTTTGTTGTTTTTGCCGACGTTGTCGTCGAAACGCACATTGTAACCAACCAGGGCCTGCGGACTTTTTCCAAGTGGGGTACCCATCTCATCGGCGACACGGCGAGCAAGCGAGACAGCAGCGACACGACGGGGCTGAGTGACGGCGATACGTCCAGTACACCACGGGGCTGTTTGGAGGAACTGGGGAACCTGGGTCGATTTACCACTACCAGTCTCACCAGCAAGGATCAAAACGTGGTTCTCCAGAAGTGCATTGCGGATGTTGGCAGCCTGGGGCCAGATGGGTAGCTTCTGGCGCACTTGCAGGAGGTTTTTCTGCCGTGTGTTATGTCCCTTGTTCCCTCTATTCTCTTGCTCCTGTGACATGTCCTTCTGCGGTCCATTGGATGGCTTCTCTTGCGATTCGGCAACCTGCAGGTTCTTGAACTTGGGCCCTGGTTTCTGCGACTGATCCAGGCGTTGTTTTTTCGTCTTTGACTGCGCCTTCAGCGACTCGGCGATTTGTAGGTTCTTGTATATCGGCTTCTTTGTGTCTTTCTTTTGAGATTCGGCCAGTTGCAAGTTCTTGTATATCGGCGCTGGAGTTTTGTTGCTTTGTGCCTTGTTGCTGGTTATATCCTTCTCTGCTCTTTTGCGCTTCTGACCTTGCAGCGGTACAGTCGCCCCAGTAGTCTCGCTCATCGTGTCGCTCAAAGAAATGCTGCGCAAATCAAAAGTTTGAAAAAAAGTCGCAATCTACCTAGATGGTCAGAATCGAGACTGCATCCGCCAAGACATTTTTCCAGCCTGGTCGCGAGTCAGTCATGGTCTTCAGACCGCGTTGGAACGTGTCAAGGGTCTTGTCCTCTCTGCCCTTCGAACCTTCCTCTTTTGACCGCTCTCTTTTGCGGACTCGGCATGTCGCTTTCGCTGACATCGGAGCTTGTCAAAGCCGCTGACGCGTCCCATCGCGACTTACCAACCCACGGCTCTTGCTTGTTCCGGGAAGGCAGGAAGTTGCTCGTCCCCGCACTTGTTGGTCTGCCGCGTTGGCTAGCTCGACGTTGATCTTGATCTGGTCCTTGCCGTGCTTTTCCATCCATCTGAGATGCTCGGGTCTCAGAGCGAGAGAGACATCTCCAATCAAGCTGGCCAGCATCGTAGGAAGCTCAATTGATCAGGTCATATGTCTGTGTCTGACCATCCAAGCTGGTCAGCTCCTCAAGCAAGGAGAATTACAAAGGCGGTTCGCTAAGCAGATGGCTTACAACTATTTCCTTCTTTGCCCTCGGCCAATGTGAGGGGTATACTCATGGCTTCATATCGATCTGTGCCGAGGGAATGAGCTAAGCAGTTGTCATCGCCTAGTCCCTTTCGTGAGTCGTATCGAGAGAAGCATGTCAGCTATGTCCCAATTCTTGGATGAGTGCTATAAGAGCTGGCTGCCCTTCTCACCTCTTTGCTGTTTTTCTGGGTGGCTCCAGCCTTTGGTCCAGGATAGCTAGTACATCTGAAATTTTCAAGATTAGTCTAACATGGGTGTCTTCTCTTACTTAGCAATACTTGGGTTGGCAGCAGCAGCAGCATCTGCTCAAAATTCGAGTTCATCTGACTCTTTGCCGATTGTCGACCTTGGATATGCTCGTCAACAGGCTTCAAATTTCAATGTCAGCAAACTGCTCCTTCCAATTCTGTGGTCGAATCACTGACCCCATGTAGGTGACTGGCGGTTACTACAACTTCTCTAACATCCGATATGCCGCGCCTCCAGTCGGCGATCTTCGTTTTGCAGCACCTCAAGCTCCTGCCGTAAACAGGACTCATGTGCAAACTGGCAATGTTGGCCGCATCTGCCCTCAAGCTAACCCAGCCTGGGGTGCCCTCACTGGACAATTCATCCTGCAATACTTGTCGGGAAAGACAAACTTCACTGCGTCAGACTTTAATCTGACAGTCTCCGGAAACTCATCTGCAGCTGCCAGACCAGACCCGAGAGAGAATGAGGATTGTCTGTTCCTCGATGTCATGGTCCCTGAAGAAATTTTCAACTCGAACAAACAACACCCTGTGCTGGTCTGGATATACGGAGGTGGGTACACTGCCGGCTCCAAAGCTGGCTCTGGAAGCCCCGCTGGCCTTCTCGAGCGCTCTCGAACGGACAACTCTAGTGGTGTCATTTATGTGGCCATGAATTATCGCCTAGGTGCCATGGGCTGGCTGTCTGGCCCCACCTTCCAGGAGAACGGCACTGCAAATGCCGGACTATATGATCAGCGTTTTGCTCTTGAGTGGGTTCAGCAGAACATCCATCTCTTCGGAGGTGCGTTGCTAGACTTCCACATTCAAAAGATTGCTTCTATTCTGACTCTTATTCAGGTGATAAGAACAATGTGACGGTATTTGGAGAAAGTGCCGGCGGCGGCAGCATCATGCATCAGATCACTGCAAGTCTTATCTCTGACAATAATGGCTTTTCTGAGACTAACAATTTGGACAGGCATACGGCGGTCTGAACGGTCCGGCTCCTTTCGCAGGCGCAGTACCCCAGTCACCAGGCTTCTTCCCCATCGTCTCGCCGTCAACCGAAGAAGGCATCTACAACGACTTCCTCGCTCTCCTCAACGTATCCACACTAGCCGAAGCCCGCAGACTGCCTTCCTCGGCCATCATTGCCGCAAACGCACGACAAGTCGGCCGAGCACCCTACGGCCAATTCGTCTACGGGCCCTCAGTCGACGGCGATTTTGTCCCCGCATTACCCGGTCAACTCCTCGCTCGTGGCCAATTCGACAAGAACGTTTCCATCATGACGGGACACAACGCAGCAGAAGGCTTGCTATTCACTTCACCTTTCATCAACAGTGACTCTGCGCTCAACGACTTCCTGACCACCAGTTTCCCCGCGCTCAAATACATGACTTCAACACTAAACTACATCACTCAAACACTGTACCCGCCAATCTTTGACGGCAGCCAAGCCCAAAACTACACCAACCAGATCGGTCGTGTGGAGGCAATCTTGTCCGAGGCAATCTTCACCTGCAATGCAGTATGGCTGAACAAAGCTTACGAGAACCAAACACATGCATACCTCTTCAACGTGCCTCCTTCGCTGCACGGCCAGGATATCGCGTATACTTATTACAACGGCAACGGTAGTGCGACAGCTGGAGCCGGAGGAACAAGTCTGGGTGTGCAAAACGTTCCAGTGGCAATTGCGATGCAAGAGTACATTACTCAATTTGCAAAGACTGGCAATCCCAATGTCAGGGGTGCGCCGTTCTTCCCCATGTATGGGAGCAATGCGACTGTTTTGAGTCTGGGCCCGAGAACGATTAGTCCTACGAGGGATCCCGCTGCTAGTGCGAGATGTGCCTGGTGGCAGAAGGGGCTGTTCTATTGAAGGAAGATTTGAATATATAAATATCAATTGGATGCCACGTTCAATCTATGATATCAGTCGTCTACTACCAATTTCACCACAAAGTGGTCAGATTTATAACGACCTCAACTGCTCTGTTTTCTGCGTCCATGGGGTCTGCAAGCATGCCAGGAATATCCCTCCCTTCCCCATACCCGGTTTCTCACGTTTTCTTCTGACGACTGCATTCAGTCTCCGTCGTTCATTTTCTCCATAAGTGAAATGCTGCTTCTCCTTTCGTAATCAGTGGAGGGGAATGACGTGGTCATCGTAGTCATGCCACAACCCCTCATGCAACTCGACAGAGATGCTGTTGTTCGAAAGCCAATCCAAGGAGCCCATGGATAATTTTCTTCGCTGGGAACACGCCATTGCTTAGGCAGACCTCTGACCGAGACCTCGTGGTCCTTGAAGACTTGAAATTTGAAGATGGATCAACGACAATGGTCTCAACTTGTTTAGAGTATTCTGGATGATTTATATGACTCTCTTTACTTCTTTGCAGCCATCGGGATGATTGAAGATGAAGATTCTGCGAATGAACAAAATGTATAGTGGTGGCAGCGGTGAGCGATCTGGAGATCAAGCGTAGAGACTTGAGTTGATTCAAACTCAGGTAATTGCAGGATATGCTGTCTTGGTTCGATAGGAAGCCCTTCCATGACGGATTTCGACAAGTATTGAGGAAAATTGATGGTTGAACCTGACGGGAAAGGGGATGAGCCGGAAAATGTAAAGAGGCTGAAGCGGAGATGAAAGCTGGGTAAGAAAGCTGGAAAGAAATCAGACCACAAACCGGAAGCTGCGCTGGACAGAAAAGACGACTGAAGCCTGGAGGGGCTCATCGGTGAGATTCATTGTCTCGCCTTCTTTCCTGGCATTCAGAAGGCCAGGTACCTGCATCTCAGCGTGTCACGGCTCTCATCTCAATTAGATCTTTAGTACCTTGCTTTCTGTTTCTTTCATCTCTTTGATAGTGGCATTTTCAGAAAGTTACCTCTGATCTTGCCGTAGCACATAATCATCTTTCAGACTGTCATACCACAGATAGAGCTCATAATTGGTCGAACGTTCGTAAACGGGAAGTGCTTTTACATTGTTGTAAATCTACGAGCGGTCTTGACATCTTCCGATGAGCCGCAGAAGCTCAACGACGCGATGAGAGGCTGCAGACATATTTCTTGGTTGGCCGTTCTGGTCCAATTTCGTCGTCATGATGTAGGTTGTTCTCCAGATAGTACTTGTACTGCTCAGCCAGGGAAGCCTGCTCGCGCCATTTTCCTAGCACGACCCTCTCTTCTATTTGAGCCGCGCGTTTCCTTTCGCTGTCTAGCAGCCTGCGTGTTGCTCTCGCTGGGAGGACCAGCAGGATTGCCTCCACCTCTACCGCCTCTACCTCTTCCTCTTCCTCTTCCTCTTCCACCTCTGCCCCGTCCAGCTCTGCCGCCTCTTTCACCGGCTCCGTTGTCCGAGTCTTCTGTAGCTTCGCTATCCCGATAGGCAGTCCTTTCCAGCTCGGGTTGTGCGCCACTGAAGGCTGAGAATTTGGCTTCCAGTCTCTTCAGACGTCTTGGGTCACGAGTAAGCATGACAGCCCAGCCTTCAATGGCTTCATCCTGCATGCCGGTCTCGTTTTTCAGAGCTGCGCGTGCCGAGCTGCGACGTACATCTGACGAGCGCTCAAAGACACCACGATCCATTCTCCAGGCACGGAATAGTGCTTCCTCGTTCTCACCCACGTTGCCTGTATCCGTCTCTCTGGATTCTTCGCCATCCGGTCTGGCAGCGTCAACATAGCCTCCAACATCTGCCTCGTCGTAGGTATCATCGCGCTCATCATCATCCGAATCGAAAGCAGCCAGAGCGGACAGAATTGCGCTTTTTGCTGGTGCGGCACTTCGATCCTCCAGCAAAGCGTCTGCCGTGAGTTTTGCGTTCTTGCGACCAACATGAAGGCGCGAAGCATCAACCTCAAGTCTGTCGAAGTCGTCATTGTCAAAGACGTTCCGACGTTGAGGAGGTGGTGTGCTTCGGGGTGCCAGATGCTCGATCCTTTCTTGTTTTGTGTTGTGAGCATCAGAGTTCGAAACAGGTAGCTGTTGGCTTCGATCGAGTGTCTGCAGATGAGTAGGCAATGAATCATCCAGAAGATGAGCAGTCACTTCTTCGACATGATCTTGATACTCGTCCAAGAGTCTGGCAATGAATCCTGAGCCAAGATCTGGGAACAAATCCTGTATTTGCGTGATAAGACTCATACGATGAATATGGTGCTCGCCAGAGAATGTGCCATGACCAAACTCATCCGCAGTTGCTTTCGATTTGCCCTTGTCGACTTTGCGCAACCGTCTGGGTCTTGCAAGAGAAGGCGAATTGAATGGCGCGAGAGTGTTTGCCAAGTTTTGTGCCCTCTCCGCATTCTTTCCAGTGACAGACGTTCTCAATTTCGATAACAAAGAAGTGTTTGTAACCAGATCAGCCAATAACGAGACATTCAAATTTCCAGTTTGGTTCTTTAGGCCGTAGAGGAGGTCAAATAGAAGAGACAAGTTTGGCTTTTCGCCCTTCATTAGAGAGAGCAGGCCGTGGTACAGAATTGAGACGAGTGACTTTCGGAGATCATCAGAACTCTGTTGATAGGCTGAAGACATGGCGTCCACTAGCTCAGAGCTGGTCAGGATGATTGCACCAGCCTGTCGAGATGAGAAAAGCAGTGGGACAATGCGCTTCATGCTGGGCTCAGCTGCGTCAGGACTCGATGACTCAAGTTGTTTGATAGTCGTTGATATAAAACTTTGCAAAGACCGGTCGAGTTCAGAGTGTTTAGATTGCCATAGTGCTTGCATCAGCAGATCCAGACTTTGTGTTTTCATGTAGACATGACTGAAATCGGACAGAAAGTCCCATTGAAGCAGAGAAGCAGGAGGGACCGAGGTAGTCAACAATATCCTATGAGTAAGAATGAAACAAGACTTTTTCAGAGAGTGCTCCTTTCCTTGACTTTGTCCATGCTGTTGGCGTTCTTGGGCCAACAAACGATAGTAAGATGTGAGGAAAGGGACCAAAGATTGCTCATCACGAGCTACTGCTTCGAAATCCGACTGTTCAAGACGTAAATAGAAGGTCGAGAGTGACAACCAAGCATCAAGACATGCTTCCCATTCTTCAGGTGCCAGGTCCTTGCGAACTCCTGCCGGAGGATATGGAGCAAGAGGTGGCAGAATCATTGAACGTCCAGAACTGTATTAAACTAATGAAAGTGAGTGCGGGAGGTGGTGACAAGGGTTGCCGAGGCGAATGAAGTCCAAAATCGATGTCAAAGAGCGAACCTAACAAGATCAGAAGACATACAAAAAGTTGTAGCAAGCTGTATGACGATGGCAATACCGTCCGAGCGCCCATGATACGGTCGGCGTTTTGGGAAAGGCGGTCTCTTGGCACAGATTCGTCCCCACAGAGGACCACGATCGCGCAAATTCGGATTTCCTTTTCGACCATCAACCAAAAAGGCCAATCATCACTTAGCCGTGGACATTCTGCCCGAGTCTTGATTGCCATATCCGTCTTTTGACCAGGTTAGATTGGCTCACCACGACCAGCGACCTCTTGCGACAAGCGACTGACAGCCTGCGACAGCACCAACCAAAATGTCTTTCCAGGACCCCAAGAAGACCGGCCAGGCCGATGCCCCCAAGATCCACAAGATCCGCATCACCCTCACCTCTCGCAAGGTTCAGTCCCTCGAGAAGGTCTGCACCGAGCTCATCGACCGTGCAAAGTCGAAGGACCTCCGCGTCAAGGGCCCCGTTCGTCTCCCTACCAAGAACCTCAAGATCACCACCCGCAAGACCCCCTGTGGTGAGGGTTCCAAGACCTGGGACACCTACGAGATGAGAATCCACAAGCGCCTGATTGAGTGAGTCTTGCCGTCAAGCCCTAGACATCCCAGAACAGCGACTGACACAAATATCACAGCCTCAACGCCCCCACCGAGGTTGTCAAGCAGATCATCATCAACATCGAGGCCGGTGTTGAGGTTGAGGTCACCATTGCCGCTTAAATGCGTTGATGCTGTGTCAAACAAAATCACCAGTCCATGCTTGGCGCATAGTCAAGAGACAAGCGCTTGCTGGAGAAAATAGCGAATAAAATAAAAGACGGTCAAAAACAATCATCTTTTCATCGTCGTGATGTGTGTGTTTTGCCATCATGGTCGTCTACCTGAATATCTGCAAGTCGCGTAACCAGCGAGCAAAGGTGTCTTCCTAGAGAAACTTGTGTTCTTTTCCCATGCTATGCTAGTGGACAATGATTTGAACACCCCCAACGAAAACAGCTTACTTGTAGAAGTCGAACTTGTCAGCTTCGGACGCGCCCTTGACCTGGCTGGTGTAGGCGTCCTCGAGATCCTGCTGGATGATGTTGTAGCGATTCTTTCTGACAGCTCGCAAACCAGCTTCCTGCATGATGGCAGCGATGACGGCACCACTCAAAGGATCATTGCGCACAATCAAACTGTCGAGGTCGACCTCGGGACTCAAACTCATCTTGCCGGCGATGGTGCTGAAAATCAGTCTTCGCTCACGTCTGTCACGAAGGTTGGGGAACTCAATCTTTCTGTCGAGACGACCGGGACGGAGAAGGGCAGGATCCAGAGTGTCGGCACGGTTGGTGGCCATGATGACCTTGACGTTGCTGGTCTGATCGAAACCATCCATCTGGTTGAGTAATTCCAGCAGGATACGCTGGACCTCTCTGTCGGCACCTGTCTGAGCATCGAAACGCTTGGTGGCGATGGCATCAATCTCGTCAATGAAAATGATGCAGGGGCTGTTCTCACGAGCCATGCGGAAGACATCTCTGACCATGCGAGGACCCTCACCGAGGTATTTTTGAACGAACTCAGAGCCGACGACTCTGATGAAGGATGCGGTAGTGCTGTTGGCAACGGCCTTTACCAGCATGGTCTTTCCAGTACCGGGAGGACCATAGAGCAAGACACCACGAGGAGGATCGATACCAATCTGGTGGTACAGGTCGAAATGTGTAAGGGGGAGCTCAACAGCCTCTCTAATCTCCTGCTTTTGCATGTCCAAGCCTCCAACATCGGCATAAGAAATGTCCGGCTTCTCATCCGCACCGAGCATGGCAATTGAAGAGTCTGCCTCCGGAGGGAGAATGTCGACAAGAGAGTTCGAGTGGCGATGAAGGGCGACGGATGAAGAGGGTTTGAGCAGCTCGCGGTCGAGTGTGGAAAGAATGCGTACGACATAGTTGGATCCTGTTGATGATTGTACGATGCCGGTGCTGGTCAAAGTTAGCAGGTGAAATGCTAGCGGGTCTGAGACAAAGGCACTTTTGGTCGATGGCCTCCATGAACTGGCCGATGACGAGCGGTACACTCTGTATCCTCTTGATCTCCTCCTGGGCGCGCACAAGCTCTCTCTTTAACGATCTTTGTTCATCCTTGATGTACTCCTCTTGCAGCTTGATGTATCTGACTTTGGTTAGCATGAACCAGGCCAGGGCAGAGGTGTGCAACGCACTCGAGTTGTCTTTGGAGTTTCTTGAATGTAGAGTATTGATCGTCAGAGTCGGCGCCGATGCCTTCGAGCGATTCGATGTTTGGGATGGACGACGAGAGCTGTTTCTTGTGCGGAGGCACTGTGTTTGCGAGCGAGTCGACTGCAACGTCGGCCATGATGAGCTACTGATTTGTCGTGGGAAGAGTCGGAGACAGCAAGGCTTGAGGTACGGCGCAAGAGTCGACAGTAAATGATGGAAGTCAAAGACGCAATTAGTTGACGGTTTGTCACTTGCCTCAGCGACGTCCACCACTGCTATCATCGTCACAGCGGAGCTTGCAACCTCCGACAAGCGCTTGGTCACGTGAGACTGTGCCAGCTCTTGCCCTAGTTACCAGCCCCAACCGGCTCGCTCCTTCATCGAGATTTGCGGCAGCAGAAGTTCCTTGCTGAACGAACCAAAAGGCGAGTTCGGATCTTGAAAGATCTTGGTAATCAATCACGCCACATCTGAGTTGTACACAGCTTAGACCGCAGGTGGAGTTGCAGGATAGCATCATCTGTCGACCACTTTCGGAAGCTTTGGATGATGGATACCCAGCCGTCTGCCTCGTAAAACGTCGTCTTGATTAGCAGAGCAACGAGGTCGAAGGTAGGCATGTTGTCACCTCGGACCACTATTTACAGAAGTCGCCATACACATATCCTCAAGGCGAGTATGCCCCGCATGATAGAAATCATTAGAGCGTCGAGGCTGCATATTGAAGCTGGGCTTCCGGAGTTTTCTCCTTATCTATGCTCGCTCTTGGGAAATTCCAACTCGGCGACCGTGTAACATGACTATGTCGATTACATTGACTACTCGATCAACCTGTCTCGTCCAACGTTCATAAGCCAGATGACGGCAAGCCATTCGGCGTTTGTCGACAAGTTGTAGTGAAGGCTGTCCCTCTCACGACCCAGCTTTCTGGTGCGTGTAGATCCGTCACCACCGGAGCCGATTGGGTGGGGACAGAGTCGTACAAAAACAAAAACTAATCGCCTTCCCACATGCTTCGATGTCTTGACCGGCGGGATTGGAGACCCTGCATGATGTGTATAGAATGTATCTTTCTGGAAGAGAGGTCTAAACAGCTTTTGAAGCAGCACGAAGAGCATTAGCAGTATGACGTACAGGAAGCGACGGTTGCTAGAAGAAGTTGCCTTAAGCCCTAGCGTTAGCCGTGCGTGCGCACCCACCACTTGGAAACAGCCTTGGTTCGTCTCTCAATTCTCTGTTGCTACACGAACCGTCAAGCCCGACTCATCGCACGTCGTCTGCTCCCACGCCCTCGGGTCCTTGCGAAACTCGAAAAGCTTCGTCCACGCGCCTTCGGCCACCTGCGCACGCGAGAACCACCTCGCCCCAACCCCTCAACCTTCCTTGGCGCGCACGCCGGTGCTGCGACCTCGACACCTTTGGCACGGATGACCTCCCGGACCCGTGAATCATGAGCGGCTACAATCCCTATGCTTCAGGGCACGGCCACCAGAACGATGGCCTGCAACAGATGGACATGTCGGCCAATGGACAGATGATGGGCCAAGGGGCTCCCATGGACGCTATGGCTGGACACTCGCTCGACGACATCGTCAACCAAAACGCCAAGCTTATGCGAAGGCAAAGCCTACCGCAGCTTTACCATCCACAGCAACAACAGCAGCAGCCTCAGTCCATTGATACCGACGATCCAAGACGCATGTCGATGATGGAATTTACTGGCACCTCCCCCACCGGTCCTCTCGAGTCCTACCAGTTCAGTCTCCCAAACGCGGAAATGGTCGATGCAACAGCTTTCATGGCAGCTAGTCAGGCAAACCCGAACTTGCAGCCTCAGCGCAGACTATCTTCTACAGGCGGCGGTGAAATGGCTATCGACAATGGTTTCGCTCCCCCGAATTCTTACATTCCCATGATGCCTCCTACCTCATCCTACCAATCGCCTGCAAACATTTCCAACATCGACATGGACCTGAACAGCCCCTATATCAACACCCCGCTGCATATGTCGTCGATAGGCTACAACAGCCCCAACGTCGAGCGACCAATCTCCATGTACGGCCACACGCCTTACCACCATGGAATGGCCAATTCTCCTCTTAACACCTCTGTTCCGACTCACATGTATGCCCAATCTCCGGAAGCTGGCGGCAATCTAAACTCAAACAACAAGAGACCATCACTGGAGAACTCGCAGAGCAAATCATCCACCAATCAAAGCATGCAAACCACAAACCCGCACTCACGTCAACCTACACCACAGAGACAGAATAGCAGCCGCGCACAGCCCAATCAAAGGCCTCATTCTGGCTTTCGAGCGCAGCCTCAAAATCCTGTGCCTGGTTCTCGTCACGACGTAGGCATGGATCGTGGTCGTCATTCCGATTCAGGTAATGGCCGTACACCCGACCCTTCCAAGTACAATCCAAACAATCAGGGATTCAACTGGCCAACGCCTGAAGGTGGATGGCCGTCTACCATGAC
Organism: Aureobasidium sp. P6; assembly: GCA_003992365.1. Classification (NCBI taxonomy): domain Eukaryota; kingdom Fungi; phylum Ascomycota; class Dothideomycetes; order Dothideales; family Saccotheciaceae; genus Aureobasidium; species Aureobasidium sp. P6. The sequence continues at coordinate 33,102 of RZIQ01000097.1, read as the reverse complement.
TGGCAAGCCTCATATGCAATCACAATACAAAAACGCGTATTCTTCAACTGGATTCGATATGCTTGGAGTCTTGGTATGTATGATGATCCTCCTGTGCGCTTTTGACGCTAATGCTGTCAATAGATGCGTGTGGCCACTCGACCCAATCCAGAAATTAACATTGGTTCCGTCGACTTGTCTTGCGCCTTTGTAGTGTGTGATGCCGAAAAAGACGATTTCCCTATAGTGTATTGTTCCGACAACTTTGAACGACTCACCGGCTATACTAGACACATGATCCTTGGACGAAATTGCAGATTTCTGCAATCTCCGGACGGCAACGTTGAAGCAGGCGTGCGGCGCAAATACGTCGATGACGATTCAGTCTTATATCTCAAAAACATGATCAACCTCCGAAGAGAAGCTCAAATATCTCTTATCAACTATCGAAGAGGTGGTCAACCGTTCATGAATCTGCTAACGATGATTCCTATCTCTTGGGACACAGATCAGGTCAAGTTTTTCGTTGGTTTCCAGGTCGATCTGGTTGAGCAACCAAATGCTGTGACTGACAGAAACCCCGACGGCACTTATTCGATCAACTATCAAAGAGGCATGACAATGCCCCGATATGTCATGAATGCGCCCGAGTCAACAGTGAACAGAGGAGAGCTTGGTCAGACAATACCGAGGGACGATGTTTCGGCCATTCTAAGCACAATCGGAACCGGAGAATCAGATTTCGCCAAACGTATGTGGGACAAGGTACTTCTGGAAAACACAGACGACGTCATCCATGTACTATCTCTCAAAGGATTATTCCAGTGGATATCTCCATCGGCATCTAGGATACTGGAATACGAGCCCGGGGAGATTATTGGCACAGCGCTTTCGTCGATATGTCACCCCAGTGATATCGTGCCAGTGACTAGAGATCTTAAAGACACCTCGACTGGAGCTTCCGTCAACGTCGTCTTCAGAATCCGTAGGAAGAACAGCGGCTATATGTGGTTCGAGGGGCATGGATCATTGCACACCGAGCAAGGCAAGGGTCGCAAGTCTATTATCATGGTTGGACGAGAACGCCCGGTATATGCACTGAGCAGGAACGAGCTTACTGGAAGTAATGGAATTGGCGAAAACGAGCTCTGGACGAAAATGTCAACTTCGGGCATGTTCCTTTTCGTGTCCTCAAATGTACGGTCCCTACTCGACCGTCAACCCGACGAGCTTGTCGGTGTTAGCATCCAATCTTTGATGAGAGCAGAGTCAAAGGCCGAATTTGGTCGTGTGCTCGAGCACGCACGCACTGGCAAGAAAGCGTCTGTCAGACATGAAATGATCAACCGCCGCGGACAAGTCCTCTCGTCATTCACGACCTTGTATCCCGGAGATGCGTCAGAGGGCCAAAAACCAACATTCATTGTGGCGCAAACACGTCTCATCAAACACCAACGAGGAAACTCGTCAACTCGACCAGCTCCAAGCCAGCGCGGATCAGAGTCGGTCATTTCTGGCAGGTTCACGCCTGCCACACCACTGATGCTAGGCGATAGTACATCACAGTCTAACTCGCTAGCGCATCTTCAGTCCACTGACGGCGCGGCCGCTACGTACTCCGGGCAAAACGGCCTCCAACTTGGTCGCCAGGACGGTGCATTGGCTTCGGAAGACAACTTGTTCGAAGAGCTCAAGACAACGAAATCGTCTTCGTGGCAATATGAAATCAGACAGCTGGAGAAGAAGAACCGTATGCTTGCCGAAGAGGTGCAATCATTACTGACTGCGAAGAAGAAGCGAAAAAGGAGAAAGGGCGCGGGCCAAATGCAAAAGGACTGTGCCAACTGCCACACAAGGGTGACACCCGAATGGAGAAGAGGCCCTAGTGGAAACCGAGATCTCTGCAACAGCTGCGGACTCCGATGGGCGAAGCTTGTCAGTCAATCAGTAACAACTTCACGAGCGAGCGCGGATGGTTAACAGATCGAGCAGAACGGCAGAGTATCGCCAAGAACAAACTCTCAACACTCTATTCATTCGGCGGCATCAGACAAGGCCTCGAAAACGTCACAGTCGCCTGCAAACCCGCCTGGTGTTCATGGTGTCAAACTTGAACCGACAACGCCTCATCACCAATCTTTCGACTCTGCTCAAAACTCGAACGGCGCCAGCGGCTATGTCAACGTCACATCGCCACATCAGCATCATGGACCTACAGGACACTCGGCTCAAATGGAAGGCGCCAGCAGAGTGCCCGAGAAGATTGAGGAAGAGTGAGAGTGCAATTTCACTCGACTATCACCCCATATCTCCTCCTCTTGATCCAGCACTCTGACTAGGCGACACCTAGCCTGGCGTACCTACGACTTGACATTCTCGACTCTTATCACCCAGAGCTCGGCTTCTCCTCTTTCTATCTTCATCTCTGTACTCTGTGTGCTTCAAGCATGTTTCCCGTCTTGCTACGATACCCCTTTTTCGTCTCGAGTTGCCCTTGAATTTCTCTCTTCCTCTTCTTCATGGTCATCACCATCATCTATTCACATATTATCCGAATTTTCACATTTGTCATGTTAGATAGAAGCCGTTTCTCGTCGCTTCAGTTTTCTTGCCGAGACAGGGGGTTTCTTTTTTCTGGCGAACAGTACGAGAAGTATTGTCTTGTTTTTTATCAAGTTTTTGTTTTTTTTTTTTGTTTCCGACACGCGTGCAAAGTATCAACTGAGACGAACAAAGGCTTTCACGAAGCATGAAAAGAAACAATCCCCCTCCCTTCCATGAATTGCTTTTTCACCACTTTTTTTTTGTTTGCTGTTTCTGGGGGGTTTTCTTGTTTGTTCTCTTTGCAAATCAGAAAGAAAGAAAAAAAGAAACAAGAAAATCCCATACAAAGTTATCTTTCTTACCCTTGTACGTACACATGCCGAGCTCTTACAGGCTCCAACATGTATATACAGATTTTCAACTGAGCTATCTGACGACCTTTGTATCTCTCGACCACTCCGTTCGGCTTTGTTTCTAATCTTTTTTTTATCACGAGTGCGAGCTTGAATTAAGCTGTGACAACTAGAAAGAGCTCGCTTAGTAAGCACCGTTGGTATGTAGGTTTGCATGTTGACCGCTCAAAAAAGAAATGTATTGTTTTTCTACAATAGAACAAGATAAAGGAAGTTCAAGATACACCGACCGCCGTGCGAGAATATTTACTGATCGTCCAGAACGTGAAGGTACTTCTTCTCCTCTCTCTTCTCACGCTCGGTCATAGGAGGCAAATCGTAGTATGATGAGCTACGGTATCCTTGCTGTGGTAGTTGTCAGCGATTTGCTCAATGAGACATTTGAAAACAGCAGTGATCCTTACCAAGTAGTGGTATGTGAAGTTTGCGAGGTCAGTAGGCTCCATACCCAAGTCTTTGAAGGTCTTTGCTGTAGGATCAATGGTCTGGTCAATGAATTCGCGGGTGACGGAATCCTTGCTCATGGTGGTGAACCACAAGAGCTTGTTCATCAGCTGTGCAACGGGGGCCATGATTTGACGGGGCACGTTGATGTGACGTCTGGTCTTCAGAATTTCGCGCTCGACAAGCTCCTTGATCTCGGCAAGCTGGTACTGCTTGGGGCCGTAAAGCTCGTAGGTCTCACCAGCAGTGGAGTCATCGTGGCACATCTTCTCGAGAGCCTCACCGACATCAATGGCGTGGACGGGCCAGAAACGCTCCTCCAGGTTGTTGGATGTAATGATGTTCGAGCCCTTGGCTAGGCGATGGAGCAGACGGTCCTCAAAACCGAACAGAGGGGCAGGGCGGACAATGGTCGTCTCGGGGAAGATGTTGCGGACAACCTCCTCGCCACGGGCCTTTGTGCGGTAGAACTCCGAGGGCGAGTCCTTGGAGACGGAGTGCGATGAAACGTGGACAAAGCGGTCAACATCGTACTTGGCGACAGCATCGGCAATACGGGAGGCGCCCTCGACGTGGACATCCTCGAGGTCGAAGTTCTTGGTGGGATAATCGCGACCGATCAAGTTGTAGACAATGTCGGAGTGACGGACAGACTCCTCGATGGAAGCGGTGTTGCGGAGATCCATTTCCTTGGAAACATGTCAGCGCACGTCGGCGCAGAATTTTAGATGTTATGAGAGCGTACAAGGAAGACAACACGACCCAGATCACCGGAGACCTTGAGATGGCGCTTGGCCATCTCCTCACGGAAGGGGACAACGACGGTGCATCCGGCACGAGCTACGGACGTGGTTCAGCATTGGAGCAAAGGGATGGGTTGAGAAAGAGTTGTACCGAGTCTGTTGACGATGTAGCGACCGAGGAAACCAGTGGCACCGAAGACGGTAGCGGTATGGCCTGTGGGGGGAGTCGAGTTAGTCGGTCGAGCTCAGCTGGAAGGATGAGTTGGCAGGGACAAACCTCCAAGAGAGGATCTGTTCACAGAAGAGGTCAGCAGGGTTGGGGACAGCGATTGACACGAGCGAATGGTACCTTCCACCGGAGATTCTGATGATGGGCTTGCCGGTTCTGGTGATGGCAATGTCCTGGAGGCTTCGCGACTGGACGCGCGGGAGAGGAGCCTTTGCGAATTGGGTGCCGGATCTGGCGAGCTGCCTTTGCAGAGCCATGCCGCTCGCGATCTGGCTCATCTTTGCGGGAATACGGTCTATATCGATTGGACGTCCCGAATGGTCAGCAAGGCGAGGTACAGCCAAGCAAGTCCGCTCGGAGACTTCCGCTGGCAGTCGCGGCGGAGAGAGAGAGCACGGACCCGAAAGCAGCGTCACTCCGAGAGCGAGCACCTTCCAGTTGTGAGAGCTTCACCCGACACAGAGGGCAATCACGTTTGACACTGCACTTTCATCAACTTGGCCCAAAGCTTCACTTTCTACACTCTCGGAACCCACCAGATTGCTCTGTATCGTCCTGCCGCCAACATGGATGTCGACACGATCCCCAACCTGCTGGCTGATCAACGTGATGCCGCCCCCGAACATGTTCAGCACTACTTCCTTCAGTTCGAAGACTTGTGGGAGCGCAAACTCTGGCATGAGCTTACCAACGAGCTTGTTCTGTACTTCCAAAACGACCAGAGCCAGAAACAGCGCTTGCCTCTTTACAACCAATTCATCAAGACCTTCGCCGACAAGATCAACCAGCTGCAACTCGTCACTCTTGGCCTGAGCACCGCATCACAATGTAAAGGTAGCCATCTCTGTCTTCTCCCGCTCGCCGAGGATCATTCATACTGACTTTCCAGACGACAACGAGCGCTTCAGCTTCCTTACCAACCTCGCCTCCGGCCTCGACAAACCCGCATCGCAGGACGCCTTCGTCTACGCAAAGACCGCCGTAGCAAACGTCGAGTTACGCTTGAACAAGTACGAAGATGCTCGCAAGGACCTGGATCAGTGCGAACAGATCCTCGACACCTTTGACTCGGTAGAGTCTGTCGTCCACGCCTCCTTCTACCGCGTCAGTGCAGATTACCACCAGGCCAAGCACGAGTTCGCCGCCTACTACCGTACCACCCTTCTCTACCTCGCATGTATCGAGCTTGAGTCTCTCTCCATCCAAGACCGCCAACGCATCGCTTACGACCTCTCGATCGCTGCTCTCGTCTCCGACTCCATCTACAACTTCGGTGAACTTCTACTCCACCCTATTCTCGACACACTTCAGAACACCCAACATTCTTGGTTGCGCGATCTCATCATCGCCTTCAACAAGGGCGACCTGGGCGCCTACGACGTCTTGGCTGCACACATGGGCAAGAACGACTTGCTCAAGGAACACCAGAACTTCCTCTACCAAAAGATCAGCTTGTCAGCTCTCACAGAGACCATCTTCCGCCGTCCACCTCACGATCGCGCCATGACTTTTACTGAGATCGCTCAGCAGACCAAGGTCCAACCAAACGAGATCGAGCATCTTATCATGAAGGCACTCAGTCTGGGCTTGGTGCGTGGAACCATTGATCAGGTTGCAGAGGTTGCTAGGATAACATGGGTCCAGCCCAAGGTGTTGGACAAGGGTCAGATCGTGAACATGCGCGAAAGACTGCGTGCTTGGGATGAGGGTGTCAACAAGCTCGGAAACTGGATCGAGAGTTCAGGTCAAGAGATCTGGGCTGCATGAGGTAGTTCAAAAAGAAATGGATAGAGCATCTTCACGTGGCGCTATGGCGCTTTATGACAAAGGGGGTACACTGGCATTTGATGGCATATTGCAGTGAACGTATGGGCTCTTTAAGTAGATCCTGCTTAGATTTCTGGCTGTACAACAGAATCAATCTCACGTTGTAAGCTAGCACGGTCGATTCAACAGACTTGCTTCATTGAACTAATTAGATGGTGTGTGAAATCAAAGTGCCAAACCTATGTTTCTATCTATCGCTACCAGACCCCTTCCATCTGAACGCCCCATGTATCCCATGCAAAAACACCACAACAAACATGTCAAAAGATGCCATGAGATCCCTACTCATCAAAACGAATTCATCTGTCCCAAAACAAATTAGCATTTCTTGCAATTTCCATTCAACTCATGCAGTCAAAAGAACTCACGGCAGTAGCCAAACCAATCCACTCGTTGACACCACGAAGATACACATCTTCCTGACCATCGGGTTGCATTTCATGGCCCCAAACCACAATTTCGTCAAACGAAGCCACTTGGCGCATGACCTTTGTCTCTGCTGGCGCTTCTTGCTCTTGATCGGGTTGTGTTGATGGAGAGACGGTAGGGGCTAAGACGTCGTTTGTTTTTTCAAGTATTGCGCCTTTTTTTCAAACAACAACAATCAGTAAACGTCCTTCTTCTCGCGAGAGGAATCTGATGGCCAAAAGGGATTTTGCTCTTTCGTTCCATGTCCTTCTTTTTTTTTCTCCGTATCGGAAAGTTGGAGGTGTGGTTGAAGAATAAAAACTCACCTTTGTATCCATCGGGTAATTTCACGACCGCGCCGTTCAGTTTCCTGCCTCGGAAGTATGCAGTGCTGGATTTGGTGTCGGCGCTGGTCTCGGGTGTCCAGTGTCTTGTTGATGCGTTGACGGGCCCATTGTGTTGGATTCTGCAGGGTAGCACGTTGGGAACTACGTTCGCAGAAGAAGTTTCTGATTTTTTGATAACGAGCATTCTTCTCTATTTTATTTGGTTCACAGAACTGACTGATGGATTTGTTGATTGGATTGTATTGTTGATGTTGGATTTGATCAAGGTGGGATTGAAGTTCGTTGCGTGGAAAGACGCGTTCGTGTCATCAACGTGCTCGCGTTTCTCCCATGTGAAAGCTTTCTCTTCCAAGCGACTTTCCGAGTATAAAATCCCAGTCTTCTGAGATTTCGCAAGCAATAAAGAAGAAAAAAAGGTCTTTCACTGCATTCGTTTCTCCAATTTGAAGAGAAGAACGCAAGAACCGAGAGAAAAGTAAAAGAGAAAAAAGAAAGAAAAAAAGAAAATGTGAAAAGCAATAGCCTCATATGAGCCAGCGTCCTGTCTTCCAAAACCCTAACACTCGCCCGTTTGAAAAAGAGCATCATAGCAACGCCTCATGACCGCTGTGAAACCATGTTTACGCTCCGTAGACTCCGGTTGTCTGCTCCTGTACAGCAACAAATCGAACGCCAACTTTCCTTGATCATACCTGCTGCATACTAGCAGGAGTCAACAACACAGCCGCTGCAGGTGTGGGCTGGGGAGGGTTTGCAGCGGCTTGACGCTCGCGCTGCATCTTCTCAGTCTCCATCTTTTCCTTGTCAGCCTTGGTGATACGCGGCTTGCGAGGGGCTCCTGTGCCGCGGCCACGTCCTCTGCCTCTACCAGTAGCTGGAGCGGCTGCTGCGTTTGCTGGATCTGCACTCTTTACAGCAAGTTGGGCGTGTGTGACACCAGTTGCGCCCCCACGTCCGCGACCGCGCCCGCGACCCCTTCCGCGTCCGGAAGGTGCAGAAGTTTCGATCTGCGCCTTCTCTCCCTCCGGCACAAGCGGACCAGAGTATACAAAGAACCCGTCCTTAGCGACTGCCGCTCCTTCTTCCCAGGCCAACTCTGTATCGTCGATAAAGTCGTCCTCCTTGTCATAGTCCTCGACCTTTCTGCGGCGCCGCTTTTTAGGTTCGTCTTCACCCTTCTTCTCTTCATCCATGCCGCCCATTTCAACGTTGCTGTCATTCTCGTTTTCGGAGTTGAGGTCGACGGATACGTCGTCACCGGTGCCAGGCTCCAGACGGTTTGCGGCTGCAGCAACCTGCAAGAGACGCTCACGGTGGGCTGCAGCACGAGGATTGATGGCGTTCTTACCATACTTCTTCAGGATCTCTTGGGCAATGTTGATTGTGTTGTTGCCTTGAGGATTAAGAGGAATGTCGATATCGATGTTGACTCCATGGCGTTTGTGATCTTCAGTGACGGCAGATGGGCCGCCAAAGATATCGCTACCAGAGAGAAGACCACTTCCTGTAGGCGCCGGCGGTGAGACACGCTTGGCCTTTTGTGCTGGCGCAGAAGATGGTTTGGCGCCGGGCTTCTGGTTCTCCTTTTCCTTTTCTAAAGGCTTAGTGAGTGTTTGCGCGGGCTTTTGCTCATCCAGAGCATCGATCTCCATGGCGTCATCCATCACTACATGGGGAGGATGTGACATGATCTGTGGTGAATTGTTCACGAGCGCGCTTGGTGTCGATTGATTCTCTGGCTGACGGATGACGCTAGGTGGAGGCGGCATAGCTGCAGAGACAGTTGGCGACTTGATCTGAGCAGGGGCTGATGGGATGGTAGGAGGAGACATAAGTGTGTCGTTGGGTGGAAGAGGATTGATCAAACTTGCGATAGCAGGTGACGCACTTGCTCTGTGAACACGCGGCGAGACTTGAAGTGAAGGAGTCGAAACATGAGCAGGGGTCGAATAAGGGTCCACGGTCATGGAGGCACGGATGGGATCGTATCTTTGACCACTTGAAGCAGGCCTTGCGGGCTGTGCTACAACCGCTGGCTTCTTTTCTTCCGTCTTCATTATTGGTGCTGGTGCTGGTGCTGGTGCTGGTGCTGGTGCTGGTGCTGGTGCTGGTGCCGGCTGTGTTTGCTGCACACTAGGGGTAGCAGGCAAAGGTGTCTGGAATTTACCAACCAGGTCGCCTAATGTCGGCTGGCGGTTTGCAGTGGGAGTAGAATTGGCCGATGCATCAGTCTTTTGTTTCTTTCGCGAACCAGCTGTCGGAGCATTTGGATCCTTGGGCGCACGAGGTTTGCGAGGCTTCTTTTCTTTGGGAGGCTCTGCAGCCTTTTTGGCCGTCACAGCATCGGGATCTTTCTTCTTACGTGGTTTTGTGACCTTTTTGGTTGTGTCATGTGATGCAGCCTTGGCGTTGCCATTTGTGGTATTTGTTGAAGTTGACGTAGCGGGCGGAATTTGTGGTGGACGAGGAAGTTGGGGAAATGCAACATCTCCAGGACGCAGAAACTGAGGCTGCGCGGGCGCGACACTGATGGTATCGGAAAGCCCTTGTGGCGGAGAAGACATGGGCGAGGAGCCCCCAGAGCTTTGTCCATCGCCGACCGCGGCCATGACGAACACCAAAAACGAAAAAAGGGTTGATCGTAGTACAGCGGCCGAGAAGGAACAAGTGATATGGCAAGAAGTTACCGAATCGGAAATTGCAGAAATGCAAGATCAGATCTGCTGGGCAATGACTGCAATAGTTGCCAGCAAAAGGGTGATAAGTCTAAAACCGAAGAGACACGATGTGGTCAAACCACTCGAAGCTACGCGGAAGCCTGTAAAAAGCGACCACCAAGCCGAGGACGTTTTGGAATTCGAAATCCGGACGGGGTCCTTGTTGCGATGCGAGTGCGACGACAACAATTGAACAGTCGATTACACACGGTTGAATGGCGAAAGACAGTCGAAGGCTTTGGACTTTGATGCAACGCTCGATGGTTGATAATGATCGATGGAAAATCGCAAGGGATGAGCAGAGTTGATGAAGCAGGAATTCCAGGCGTACAAGAAGCCACACAGCAAGTTGTAAGGAGAGAGAGAAGGAAAGATGGAAAAGGAAAGAGAGGCAGAAAGTGCGCGATGTTGGCTTCTTAGAACGTGAGCCCAGGGTTTCCTGCGCTGCTGGCTGCGGGAACAAGTGGCCGAGAACGATCAAACGAACAAACCCAGCTAAAGCCAGTTATGATTTAGGCATGAGGGGCGCTAGAGAACGTGCTGTGACATCCGTGATTCGGTTTGACTAGGTCAATCTTTCGGGGGTGAAGCGTGTATCTATTGACTATAGTCATACATGCATTTTGCGGCCGTTAGACATTTGTATCCCCGTGACAGATTTCAACTACACTGGATCGATCTTTCCACTCTTGACAACTCTTGTAGCTTGTATTTGGCATCTTGAGTTACCACTTGGATACAGAAAATGCAAGTAGATCAGTCAGTCCCGAGCAAGCTTGGCTTACTAGGATTGCCGAAAAAGACATGTCGAATGATGGCGATGAGACAGGTGATACATGCTTGGATCTAAGTACATCAGACGTAGCTCTTCTCATATATCTAAGCGAAACATCAGAATGCATCGCCTCGTTTTTATAATCTTGCTGCGAGTATGCATGAACGTCGTCCAGGGCCTACCTACTTCAAGGAGGATCGATGTTGCTCCGGATTTAAGAATAGAGTAGCCGAACAAAATAGTGGGGCTTCCCGCAGCTCGTGCATAAGCAGCCCGATCTCTCTTTCCCAAAAATGTTTTGACAGCTCGACTGCTGCTTCTTAAACACAGACAACATGACACTACGAGGGCAGCATTTCAGCATAGACGACTTTGACGCAGAAAACTCGCCAGATGCCAGAAGCGCCCCTAAAGTGTTCAATCCATTCGGTTTCGTGGCCGATGTCCAGGAACGCAAGCCGACAGCCGCACCCACGCCTCCACAACCACCTGCCTTCAAGACCTCTTCTCAAAGCGGCTTCCCTGCACATCGCAAGCGCCATGTCACATCTAGATTCATGAAGAGCAAGCAGCAGGATCCGTCTCCTGCAGTGCCAGTACAACGACCGCAAGACAATTTTGCCGACCTCGAAAACGACAATGACGACTTCATGACCGCTGAGAGGCGGCGCATAGATGACGAGAACCGTCAAAGAATCGCCGAGATGTCTCCCGAAGAGATTGAAGAAGAACGCAGGGAATTACTTTCATCACTGGATCCGTCCTTGGTCCAGCGCCTTCTGAGTCGCGCAACCATCGAAGAAGGAGGAAGTAATGAGGATTTTCCCGGCCTGCAAGAGAAGAAAGAGGAAACTGTTCAAGAGAAGCCAGCACAACCTGAAGTTATGAAAGCTCGCAAGACTGTGAAATTTGCTGAGGTGGATGACGAAACAGCGCCCGCAAAGATCGATGGAGATGGTCAAGACAGAACTGGATCGATCAAGCACAAGCACGGCCAATCCGGCCACGATGCTGCAGCAGAGGTCGCCTTGCCAACAGACTCTACCATCCACTTTCCCCGACCGCCTCAGCCACCTTCGCTCGATCCATCAGACCCAAATTTCCTCGAGGACTTGCATGAAAAATACTTCCCCGATCTGCCGGCTGATCCTGAGAAGCTAGAATGGATGACTTCTGCGCCTTCGAATGCATACTCTGTCTCACAATCGTCTCTCGATCCTAAAGATATTCGCTTCGCTTTCACTGGCGCATTAATTCCACCAAGTCTTGCAGCAGAGATACCCGTCACAATGGGCTTGCACCATCACGGCAATGCTCCCGATGCCGCAGGCTACACGATACCTGAACTTGCCATGTTGGCTAGATCCAGCGTACCTGCTCAGCGCTGCGTGGCCTTCCAGACCCTTGGTCGCATTCTGTACAGGCTTGGTAAAGGCGAGTTTGGTGATCCTGGAGAGGAAGGCCAAGGTACAGTCGGCGTTGAAGACACACTTGGAGAACTAGCAAGAGGCCTGTGGTTCGAAGTCAAGAAGGAAAGTGTGCTCGAGATCTGTTTGGCAGAGAGTGAGGGTAGAGGTGCTGCAGGAGGAAGGCACATGGGCGCTAGAGCATATGCTACAGAAGCTGTATGGCTCTGGCAGCAGGGTGGTGGTCGTCGCTGGAAGGCCGGATAGAGTTGCATATCATCAACGAAGTCATGAAACAATACAATGCATACAAGACCTCTCTCGAACACTGGCGCGACCTTCAGTGTGAGGAAGTAAGCTCCCGTAACACATAATACATCAAGGGAACAGGATCTGCCTCAAGCCATCATTTTACAATCCTCAGGCTCGCGTTCGCAAACGATCCGCTTATTTGACGTGAATCGATGCAATATCGTGCCTGCTTCACGGCCAGGAGAATTACTCATGAGAAGAAAAGATTGATGAAGTTCAAAACAGGGTGGCCCTATCATCAATTCGACATCTGCGAATCAGCTCGCCAAAGGGCTATGCAATGCGGACCGAGAACGGAAATTACTGCTTTGAAGTAAGCTGATGAGAAACCACAAGTACAATCATACGGCAGAGCGATTTCCATCGGAACAGAAAGATGTGTCGTTGCGATATTCGGGGTCGAGCACGCAAGCGACGACCGAAAGGGAAGGTAGGGCCGACCACGGCGTTGACAACAGCGACGACGCGCTGTGACTTTGTTCACTTTTGATCATTTCTCAAATTCGCATCCTTCTGATTTCAAAGGACCCATTAACGATCCCGAGAAGATGGCTGACGCAGCAGAGGAAATTGAAAGAGAAGGTGGCAGTCGAGCTGTCAAGGATCTGTTTGCTGGTGCTGTTGGCGGTATTGCGCAAGTGTTGATTGGTGAGTGAACTTTATATCTGTCGAGCAGGAGGAGGTAACAGTGGGAAGAGCACGGAATTGTTTGGGGTGATTGAGTATCCAGGGGTAAAGAAGACGGAAGAAAAAGATCTGTTGCATGTTAGAGAGCTCGATGATACCTGTTCTTCGTTGCTGACGATGATACATCTCAGGTCAACCTTTCGGTAAGATGTCTAGATTGTTCTCATGAAAACAACCGATCCTGATATTCTGGAAGATATCGTCAAGGTCCGCCTGCAAACAACAACACAGTACTCGGGCGCCGCAGATGCAGCATCCAAGATCTTGAAAAATGAGGGTGCAGCTGCCTTTTACAAGGGTACACTAACACCACTGGTTGGTATCGGTGCATGCGTAAGTATCTCCCCACTCGTCCGCATACACTGCAGAGATGGATGAGTGGACATCTGAACTCTCCCTGAGCCGCCCTAACTCCAAACAAGGTATCTGTTCAATTCGGCGCATTTCATTATGCCCGCCGCTCCTTTGAGCGCCAAAACGCAGCAAAGACTGGCGTCCTCGAGAGCCCTCAACCCCTCTCATACAGCCAATACTACGCCGCCGGCGCCTTCGCCGGTATCGCCAACACACTAATGTCCTCACCAATCGAACACATTCGTATCCGCCTGCAAACCCAACCCCACGGCGCAGCACGCCTGTACAATGGCCCCATCGACTGCGTGAAAAAACTGTGTGCTCACGAAGGCGTGCTCAAAGGTTTGTACCGCGGCACAGGCGTGACCTGGCTGCGTGAAGCCCAAGCCTACGGTGTCTGGTTCACCGCGTTCGAATTCATGATGAACCAAGATGCCAAGCGCAACGGTATCGAGCGTAAAGAAATCCCGACGTGGAAGATTGCGCTCTATGGCGGTCTGGCGGGTGAGGCGCTCTGGCTGGGAAGTTATCCGTTCGATGTCGTCAAGTCCAAGATGCAGAGTGATGGGTTTGGCGCCCAGCAGAAGTACAAAGGTATGCGTGATACTTTTGCGCAGACTTGGAGGGGTGAGGGTATGAGGGGTTTCTGGAGGGGCATTGGACCTACTCTGTTGAGAGCCATGCCCGTCTCTGCGGGCACTTTTGCCACGTAAGTTTTTTCTATCTCTGTTGTTCTCGTGGGATTTGACATGTGCTGACTGAATTCATAGTGTCGAATTGACCATGCGTCTGATCACTTAGATATCTTACAGCTATTCGTCATGCAAAAGCAAAACGTTGTACATCCTTCAGATCGAAAAGGCACAGAGACAGTGTTTTTGTGATATGTTCTTGATTTCAGAGCACGAAAAGACGTGATACACAAAAGTGTACGGGGCGTGAAAGATAAAGATTTTTTTTTGTACACATCGACTCAAATAGAACGCCTGGCTTTTTCTCCATCCCAAACTGGAAAAGAACCCAATCTATGCTTTACATTGATACAGTTTGTCTAGAAGGCCACTCAAGAAGTTCGTCTCAGAGCATACTGGCCTTCGTCGGCAGCAGGAGCATTCTTTCTTTCTTCGGCCAGCTTGCGCAGCTCCTCCTGGTCTTCGGCAGACAACTCCTCGCCGTACGCCTTTCTCTTTTGAGCGATCATTCTGCGAAGAGTGGGGTCTGCGGCTTCCTGACGCATCTTGAGAGCACCACGGTAACTGCCACCCTCGTAGGGGTTCTTGCCCTTGCCGCCTTCTTGAGCGTGCAATGCGGCGGCTTCCTGCTGTGTCAACGGGTCATCCATCAGGTCCTGTGCCTCTTCCTCAAACTCTGCACCAGTTTTGGCATCGACGGGTTGACTCTCGAAAGCTTCCGACTCGCCTTCTGATGGCACGTTGAAGGCAGCGCGGGAACGGCGCAGCTTCTCTCTCAGCTCAGCCAGCTCTGTCGTCTCTGGAACCTCTTGCTCGGGGGAGTGCATGTCGAATGCGGCCTCGACGGCGTCCTCTTCAAAGTCGGCAAATGAGGCGTACTCGTATGCGCTCATCATGGTCTGCTCGGCCCGGTCTAGCACACGGGCATCCTCGTCGGCTGGGGTGTTTGAGGTGACAAGGCGTTGGTCGTCTTCACTGGAACCTGCGTTCGGGTCGAATGATTGTTCGCCTTGGTGGGCGGCTGCAATCTGGTCGGCGGTAGGGGGATCAAGGTTGTGACTTGGCTGGTATGTGACATTGCCACTGGCGGCCTGGTTCAGGCGCCACTTCTTGCCTGACTCAGCGGCACGACCGAGGACACCTCCGATGAGGTTGATACAACGAAGACTGTGTTTGGTTAGTGATCAAGTATGCGGCAAGTAGAAGGAAAGAGCGCACCTGTCATCGTTGGCAGGGATGGGATAGGTAACCCAGGTAGGGTTTGCGTCAGTATCGATGACACCGATGGTAGGAATGTTGTTCAGACCGCACTCGTGCAGCAGGACGTAGTTCTCGAGAGGGTTCAAGCACACGACCAGATCAGGCTTGAGAGCGCCCTTTGCCTCGAGCTGCTCCTCGAAGCCCTTGACTTCGTTGTCATTCTCGTCGACAACCCTCGTGCGACATCTGCCCAGAATCTGAGGACCGTTGGTAATGCTGCCAGGAATCCAGCGATCGAACAAGTGACAGCCGCCAGCCAACTCGGCAGCCTTGACGACAATTCGGTCCTGACCCTCGCGAGTACCAACAAAGAGAATCAAGCCACCACGCTGAGCGACAGCGCGAACAACGGCACATGCTCTGCGCAAGTGGGAGGCGGTCTGGTCGAGCGAGATGATGTGAATACCCTGACGCACACCAAAGATGTAGCGTGCATTGGAGGGGTTCCAGAGCGAGGTAGAGTGACCGAGATGAGATTGCGAGGCAAGAAGGAGTTCGAGAGAGATGTCGCTGGGCGAGGGAGGCTGGGTGACTTGGGTATGTGGTTGGTACGTTGGAGCGAGGACGGAACCGATGCGGTTGGTGACTTTTTGATGGTGTTTGAAGGCGCGGTAGTCTTGAGCGACCTGGTCGCCGTCTACGGGAGGTTGGACGCGCGAGGAGAAGGAGTAAGAGGAGGGATCAATAGGCTGGTTCTGTTGCAGGCAAGTGGGCGACGAGTGGAGGCATCGCGCAGGCTTCTTGGGCACGGCTTTGCGGGCTGTCGGATGATGAGAAAGTGCGAGGCTACAGCGACAGCAACATGGACATACCTTGCCGCAGGGCTATTGATCGTAAAATCATTAGAGAGCGGTCGTTATTGGGGGGAGAATGGCGGGTTGGCGCAGCAGTGGGAGCGTGAACATTTCCAACCTCGACGCAAACTTCGGCTTGGCATGACCGAGACGAGCGGCATCCGGGCTGCATCGCAGTTGCAGTTTCCTAACAAGAAAAAAGAAACAACCTCTCAGACAGGCAAGTGCGACTCTGTCTGGCGCCTTCGATGCCATGTCGACTCCAGCCGTACATCTGGATCTCCGATGATGCCCTCGCTGCCGCCTACCGTCGCTTTGCAAACACCTGTCGAGTCAACCCCCGACGCCATGGCAGCAGTGTGCCGGGTCCATTGGAGGCCCGTCGCCGCCTTGCAAGGAGACGTATGGCTGGCATGACCATGGTCGGTCCCTCTCCAGGCCTCATGCCCGACTTTGGCGCCCTGTTTGGGTCTGGAGGGCTCGACATGACCTCGCTTTGGTCTCCACCCACTTCTGACCCCTCGCGTGCCTCGACACCGCCAGACTATTATTCCGATCCCTCCCCTTCCAGTCCTCACACCCTCTCTGAAATCACGAAACACCCTCCAAGCTCTCGCGAGACTCGGCCATCATCTCGGACGCCTTCTTTGGACGAGTACCGCTTCCTACTAGTCTCATGCCATACTCTGGACTCTATGCGACAAGCTCATGCTCGACTGCATCCTGATCTAGACGTTCCACCCGACTTCAGCCAAGCCGCCTTCCGGACGTTGCTGCGACATTCAACCCATGATCAGGTCGTGGCCTTCCTACAGAGTGACCTGAATCATGAATCCGCCCGAAATACACACGCATACATCCTCCATCTTCTCGAATCCAAGGCCCGTTCTGAACTCATCAGCGAGGCTTACTGTCTTGCTTGCGAAAAGATTACCCTGGGCACCATGCAATTGCAAGAATTGACCAGCCTACTCTCACTCAACCCTACAGCTAATCGACTTGATCCACAATTGCTCCTGGAAACTCATACCATGCTTTTTGAATCTCTAGTCGAAGTCTATGCCCCACAGACTCCTCCAACCACTCTCATACTCAGCCTGTTGGAGAACCTGCTTTCTGTGCATCAGTGCCCTGAAATGCTTGCTCTCGTCTCCAAAATCCTTCCACTTACTGGACACCAGGGTCTTCAGCTTATCGCCGAACATCTCAGTTTGATCGTCATGTCTCATGTTATGCGTGTCGAGGACAAAACACTGCTACATTCATTCCTGGCCGCCATACCTTCCCAAGCTTTCGAGGGCATAGTACTACAAAGCACATATAACGTCATCAGCGTGATCGATACTTCTGAAGACCTCATGTCACTTTCATCTTGCGCCAAAGGATTTGTTCGCTGGTTCGAAGATCTCTATGACTTCCGTGCTGCAATCTTTCAACCTTCAGCGACCTTCGCTACTCTTCTTTTCCCTATTCTCGCTTCAAAATTCACCATCGTCGAGCTCGGTGCTCTTCTAAGGAAATTCCATCCTGCAGATGCTGCGACTATCATCTTACACCATTGGATCAAACCCGCGATAGTTGAGGTGCCGGAACCCACAAGCGCTTTTCTTGAGGACCAATCCCTCACCCTTCAGTCGTCGCCAGCTCACCACATACGTCCTCAGATGCAAGACTTCTTCCAGACTTATGGCGTCAGATATACCATCTCACGGTCTACCAACAAAGCAAAAGCTCACCGGGAACCTATTTTGACACGCCAAATCATTTTCGATGACATCGCCACTACATTCCAAGAACTTTGCAGTTCCGACAAGTCTGGGTTCCGTAATCGTGGAGCACCTTGGGTTACTCTCTTCTCGCTATTGAGCAAGAATAAAATCGATTATGCTGGCTGGCTCGACCAGGTTTTTCAAGTGCTGAAAGCCTACAAGTCGCCTACATGGACGTACATGTTTTTTGTGAAATTGACTAATCGCAAAGTACAAATCCCATACTCGCTTGCTGTGGAGTTGATGAGATTTTTCATCGATGTCCGGAAACCGACCTGGGCGGTCGACATTTTTGCCCGACCAGGTGCCCATCAGTGGATTTCGGATGTACCTGAACTACTGTTTGCCCTTGTCGACACCACCACCCTTAGGACGGATTCCTTGTTTAAATTGATCAACAGTAACAACTACTCAAACTCTCTGCCGATGGGAGCACGCTCGACACCCAAAAATCCGCTCTCACAGGAATATGCACGGATGGTGAATCATGTTGCATATGCCATAGCCAAGTCGCCGTTGATAAATTCAAGCATGGCGTTCCGAAGAGTGAAGGACTGTTTGCATTACCTGCAAGATCGCGGCGCCCCGTTGTCACACATGATGTCTCGAGCCCTTGTGCATGCGGGTGTGACGCGACCACTCCGAGAAGGTTGTTGGCTAAGCACAGTCAAGTTTCAATGGATTTTACGTTTCGTGCGCGAGATTGAAGGAGACGAAATAGCAGACAAGCTCGACGAAGCCGCGTTCACCATCAGATCCCAAAACTTCGAGGCGAACTTCGAAAAGATGCACATGATGAGCAGTCTGGAGTTGGCAGCGGATCGAGTGGCGTGGGAGTATCGGAAGCAGTTTGGCCATGAATCTCATCGATGGACGAAGCGGACACCACCGTACAAGCCCGCTGCTCCTAAAAAGGCCTCTTCGAAGGGCAGTGCTCCCAGGCGACACAGAAAGTAAAGTCAGCTTGAAACCTGGGTGATCAATCAACCTTTTAAACATAGATTTATATATTGGTACAACCTCATAGATGTAATATACATGATGCAAACGAAACATTTTCATCTGCACAGCACGCTATGGCTCCTGAAAAGTCCAATCACTTCGACTTTGTGCCTGAGGGGCCCTCAGTCTCGACCATGCATGGCGGACAAGATATGTCAAGGACAAAAGGAATCGAGACCAAAAACCAAAAAGGAAACGTCGACGCCCATGTGGTTCGAACACATGCCTCCGAAGAGATTAGATAACAGAATATGATTCAAGTCTAACGCCTTAACCACTCGGCCAGAGCGCCTTCTGAGTTTGAGGAAAATTTGGGCTGATATGGAGTCAGCGTGTATCATGAGCATTCTCCGAGGTCAACAGATGCTGCGACCTTGGAGCCTATGGTACAGAGTTGATTCAATTGCACGTCGGATTTTCAGGATCTCGAGACGGCACTCTGAACGGGCGACGCTTCGCGGCTGCCTGGTCTGAGTGGCATGAACCCGGAGGTGCAGACAATTCACATGGAGCCGCCAGTCGAGACGTCGGGAGCCGGGAATGTCCTTGGCAAGCGTGAACCCACGCAGACAAGCCGGAGTTAAAGGGAGGGCATCTTTGGGGTTGTCATGTCGCATGCGAGTCTCCACAGTCAGGTTTGCGACAAGGCGAATATCATCTTGACAAAGCCTACTGATTTCCAGGCGGGAAATGTAGCGGGTCACCAGTCGCCATGGACAACAAATCACAATCGCCGGTGCTCACCAAAAAGCACTCTCTCGCCGACATTCGCTTCCCTTCTCCAGGCTCAGGCTCCGCATACGGCTGTGGTATGACCATCTCCGCAACGAAGACAACCGTGGTATACCCCTCTCTGACACTGTCTAGATCATGTCAAAAGCCAACTCGAAGCTTCGCAGCCCGATCTGATCAAGCGGTATACAACATTGATGCAAGCAGTACACAAGACCGGCGCAATCGGTCCTCATCTTTCAAAGTCGTCCGCCATCTCACTACGACCGACCTACCTTTGCCTGGAGTGTTCGAATGTCTTTCCGGCCGAACAGCGCAGTCAGCATGACAAGAAGCACGCGCTTTGTAAGAGCACAGACACCGCCAGGCAGTCCAAGTCCTGACAACAGCATAGGCGTGGAATCAAGCAAGGGCAACGTGTATTGCCGAGAGTGTGAAGACTTTGTCTACGACAACGCCCTTGAAGAGATACGGACACAGCAAGGTATGTGCTCTTCAAGAGTGCATCATTCAAGGCCCGGACTGACCGCCTCAAACAGGCAAGAAGCGCAAGCATGCCGTATTCATGTCCGACGTCGATTCCAAGATCCTAGCTGCCAATGCTGCGGCCACACCATGCCGCGCGAAAGGCCTCCGGGGTCTCTACAACATGGGACAGACATGTTTCATGTCGGTCGTCCTCCAATCACTCATCCACAACCCGTTTATCCGTTCCTTCTACCTCTCCGTCGGCCATCGCTCTCTCGACTGCGAACGTGAAGCATGCACTTCATGCGCCTTGGACGACATTATTACCGAATTCCACAGCACAGAAAAGGCGGAAGGCTATGGTGCAGTGGCCATGCTCCAAGGCAGCTGGAAAGGAGGGGGTAGTCTGGCTGGCTATCAACAACAAGATGCCCACGAATACCTGCAGTTCATCCTGAACTCTCTCCATACCACAAATCTAGAAGAGGATGAGAAGGAAGAGAAAGCCGAAGACTGCAATTGCGTCATTCACCGCGCCTTCTGTGGTCTCATGCGTAGCACAGTCGTGTGCTCAAAGTGCAAGAACGTCACGGCCGCTGTGGACCCGTTCATGGATTTGTCTCTGGATCTCAAAAGTTCTGGCCCAAAGAAGAGAAAGAACGAAGCAGCTGCAACTCCACAAGCTATTGATCTGACAGAATGTCTCGATCGGTTCACAAGTCCGGAAGTGCTACAAGCGTCAGAATATCGTTGCAGAGAATGCGACAGTCAGCAAAGCGCCACCAAGCGACTCGCCCTGTCACGGCTTCCACCTGTCTTGCCGATACACCTGAAGCGCTTCTCACACTCCAAGACGTCATCTACGTCTATCAAGCTTGATGCCAAAGTTCACTTCCCCAATGTTCTGGATTTACAACCTTATGTCAGTCGTGCACGGCCGAAAAAGGGCGGTGGTGAAGCCAACGGGACCAAAAATGGTGGAGACGCCGAGAAAGGCACAGCACCAAGGCCTCTATATGAGCTCAGTAGTGTCATTGTGCACAAGGGCAAGATGGATAGTGGACACTATGTCAGCTATGCTCGGGAAGGCGATGAGTGGTTCCTCTTCGACGACAGCAAAGTGGTCTTGGTCGAAGAGAAGGAAGTGCTTGCCGCCGAGGCATATATGCTTTTCTACATTGTTCAGGAGATTGAGGTCTAAACAGGACACAATTGGCGTTCGGGGTTCATCTCAATGTATCGATTTAGCATTCCAGCCAGCACGAACGGCGTCGGCAGTCTTTTATTGCCACAATTTCGCAGGTACACAGACCCGCTGGATGGAAGATCAATCTCATCGTATCCTATGATTTTACAGGGTGGGCTTTGATTGCAGATACCATGTTCCCTCGTCATCATGTACTCTCCCCTCCTTTTTGAGCTTCTCCAAAACCTGCAACACACCCCTTTCCGCCGGCGCATGCAGATTCTCAGGATACCCCTTATAAATCACCCTCACCATATCTATCGACCGCCACCCCTTCTTACCCTCTTCGCTCTCCCTACCCAACACATCCACAATCTGCCCTTCACGTTCCAGTCGATGACGGATATACTCTTGAATCTTTGCCTTGCCATCCTCAATCACAGGGCCATGCCCCGGATAAGCTCTACCAGAAAACTCATGCTGCATCCTCTGCAGACTATCCATATACACGGCCAGATCTTCAAACACAGCCGTACCTTGACCTAACACATTGTCTCCCGTAAACATCGCATCTTCTTCTTCCAGTATCAACGCCATATGGTCGGCTGTATGTCCTGGACAGTAAAACGCCCTCAACGTCGCCCCCTGCGTCTCAAACACCTGTCCATCGCTGATACCCTTTTGGTCCTCCCCAGGCTGGTTTTTGTAGATTTGGGCAGAAGGGTTGAGGGAAAGCAGGTCTTTTATCCCGCCGACGTGGTCAGGGTGCCAATGCGTGAGGATCACTTTTGTGACTGCGGCGTTTTCTTGCTGCAGGGTTTGGCGGAGGGTGGTGAGCCAGGTGGGTTTTCCTTCTCCGGTGTCGATTAGGAGGCGGGTTGGTCCTTGGCCTACTAGGTAGGTGTTTGTTCCTGTGTTTGATCATTCGTGAGTAATTACTTTCTTGAAGTGGGGAGGTTTTTGGAAGATGTGGTTTGGGTGTACCCTGTAGAGTGAACTGTTGCGAATCGTGTTAGCTATCTGGTTGGTCTTGAAGTGTCAATCGGGGGATTGGTTGTCTTTGCCTTTCCTGGGTTTCCGCCTAGTATTCTGATTACTCGCGAGCTGATGCGCTCGATTTCTGGAAGATGTACAAGACTTGATGCCATGATTGTTGGTGTTGAGTAGGTAAGTATCAAGCTGACAGAAGAAAAGGTTCAAATCTATGGTCAAAAGGAACCTATCATTCACCTGGGGGTTTCCCCTAGAAAAATAGGTATCTCTATCATCATGGAGTTGTCTCCAGTCATACCTCGGCTGTGAGTATGGAGAATTAGCGGAGTTTCGAACAGACAGCTTTACAGAACCGGCAGGGGTGGGCCCTGCTCTTTCAAGCCAAGACGACCCTGATCGAGCACATTGTGGGGGTTTTGGAGAAGCCGAATATTTCGAGATTCTCGTTTGAGAATTTCTTTGCACCCAAACGACAACTTTTTGTACGAGAAATATATATACCCATCAAAATGGGCTTGACAGACGATTTTGACGAGGATGACCGCCCGTAAGCCTTTTTACCTTATAACATATTCTTGCAACACCTCAATTACTGATGTCGAAGCAAACAGTCAACTAGACCCCTCGACTCTCGCAGCACTGCAGGAATTCTACACTGAGCGAGACGAACGAGAAAAGCAATTCCAAGACCTCAAAGCCAAAGCCGAAGATGAATTCGACGGCTCAAAGCCTTTGAGCATGGAGTTGTTTGCCGAAAGCTGGCAGGACAGCCAGTTTTGGTACAAAGATGAGACGGCGACTGTTTTGGCTGAGCAGTTGCTCGATGGTGTCACGGCCGAGAGCAAGATTGCTGTCGTGTCGGCGCCGAGTGTGTATATTCAATTGAGGAATTTGCTGGTACGTGTTTTTGAAGATGGAGGGGGAAAAACAGAGGGAAATGTGCTGATTTCCAGAGCAGAATGATCGTGAGAGATATCCGATACGACCAAAGCTGATGCTTTTTGAGTTTGACGAGAGGTTTGGTGTTTTCAAGGATGATTTCACTTTCTATGATTACAGGCAACCGTTCAAGTTGGATGGTGAGATTGTACAGGGTTGATTATGAAAAAGAATAGAAGCTAATTATCAGCACAGCTAGCTTGAAGGGTGCTTTTGACCGGATCATTTGTGATCCACCGTTCTTGAACGAGGATTGCCAGTCGAAAGGTGAGTTGATACGACTATCCGTGGAAATTTGGGCATTGCTGATATACATGGTAGCCGCACTCACAGTCCGTTGGTTGGCTAGCACATGGGAGGCTCCTCTCAGACTTATCCAGTGCACTGGTGAACGCATGGAGAGTCTGGCTCACAAGCTCTACGGCAAGGCTGGCATGCGTACTACGACCTTCTTGCCAGAACATTCAAAGGGCTTGAGCAACGAGTTCAGATGCTATGCCAACTTTGAATGCGATGCCTGGAAATTCCAGTCATAAGAACACAGAGGATGCTGTCTTCTTTGACAAGTAGATTTAATTCCGATTAGATTTGATAGAAGCGATATGGTTTGCTCTGCCAATCAGATGCCGTAAACAATTCTAGACAGGTTTCGTAAAAGAACAATCCCGAAACAAGCCAGGAGTCAGAGCTCCACCCCGCAATCGTCATTCCCCATCGGCATCTCGGACGAGTGCAAGCAAGCACAGCATCAGCAACTGAAGGAGGGGCTTTCACCAACTTGTTTTGTTATACAGACAACACCATTCCAGACCTTTGTCACACACCAGTGAAAATTCCACATTCTACACACACAATCATGGCTGCCGCCTGTATCTTTTGCAAAATCATCAAGGGTATGAAAAAAAAAAAATCACCGTCTACCTACCCCCTCTTCCAGCTTGCAAACACACATCAGCCCCATGGCCCCGTACAAAACAGCTGCTAAATCACAATTTCCACAAACACAGGCGAGATCCCATCGATGAAACTCTTCGAAAGCGACAAAGTCTTTGCCTTTCTCGATATAAACCCTTTGAGCTACGGTCACGCTGTATGTTTTTCCCTCTCTCTCTCTCCCCCTCCTATCGTCTCCTCTCTTCCCTCTTCCATCTTTCCCCCCCAACCAGACTGAAAAAAACCCTTTGTCCTAATAGCTCGTAATCCCAAAACACCACGGCGCAAAACTGCACGATATCCCCGACGACCAGCTCACCGAAATCCTGCCCGTGGCAAAAAAGATCGCCCTCGCCATAAACGCGTCCGACTACAATATTTTGCAAAACAACGGTCGCATCGCGCATCAGGTCGTCGATCATGTGCATTTCCACATGATTCCCAAGCCGAATGAAAACGAAGGGTTGGGCATCAGTTGGCCGCAGCAGCAGGGCAATCAGGACAAGCTCAAAAAGTTGAAGGAGGAGATTTTGGCAAAGATGTAGAAAAGGGAAAAGAAGACCACTTGCAACGGAAACAACGCAAATTGGGCGGATGAGCTTGGAGCAGGCAAAGAAGATGTTCTTTGGAATTGGAATGTATAACTTTTTGTCATCTTCCAGCTCACAACTCTGGTGAGGTCTAGCCATGGGTGCATGTTCTCATCATACAAAGCCACTGCATAGAGCAAGGCCTCCACATACCCAGGCCGGCCACCACAATACCCACACTGTGACTCCAGTCCACACTCTCTCAACCCTCCACGCCCATGCCGCAGCTGCTATGACTTGGTCAAAGCTCTTGCCCGTCACGAGACCAAAGACGTGCAATGCAGCTGGCGGCGAGGTAGCGACCATGATAGCTACCGACAAGACTCCCGACAGCACCTTTACGGCAAGCGGCCATGATTTCGGCGGTGCAAAGGGTCGGACAAAAGAGAGAGGCGATGCGAAAAGTCCGACAAACAGGGCTTGGGAGAAGTTGAGGGTCGCGAGAGTAGAAAGCGCGGCTCCAAGCAACAGCAGGGAGAAACATTGGATGAGGGTGAAGGTCTGTGGTGGGAGGTGCAGGGTTTTGCCGAGGGTAAATGCGAGAATGGCCGGCATAGTGACGGTGGGTGTCATAAGAGCAACAAGCAAGGTGAGTGATGCCTGAGGGCGTATTAGCATTAGATCAAGATCGCATTTCTCAAGCATGACGAACCTTTTCTGGAATCTGGTTCAGGATGTAGAATGGCACAAGACCTAAAGCGTGGACGCCAAGGACAATTGCCAACGGACTGAAGAGATCTCTCTGGACCACTTGGAGATCGGCAGAAGGGACAAGTGCCACACTGTCTCCTTCTTTGACAAGAGTCATGTCGGGCTTCTTTTCGCTCTTGGGCGAAGCCGGACTTGGGCTCTGGCGTTGTGGCTGACCACTTTGCACCCAAAGCAAGATACAGGTGATAGTAAAGTTGACAGCGATGAGCATGGCGCTAGGTAGATAAGTGCCAATGCTGACAAAGCGGTTGGCTTGCATGAGCAAGTAGAAGAAGAAACTCTGATGCAAGTGCTCAAGGAGATTGTTCACGCTGCGGAAAAGACTCTCGACTGTTCTGCCAAGTGAGATCTCGTCGTGCCAACCGTCTCCGACTGTTTGCAGAGTAATGGCGTCAATGTGATAGGGCATGAAGACACTGTGAGGACCGCTTGCATGACCTACAGCTTGGTTCATCATACCCCTGAGCATCGTGTCAAGACGTTCGCGATAACTGTCTTTGTGGTCCCACATGCGCTGGATTGTACAGCTGACGCCCAACTGGCCTTGGGCAATGTTGACAGCGGTGTTGACGAGATCGAGATTTGGTAGCTGGCCATTGATGCCGTCGTATACGACATGAAGCTTGTCGAAACGGTGACCCCATGGACCAGCAGGATAATCGACAGCAATTGCAGCTTGGAGAGCACCAGCCTTGATGTTCAGAGCATCGACGGCGGTCGCGTCGTGCGTGTCATGATAGGCGTCGACCCAGGCGTGGGGACCATATGTACTGTCTGATGGAATCATGACAATGATGTCCTTTGACCAGATGGACCAGCGCTTGAAGTACCTCGCCAAAGTCAACAGCAGAGCAACACCGCTGTAGTTGATCTTGTCGTCCATGTTTCTCCAAGCAGCGATCAAGACCATGGCTTCCGTAGCGTCGGCTCGAGGGCCTTGCAGCAGAGCATAGACATTCTGACCCGTCTTGTTTTGGCCAGAGATGGAGTAGGCGTAGTTCTGAATGTCAGGCTTCAGGCCATTGGCGGCAAGCAGGTGGTGTAGCTTCTGAGAACGCTCCTCGGTGGGCAGCTCATCCATCAGGGCGACTTCTTGTCTGTAGGCGCGAAAGACATTGTGTTCGCTGCCACCAAAGTAGGTGTGGACTTGACCGGGCAGGATGGCGTTCTCGGAGACGTAGGTGCGGCGGGAATAGTCGTCGAGCGGCAGCAGCAGCAGCCAGGCGACGCCAATGACGATGCACAGGGCCGACAGGTAGGGCGGGAGACGGGCAAGACGGCGGTTGTGACGGAGACTGAGCAGTCCTGCTTCAGACGGTGAGTTTGGTGTCAAAGTCGGAGTCGCAAAGGGCCATCTTACACAATAGAGCGGCCATGGCGGCGTCGGGAGGTGGTCGTCGCGGATGGGACTGGGTCGGCGGAGCGTTTGGCGTGTTGGTGTCGTCTCGGGCTTAGTCTCCTTTTCAGCTCCCTTCGCTCGCTCTTGCTCTTGGGTTTGCTCCTGCTGTTGCTCTCGTCGCTTGCAATTCCTCTGTCGATGCCGTCCTTTTCGTTGCCGCACTTCGACGCACGTCGTGTGCGCTCCTATCTCTTCCGTCTGCCCTTGTGCACGCGTGCGCTTCTGCTTGTTATAGTCGCTTTCTGGATCGCCAGTCTGAGGCTGTCCTGGTTCTCACAATGGGCCGCTTTGATTCCTTCTGAGATGAACTTGCAAACAAGTATTGCATGTCCTCTGCATATTCTCGTGCCATCTGTCTGACCGTACGACCAGTGTACCGATTGAACACCTTTCCCCTGCTCCACGTCGGCTTCATACACATGACTGTCAACATCTTTGCCCTGACGCCGCTCCTCGAACGCTTCGAGGCCGAGAATGGCACCCTCCCGACCCTACTGCTCTTCACCGGCCGTTCGTCTCCCATGTCCTCGCTGCCCATTCATCCGTCTGACCAGTCTGCTAGCCTTCGGCCTCCTCCCCGGTGGAAGCTACACCCTGATTGAACGCTTCGTCTTTCGTGCCAACACCACTGTTCAGGGCGCCAGGTCAGCTTGCTCGCTCCCATTACATACTTCTGCCCTTTGCTAACCCCCGTCGCAGCATCTGGGTCTTCCTTCTCCTGGCTTCCGAGTCCATCAAGACATACAAGCAGAACCCGTACTTCGCCCTGGGTCCTTACAACATTCCCACTTGGACCGCTCCCTTGATCGTAAACCTCTTTGTCGCTGCTCTGGTCCCCGGTACCAGCTTCCTCGGCCACCTCTGTGGTCTCGTGATTGGCTATCTCTGGGGTCTGGGCTACATCAAGTTCCTCGTGCCCAACGAAAAGATCCTGAGATGGATCGAGGGCAAGCTCAACCTGCTTGGTCGCCTGCCTCACTACGTATCTGTCGATCAAAAGACATATGGACGATACGGTGTACTCCCAACCACTGCATCACCAAGGCCCGTCCCGACACTCGCTCCACTGGGTAGTACACAGAGACTCGGTCCCTGATCTGCATTTTACTCGCATATAAAAAAGCTATATCTAATCCTCCAACCTTGGCACCACCTTTTCCATCCATTTACTCAAGTCTTGCAAGACGCTGGGCGACAGCGCATGCGCTAGGCCTTCATATTCCCTGATCTCCATGGCCGCATCGTCCACGCCCAGCTCTTTCAATTTGTTTAGTCCTTCGATCCACTTGCTACGCGGTATCAGTCTGTCCGAGGCTCCGCGGCCCAGGAACATAGGCACGTGGCCAACCACATGTGGTAGACTTGCCTCGGTTCGTATTTTTTGAATCATTTCGGGGAGAGGCAGGTAGCCCATCAAGCCCACAATGCCCGCAAGCTTTCCAGAATAACGACACGTCAATTCTGTGAGCAGTGCAAGAGCGCACCCCTGTGAGAAGCCTCCAAGCACTATGCGATTGGGTGGGATACCCCTCGACGTCAAATCGTCGATGAGGGATTCGACATATTTGACGCTTTTCCTCAGACCTTCGTCGTCTTCCTCTGGAGCCAACTCTGGCCGACCAGCAGGTGGTGGGTTCAATGACGAAGGAGTGTACCAAGCGTTCTGTCTGGCATCCATATTATGTGGTGCATTTGGGAAGATCCATTCCATGTATGGAAGCTTGTTTCCCTGATGGAATTGCGTGGCTATGTCTGAGAGTTGAGTGTGAGTCTTGTTGCATGCTTTTCGAGTATTAAGACGGACACATACTCTCCCATCCCAAAGCATCGTCGTCAAGACCATGTAAGAAGATGATGGCAGCACCATGAGCGGGGTCGGTGGTTGGCTGAGGAGCTGATTTGATCAGAGGAGCTTGTTGGTTTTGCATGTTGACAAGAGCGCTTGGACATGTGAAAGTGAAAGTGCGAAAAGGCAGACCCGAGGCAAACAGCATTCTTATACCTATGACTAAGTTCACGTATGATTTCAGAACACAAGCTTAATAGCTGTGCTGTTTCAGGGCGATGGTGCCTCCCCTCGCCCGTGGTGACAGCCATGTGGGGAAAACCGGGGAGCCGAAGACGACGAACAATTAATGCTTCAAGTTTTTGACAAGCAACGCACGCCATGGCACACATTGAAGAGCTGCCTACGACGGCAAAGGCGGCGGCGCCGGGATGGAGTTATGTCGTCGATACGGGTTACGATCCCTCCAAAGCCGCCATCAACCCTTCGAATCGCAAACGCGTGCGCGCCTCGGTCGCCGGCCTCAGTCAGGGCGACCTCACAGTTCGCCAGCAGACTGCCATCCAACGACATCTGGACGAACTAGACAAGGACAGTCACAAACCCGTCAGTATCGTCCCTCCAAAATCAAACCGTCGTCAGACTCAGAACACGCGGCGGATCTTGGCTTCGGGAAAGGACTTTTCGCATTACCTAGACCAGGACGAGGCCGCGTTGGCTCTGAAGCAGAATCAAGGGCCTGATGCAGATATCGAACCCCCAAAGCCACCGCAAAGAGCGAGCAAGACGCCCATTGCAAGACGCAAACCACAACCCGCCCCTACTCCAGTCGAATCTAGTCCTGCCCCGACGGCTGCTGCTTCCACTGCCGCTTCGACTGCTCCGTCAGCACCTTTGGTACCGGCTTTCCTCACGCCCTACCTTGTCGACTCTTCTACCGCTTCACAGAACATGCAGCACGATTCTCTGCTCTCACCACCTGCTCCAGTCACGGCTTCTCGTGCTGAGATTGAGGCCTTGCTCTCGGCTCCTGCACTCTCATACAATGCTGCGCGTTCTGCCCCTGCGCCAGCCACCGCTCCTCCGCAAAGAGTTTTCTGCGAGATGTGCGGATATTGGGGCCTCGTCAAGTGCCTGAAGTGCGGTTCTCGAGTTTGTGGACTCGAATGCAAGACTGCGCACGAGGAGAGTCGATGCGTCAGATTTTGAGCCCGTCTAGTCCTTTGTCTTTCTTTGTTTACTATGATACCCCTTTTGCTACTTGCTTGTACATTTAATTCACATCGTCTCAAAGTCCGATGGCTCGCTCTCGGACCGTCTTCAAATCCAAACCTGCTGCATGCAGATTTAATATCGTCATACAGCATTGTCATGTCTGCTGCCTCAACTATTGTACATGGGCTAAACTTGGATCTCACGATAAATGCACATTGATCACATTGCCGTCCAGATGGTCACAGAGCCTCGGTTAGAAGCTCTAACAAGGTCCACGTGCCGAGTTTGACCCCAGGTTGCAACCTTCTCAAGCCTTTTCTACCAGCCTTCGCCTTTTGCCTGACCAGTCAAAGCCATGCGAATATAGTGATATGCACATCTTCATGCAGTCCGTCTGTATTCTCGCATCTTCACGTCCGTCATGAGAATCATCGCTGTCTTCTTGTGAGCATTTGCTTCTTGTGGCCGTCTTTGCTATGCACTAGTGCCTCCACAATCTAGGATGAGCAAATTGCATTGTGAACCTTGCAGATATTGATCATCGTAAGCCGCTCACTTTGGAGCCGGCGTCTCAGCCCCATGTATACCAGTCGGAAGCTTGTGTCTCCGTTCAAACACTGGAAGCCATATGAAAAGATGGTCTCCCTCGATTTTATGCCATCTATGCTCAGCGAACAAACGCCATGCATCCCAAGTTCTTCTCACGGCTTCTTGCTGGTTTATTCCTCACCTGGACTTTTGGCTTTGTAGTCATCAATGGTCAAAGTACTACTCAACCATCTCTTGCTCAGGTCACGAATGCATTGGTATCTGCTACTGGTTCTGGAACTGGAAGCTCACTAGGTAGTGTTTTGGCAGCGGCTGGAAGTACTCTAGAAGGCATCATCTCCGATACAATTGCTCAACTTGCAAGATGGACCACTCTCATCCTCTTCCCTGAGCGTTACTACTCATATGGACGCTCACCTGCTGTGTATCCGTCACCACAGGGACAAGGCAGTGGAGATTGGTCGCAAGCATATAGTCAGGCAAGAGCTCTGGTTGCTCAGATGACCATTCAGGAAAAAGTAAACATCACCCTAGGCTCCTCGGAAACACACGATTGTAGTGGCTTCACAGGCAGTGTCCCTCGTCTCGGCTTTCCCGGCCTTTGTCTCAATGATGCCGAGAGTGGTGTTCGTACAGCCAGCAAAGTCAATGGCTATCCGGCCCAACTTCACATAGGAGCTTCCTGGAACAGACCTCTTGCCTACGATCGTGCAAACTACCTCGGTCAGGAGTTCAGGATCAAAGGTGTCAATGTCCTGCTTGGTCCGGTTGCTGGTCCACTGGGCAGGATTGCGACTGGTGGGAGAAACTGGGAAGGCTTCTCGAATGACCCATATCTCGCTGGTTCTCTGATCGAGCGCACAGTTACGGGCATGCAACGCTCTGTCATTGCTTGTGTGAAGCACTTTATCGCCAATGAACAGGAAACCAACCGTAGTCCGTTTGCGCAGGGGCTCCTCAGCAGTCTGATCAACCTCAACAACTCCGTTTCGTCGAATGTTGATGATAGAACAATGCATGAGTTGTACATGTGGCCGTTCTATGATGCAGTAAAGGCTGGTGCTGGCTCGACCATGTGCAGTTATCAGAGGATCAACAACAGCTACGGCGTAAGTACAGACAGACAGCGGCTAGCCATATACACCTGCTGATTCACATAGTGCCAAAACAGCAAGACCATGAACGGTCTTTTGAAGACCGAGTTAGGATTCGAAGGCTTCGTGGTCAGCGATTGGTATGCTCAGCATACAGGCGTTGCTAGTGTGAATGCGGGCCTAGATATGGTCATGCCTAAATCTATGTATCTGGATACCGACAGCTTTGCTACTGCTGTGAACAATGGTTCAATCAATGCCACCCGCCTGAACGACATGGCTACGCGTATCCTCGCAGCTTGGTATCGATTTGCCAACCTTCAATCTCCTGGTCTGAACGACGCCGAGGCGCGCCAGACAGCTGCCGAACCAACACTCTTCCAAGGCGCTGTCGAGGGGCATGTCCTGGTCAAGAATGTGAACAATGCGCTCCCACTTAAGAAGCCAACAACTCTATCTTTGTTTGGTTATGATGCACCTGGCGGCATCAATACATCCAATCCTAGTTCGCAGCTTTACCAGAATGGAAAACTCAACACGCAAGCTTTCACTAATGGGAAGCCATACACCGATCTAGATGACCTAATTTACGCCGCACAGGTCCTCCCTGCAGGCTTCTCGGGTCCTGAGCTTGCTTTGAACGGAACTCTCTATACTGGAGGTGGATCAGGTGCCATCACACCCGTATCATCCATCTCTCCCGAGGACGCTTTCCGTCGTCAAGCAGCCATTGATGGAACAACTCTGTACACCGACTTCACATCGCAGAATCCCGTCGTCAAGGATCCAAACAGCCCGTGCTTGGTCTTTATCAACTCTCAGTCTAGTGAAGGATGGGATCGTAGCACACTCGCAGATGTCTACTCTGACACTCTCGTCACAAATGTCGCATCGCGTTGCAAGAACACAATGGTCATCATCCACAGTGCGGGCGTTCGCCTCGTCGACCGCTGGATCGATCACGCCAACGTTACAGCCGTCATATATGCCCATCTACCAGGCCAATACAGCGGCAACTCACTGACAGAAATCATGTACGGACGTCAATCGCCCTCCGGACGTCTCCCGTACACCGTCGCGAAGAACGAATCAGATTACGGCAGTCTCCTGCGCCCAACACTACCCGATAGAGCAAACCCGCAGTACTCGCAATCAGACTTTACCGAAGGCCTCTTTATCGACTACAAACGCTTTATACAGCAAAACATCACACCGCGCTTTGCATTCGGCTATGGCCTCACATACTCCAAATTCACCTACTCTGGCCTGCAGATTTCCGTAGATCAAAGTGTTGTTCGTTCATCTACACCTCCTGGTACAGCCACTGGCATTGCTGCAGAAGGCGGCACACCATCCCTCTACGACAACCTCGCCACCATCTCCATCTCAGTCAATAACATTGGTGACGTTGCCGCAGCAGAGGTAGCGCAACTATACCTCGGCATCCCTGGCAGTGGTGTGCCCAAAGTCTTGCGCGGGTTTGAGAAACACATCATCCAACCCGGTCAAAATGCCGCGTTCACGTTCAAGTTGAGGAGACGCGACATGAGTGTCTGGGATGTACAGAGGCAATCGTGGATCTTGCCGTCCGGTGCGTATAATGTCATGGTCGGCAAGAGCGTTTTGGACATCCAACTGCAAGGGACTCTGACCTTGTGAATTTTGACACAATTACCTTTGTATCTCGGTAATTCTTCTGCTTTGGATGGCCTCTTTTGCTTGACCTGATCATGCATATCTCTCTGACTCTTCTTGGAAGTCTCGATAAGCTTTTTTTTTTAATCCAAATCAAGATTGTATGAACC
>RZIQ01000096.1:0-76306 GCA_003992365.1 Aureobasidium sp. P6 | reverse complement strand
GGTCCTCACCCACGAGCTTGTTTCTGCACACTCGGATGTCATTTCTCATCTCGCACATGGGATACCTGGCTTCAGCGAGGCCCACCACGCATTCATGTTATCCATTGAGAAGATGCAAGAGATGCTGGGTTTACCTTCTATGGCCGAACGAGCTCTCAACTTTGGTGTGGGAGGATGGTTTGACCCTGCGAACGTGGTATTGAAGAACATGTTTTTGGTCGGTGCTGTGCAAGTGGCCATGGAGACTGCCATTGACCAGATACAAGATCGTTTCTCTCGGGCCACTGAGCGTATCAGAGAACACCGGGCTCACAGACGTATCGCCAAGCAAAGAGAAGGAGTGGCTTGGAGCAAGAAAGCAGAGTTGATGTTCAAGATGCCGGATTGAGAGACACGACTTGGCCATGCGAGGCTTGTTTGAACAGTAGTAGTCGTCCCTTTGAGCGATACATTCTTCCAATGAGTTCCATCAGTGTTCCTATAGCTCAATTGTATCGTTCACGGTCTCCAAAAAGCGTGTGAATCCCATCTCTACAATCTTCCTTGCGCACACCATTGCTTACCAAAACAAAACGAAAGAAAAAGCTGGTAGATGACAGAACAGGAAGTGGTTGTTTGTCTGATGATGCGTCCTTTTTTGAGAGAAAGAAGAATAGATGTGAAGAAACATCTTTGCTTTTCCCCCTTTCTTTGGAAAATGTCTGGCAAAACCAAACCGACATTGACAAATAGGCATAGAAATGCCTCGGTGTGCTTTTGAGATTGAGGAGTTCCTTTGGTGTGATCAAAAGGGTTTGAATGGATGCGGATGCAGTTTGCGTGTTTTACGAGTTGGGAGATGGATTATACTTAATCTTGATGGTCCTCTGACCGTCTCGTCTGGATTACTTCCTGCAAAAGTCATCAACGACCTCGATCCACACACGAGCCAGAAGAGAAGAGGGTATCACACCCCCCAAACCACCAAAAGGTGAAATCCTCCCTGCTAAGTCCTCTGTTTTTCCAACTTCCTCTTTCTAACCACACCCGATCTCAGCAAACCAAAAAAGAAAAGAAAAGAAAAAGAAAAATGTGCCTCCGCGTCTACTACACCTACAAATCCTGTCCGCACAGATACAGCCACCTCTTAGAGATCTGCCTCGAAGCCCAGAGACTCGAAGAATGTTTCGAGAGAACCCGGCGCGAACAACTTGATGGCATGTGCAGGGAATGCCGCGAAGAAGAAGAGAGGAAGGAGTGGCTTGAGGATTTTGAAAGGAAGAATTTGGAGAGAAGGGAGGAGGATTTGGTGAGGGAGAGGCAGAGGGAGGAGGAGAGACGGGAGGCTGAGATATTGCAGGAAAAGACGAGGAGGGAGATGGAGGCATTTGAGGAGCAGCAGAAGAAGAAGAAGCGAGAGGAAGGTCAGGCTAAGGAGCAGTAGAGGAGGCCCAAGTGAATGAACAGCAGGAGAGACAGACGTTACTCCCCAGGAGTTTCAGACGAATCCTGGGTGGATGAGAGTACAGGCAAATGCCTCATTGAGGGGAGGAAGGAACGAACTCATGCTCGAGCGGCATTCACTTGACAGTCTAGTT
Source organism: Aureobasidium sp. P6 (assembly GCA_003992365.1). NCBI lineage: Eukaryota > Fungi > Ascomycota > Dothideomycetes > Dothideales > Saccotheciaceae > Aureobasidium > Aureobasidium sp. P6. The sequence continues at coordinate 74,729 of RZIQ01000096.1, read as the reverse complement.
GGAGAAAAGGCAGAAATCGAAGCAGAGAATGAAGGCAGGAGACAGAGCAGATGGAGACTACGGGGCTGCCCCTTCCTGCCATCCTAGGTCTCGATCGTATTAGCCTTGCTTCTAGCACGCAACATATCATGTGCGATCAGATGGTTTTGCCAAAAGGGGAAATGGCAGATGCTGAATCAGCATCCGGCATGAATGCGCTGCAATGACAAACAGGAACCGATTTTACGGGAGAAAGCCGCTTGAACCCTGCGTCCGTTCCCGTTCAAACGCATACAACACTTGGAAGAATGGTGTCGAGCATTTCTCCTTTGTCCATGTGAACCGCTTACGTGTGGCTACCAGTCCGGTTGGTATGACGGTCTGATTGTCTGCAAAGTCTAGCCAGCACACAATGAACGACATGTGATCAGGTTATGCATGTGAGAGCAATCCGTCTACGATACTGTGTTTGAACAGTCGCAATCGAAGATGAATGAGCGTGGTTGAAACACTTACTAGAGAATAAAAGCTATCGCGTGGTAAACAGCAAAAGACTTGTATTTCGTCGCATGAGGAAGGAGAAACGACATGTCAAATCAGAGGTTGGACTGTCGTGCCGTTTGATGATTGATCGCATACGTGCTTTGACCTGATTGAATGTGGTGTGTCTAAGCATGACCACGGCAAGAATGGTCATCCAACCAAGACAAACCTTGTGCAGCTGTGTACTTTGCGAACCGTTGATAGTGGAAGCACAAATAGACGCCGACTAAGAAAGTCACGGCTGGTGGCCTGCTTCATCGGAGTAGGATTGCTATGTCAATTTGAAGCATGAGTGGCTGATTGAAACGTACGAAAAGTTACGTACGTAGCGTCTTTGTCCAAGCAGGATATGGTGCACTCTAGTTTTGGCTTGTGATATGTGGTGGTGCACAGCTATGCGTCTGCTGCAAAGTGGATGGGTCAGATGGGATACTTGATTTTCTGCAGAAGAGCAACTGTCAAACGTGTCGACAGGGCGGCGCACGGCAAGCCAAAGAAGCGGTCGAGGTGCAGATTTGGCTGGAGCAGGAGGCAAGCAGCCAGCGAAACAGATAACTGACGCAAGCATCCCCAGAGGGTCGCTGTGGGGACGTCTCGAAGAGGCTGGAGGATGGAGGAATTGGCGCAAAGTTTAAAAGGCCAAGTCATTTAATATCTCGCCACGTCTACAGAGTGAGGGTCCCTTGAATAGTCGGTTCAGCAAGAGGTGGAGAGACGACGTGGACAAAGAAGAAAGGACAAGGTTGCCGCACAGGCGCTTTGAAGCAAAAAAGACAAAGGGCGAGTGGGATGGGTATCAAGAAACGGGGGGTCGGAGTGGGGTGGTATGATGTAGGGTAGGAGCTCGCTGGAAGTAGGTACAGCAGCAGTAGACGGGCCTGGACGCTGGGCGGCGTCGGGTCCGTCTATTACTTAACTTGGCCGAGAGGAAGGGACGATGGACGAGTCCAAGGCGTGTTGCAGTTGTTCCAAATTTGATAATCATCTTTCCCGTCGTTTTCTCATGACATAGGCTGTATTGGTAAACTTGACATTGTAGCTTGCCTCCCCGATGCAACAAGACCGACCGCGCAAGCTGCAGCGCATCTCGCAAGCATGCGATCTTTGTCACCGTCGCAGCATCCGCTGTCGGCCCAGCAATGAAGACCAAGAGCGCTGCCAGAACTGCTACGACTTTGATGTCGCCTGCACCTACGAACGCCCGTCGAAGCGGAGGAAGCACCCCCAAGCCCCGGCCGCTCCTTCGCAGCCCTCGACGCGCTCCTCGCAGTCGCGCTCCACCTTGACCTCGGACCCGTCGGCCCACTCGACCGCCGCCTCGACACGCAATGATTCCATGGGCGGCGGCGGCGGCGCAAAGGCCAACGACTTTGCCCCCGTCCCTCCCCTCACCATCTCCCGCGACCCCGTCGACATCGACCTGCCATGGAAGGCCTTTGCCCTGTCGAGCGAGACGGTCGTGCTCGAGCTGTTCGACGTCTACATGGAGGTCGTCTACCCGCTGTACCCCTTCTTTCACGAGGCCACCGAACGACAGAAGCTGCGGAACAGGGACCATCTGACCGACAAGGGCTTCTTCGCTTCCATCATGGCTATGTGCGCCCTGGCTTCGGCCCGCATTCGCGACGGCGCCCTCCCCTCGACCATTCCCGAGTCGGCAAAGAACCCAGAGGCTTCGTCCGAGATCTTCTTCGCCGCCGCAAAGTCCGTCTTCACTTCGGACCTCGACCAGCTCCGTGGTCCCAACTTCATCCGCGCCTGCACCCTCCTTTCTCTGACCAGCATTCAATATGGCCAGTCGCTCGACGTCCAACAGTACACTGGCATTGGCAGCACTCTCATCTCGATGCAGCGCTTCTATGACGAAAAGTTCTGGCCCACCGGGCTCGACGAGTCGCAGAAAGAGACGTACAGGCGTCTGTATTGGGGCACTTATACCTTGGAAGTCTACACGGCCGTCGTTTGGAATTGCTTTATCCGGACCCAGGAAGTCCATCTGAACGTCCGCTATCCCAACGAGTTTGACGACGGCACCATGGCCAACACCAATATTGAAGCCCCACCTGGCCAGCACCGGGTCAGCTGGCTTGTGGGATGGAACTTTACCATCGATTTGTACCGTGTGCTGGAACACGTCGTCAACAAGTCTCGTGCCAAACGATTCAACCACGACGACCGACGTAGCGTCGACAGTCTCGTCTTTGGCGATGCTTTTTCAGAGAAGAGCGTCATGGCCACCATGCTCAACATGTACTACGCTCTGCCACCACAGTTCAAATCTACCCCTCCAATGACTGGCGATCAGACACAGGACATTTATGCCTTCCAGGCTGCCAACATCCAGGCAACGCTACAGCTGCTTCGTATGATGCTATTCTCCACCGAAGATGGCCCTAGTGTCGAGAGGAAATGCGATGTCGCCAACGAAGTCCTGTCTGTATTCCAGACCATTCCCACCAGATATCTGCGTGCCATCAGTACCCCGCTGATTTACCAACTCGGAAGTATTGGCGGTGTTCTGGGCTCCGTCTTCGAACAGCCGCTCCAGCAACAAGTCTACGAAAGAGTGCGTAGTTCGCTTCTGCTCATGGCTGAGCTACTCGAAACACTCGAATCCAACCTGCACCGATCAGCTGGAGCGAGCCAAGGTCTGTTGGCCCAAGTTGAAAAAATTGATCAATATATGCGATCGCAACGACACAACACACAGCTGGCCACTCCGCAGCAACCTGCGCTTGCGCAACCACCAGTTCCAATGGACAACCCGATGACCATGCCCCCACTTCAGACAATATCTGGTTTGAACGGCAACCTTGTCCAACTGCCTCCAGATCTCGCTCTCGAGTGGCCATGGCCACTGTATCAGGAAGGTTCATATTTCATGGACAGCAATGGCTTTTAGCAAAGGCTATACCTTTGAACCAATGACCCTTACAGACGTCCTGTATTTATATGCAACATCCCAGGACATTCACAACTGCGACGAGCCAAGCTTACTGGCCCTGTGAGACTGGCAACAATAACCAACGAGTATCGCTCCACCAGCTCAAACAGAAGACTCCTATCAGCCTATTGTCTTGCAATTCGGTGAACAGCACCATTTTCAGCCCTTCCAATTTGGTGAACAGCACCACGAGCTCCACCCAGGCAGCTCGCCAGCACAAAGCGAGTCCTAATTTAGATTGGGCCCGGCGAGAGGCCCGCGGTCTGCCGGCTCCGCAAGAGGCATATGTTTCTCAAGCTGAATACTTGCAGGGAACAGGGTACTCCGGGCCCGATTTTGATTCAAGAAGGGCATGCCAGCCAAGCTAGCCATGTTCAGATAGATACTTTGAAAGGCAGAGTTTGAAAGGCAGAGATTCTTGCGGCAGATCCAACAGACATGTATGGACGGAGCCAAGAGCGATTGCTTTTGTGATGCAGTGAGGGAGTGGAGATTGTTTGATCATTCTTCACGCATGCTGGCCACAAAGGTCATGGTAGATACAAGGTATCGGAGTCATGATGAATGATTGGATGCAGAATGGATTTTCTTTTCGATCCTCAAGTCGGAGTTATTGGTGTAGACGTTTTCAACTCATCGAGACTACTCGGCATTAGGTCCAAGAACTGCCAGGTCTGATTTTGCTCATCCTCATGGCTTAGGGCTTTTGAAAATCCCAGTCAGTCGTTGCTAGCCTTGCAGATACCATGATGTTTTTTCCGCCTCTTGTAGATACCGTGATGTTTTTTCTGCCCCTTGAGAAAAGACATCCCGTGTATAACGTGTTGAGGTCGGCTGTTCATGTCCCATTTGGCAATCATGTGGTCTCGATAGTCTCATGATGATAACACGACCTCGTGATGTTTTGGAGGTCCGAACACCACGATGGAAAGCGCTCAATTGCAGGGATACGACAAACTGGCTTTGATGCTATCCAAACAGGGTTGTTGGAGCAGGTCGAGACATGCCCTATCCAAGGATAGTCTGAGAGAAACAAAAAGAAAAGGAAGAAAAAAGAAAGAGGAAGGGAAGTAAGAAAAAGGCACTCGTCTTTTGGCTGGCTCAAAGCTCCACTATCACGACTTTTGTGGGCGGCGTCCTTCACATCCGGACCTTGAGTGCTGTTGACTGAATTGCTTGCACGGGAAAGGAGCTTACTCGAAGGAGACGTTGACGGGCCAAGTCACGACTAGAAGATCAGTACTCGACATGTCGTGAGGATTTCTTGCCAAGCCTCGTGCGGAATGGGTCTCAGTCAGAAAATTCATCACTCCTTGCCTTCGATCTCGAGACTTGATTGTGCATTTGTCGCAGCTCAAAAGGATCGAAAACTTGCGCATATTTGTGTTTTGTTCATGGGCATGGATACATACGAGGTGGACGATCGTTCGGGGGTGCGACCCACTTACTCAGCGCGTCAATAATTAACAAAAGTAGGGCGGACTTGCCCCCCGAGCTGAGTTGGCCTGCGTGAACACATCGTACCAACGCCTCTTTGTATGAGGTGATGGCTGAGAGAGATGGCGTCGACATCTCGACGATGACATCCATACGAGAGCGGGTTCGAAGGCAGATATTAGGACTCGACTCTCGAGACACTATTTTTCCCCAACAAGAATATTTCCATTAAATCGCATGCTATCATGTAGTTGATGTGATAGGCACGAACGAAAGGGAAGGTCGAGCCGTACACGCGCGGGCCATAGCCCACAGGGCAGAAGAAGTGGGGTCGTGATGGAAAATTCGAGTTCCCCATGCTCGGCATTACTTTGCGATTGAGAAAAACTGTGCTGCGGCTGCGGCTCTCACTCTCTCGCGCGATTGATGGTGGGTACGTCATATGGAGGAAGTGCCAGTGTTTCGGAAGGCCACGTTGGCCATGAAAAATCAGGTGTCCAGTAAGGGCCTCCTTCGTTCCCGCGTGTCTGGTGGCAAACTACCTCATCCCTCTGAATGAACAGAATCAGAGATAAACCACGATCGCTTGTCCAAGCCCAGACAGGAAGTAGATGGGCTGTTCAGAATCCTCGGAAATTGGGAGTAATACGTCCCGCGAAGGTGTACAATTGAGGCGCTAGCTGGATGCCCGTTTGTGTTTGTCTGTGAGGAACAGGCGCATGGGGCAGGGTTCGTTGCGCTGAATGGCTACGCGGCTTGTTACCTTACCTTCGGTATGAACGAGGGAGCTGGCTATCGAGCCACAGCTCCCGTGTTGTACAAGATGTGGCTTCTCAACGGAACCGAGTCCGCGCATGTTATACTTCAGAAATGCTTGTGTAAATTTCGTGGGTCGCAATAATTCATGAGATAACGTGGTCAAGCGGATGAAAAGATTGGTCCTTGGAAGAACTGGTGAGAAGCTGGGTGGCTTTTCGTGGCCCCGCTTCTTCCCCATTGCTTCCTGTGACAGCAGTGGCCGCTTGGCACATGACAATGCTCGGACACGAGAAGCTCACATGGATATCTGAGATGTGAAAAGTGACCCTGGTCGCCTACCCGACCAGAAGAACACAAAAAAGGCCATCGGAGTGGCCATGAACAAGAATCCATGCCGGAAATTCAGTCCGTCACTGGGACTCGGTGATAGGTCCGACGTGCCTACCTCATCGGGCAATGATCAGAGCGGTAGCTGCATCGAGCGATGGGCGATCGACAGGCAGAAGTAAAAGTGACGGTGCGGCTCTTGCGCACAAAGGCGGCTCTGTGATCGGAGGAAACTGCGGTTGACGTCGACCAAAAACCCCTGTTGGTCTCACCATCGACATCTCGGGTTTGCTGTGCTGTTCGAGAGCGAGCAAGTGTTGAACTTCGCACTTGTACAAACACGGTGCCAGCTCCGGGCTTGTCGGAGTTGTCATGCAGAAAACTACTGTACCTACGTCAAGCAGAGAAACAGCCTTTCCAAAGCTCGGATCACGCTAGTTCCACCTAACTTATTGTAGCTCCTTCCCCGCGCTGGTCGCCGTTGACGTACGGCAGAGCCGCACTCCCATTTCAATCGCCCCCAGCTTCTTCTTGCATTCTTCTCGCTACTGCAATCTCCCTCCACCCAACCATCAACCATTGACTTGTTTCCACTGCGCAATACAATCTCTGTGCTGTCGACAACCATCTGATGTTTTTGTCCTGACCAGACTCCTCATCATTGCCATTCTTCGACAAGCCACCTCGAATCGCAACGCCGCTCGTGAGGCTCAAGCTTAAGAGCAACGCCGACTATCAGCCCTTCTACAACACTCCCAAGCTTACCTATTACACTCCATCTGTGTGCTTCATCGGATCCACTCACAAGTCTACTGCTGTAGCTTCACTTCGCGTGCTCGCGTCTTGGAAACGCATCAGACACCTGTCGGCTACCAGCAGCTCCCCTGCCTGTTCGTTTCGTCGAACCTCTTGTGACTGTCCTTGATATGGACTTCTTCCAATTCGACCGAGCCGCACCAGATAACCTCGCAATGAATTCGTCCATCGCGACTTACAACTTCAACGAAATGAGCCCTACCGACTCGCAATCAGACAACATGTTTAGAGATCATGGCATACCTCCACAGATGCACATCAATCCCGGCAGCATGTGGAACGGCCCGTCACAATCTGCAACAGACGTCGGGCTGGAAAAGCTCCTGAACAACTACCCAATGTCGATTGACCAGTACGGCCAAGTGACACCGCCAGAAGACGACGACGACATGACCAAGATGTTCGGCAAACGAGCCGATTCTGGAGCCTCCGGCATGGATGTTGATGCAGCCTTGGGCGCATTACCAGGGACTTCCATGTCCAGCAACAAGAGACCTTCCGTGAGGTCGTCGCAAAAGAGCCGGAAAGACAGTCGAGTTTCGGAAGACGGTTTGACTGGTGACAAAAAGGACAAATACCGAGAGAAGAACCGAGTCGCCGCGGCCAAGTGTCGTGCCAAGAAGAAGGAACATACAGACCACCTCGAGGACACATATCGTACCCAGAGCGCCATGAACTCTGCGCTAAAACAGACCGAGAAGTCCCTGCGTGACGAACTTTCATATTGGCGAACGCAAGCTTTGCAACACACCTTCTGTGCATGCCATTCTATCCAGGAGTACAACTTGAGGAAGGCCCAAAGCATGGCATATGGAGCCAACCACGGCACGGCATCATCGCCCAACCTGATCAACGGACGCTCGTCTTCTTCGAGTCTTAAGCGAATTCGTTCCTCATCGGCTGGCGAGATTGTATCGCCCGTGATGAGCGACGCCAGCGGTAGTTCCGGAGTTTACAACGACTCTTCCAAGCGGTTCCTTGGAGCCTCTCCAGTGGCATCCTACCCTGGTATGTCTGACATGGAGATCAAGGAAATTGCCGAGTGCTAGTAGAGCATGGATTTCGTCTGATTCTCTTGTGGTTTAAAATTTGGCGACCAGGAGCGAGGTCCAACATTGCGGCGTATGTTCTTCTTTTTCTTTTTTCTACTTTCCGAGTATAGGCTTCGGTGGGATGGCGTGACGGATGGGGTTTCTGGGAGGGCGAAAAGCACACGAATGAGACGGCAAGACTCATGGTATCCTCTTTTCTTTGTGTACAATTAGGTTTTTCTTGTCTTGTCGCGATATGTTAGTCTGCAGAGCAACAGGACAACATCAAATTCATACCGCTTTGAGATTACCATGTATCCTTTCTGTTTGTTTTGTGTACTCTCCCTTTCCAGACGACGTACAATGAATAGGCCACGGCGACGATGATGGTTGATGATGATGCGACATGCGAGGAGCCGTGATCAGACATTGCCGGCACGGGGATCTTTATCCGACCGTCGGTGGGGTCTTTCATGATCTTGGTATTTGACTAACATGTGTCGAGCAGCCATGAGATGGATAATTCTCCCAGTAGCTGATGTGGCGGGCAGCTCATCCTTGTATGAGCCATGAACTGTGGTGTATGTATCGCGCACGACGTCCAGAAAGATTTGTCGATCTTCGACCTTCCCTTTCTTGACTTCCAGCAAGACGAGCTTCTTCAAGATGGGAATTCATGGTCATAAGAGATTGAAGACACACTTCAAAAAAGTCACATTGAGAGGCAAATACTCAAAAAAAGGGTGCCTTCTATCAAAGTAACGCTTAAAAGAAAGTAATCGTCACGTTGACTCGCTGATGATGCACGGATGCTGTCATGCGTTGTATAACGGAGGCGGGACCTTGTCCGTCGGCGATTTCATTGGCTCAAAACTCAGTCCAGCATCCTTTTTTTGGCATCTGAGTGCTGTCATTGGCTCATGTGATTTGTTTTGATCGAATATCTTGGCGCAAGATGCCATTCTGGTTCATTTGAAGCCGTATCACGCGCGATTCAGCATCTAGAAGCTACTACATGTCTGATAACATTTTAATGCTCTCGACTTCCTTGATGATAGCTTCAAGTGGAAGTTGAATACCGGGTACGAATCGCACATGAGATGGCATGAGCGGAGGTAGTCGAATCCGCTCAGTGTGCATGATCACATCCTCCGTCTTTTATCCGTCATTCTGAGATATATTTGACGTCTTATGCACGCTTCACCAGGCCGGATTTTTAAGTGCCTCATGACTTTGTGCAATGGCGGGCCTCATGATGAGATAATATGGTTCCAGCAACAGGAATATCCGAAAGTAAAAGTCTCGGCTAAATCGTTTCAAACTATACTAGTAGATTGTATCTCAAACGGAACGAACAACTCAAGCAGACCTACTCCAACTTTCCATACGGACTCCTGGAAAGACACGAAAGATACAACCCGAAAGAGCAACGGCCCTTCGACTGCTCAGCCAGCTTCAACGATCGGACTACTGTACGATCTTGCGATCGGTGCTCCAGACGTCAGCCGAGTTGTATAAGGGTGGTGCCGGATCATCATTAAACTCCGGCAAAGCTCGAGAGCTCGAAGCCGCTCCATCCGCAATAGAGTATTGACCAGACTCGATTTGCGCTATTGATTGCTTTCCTTCATATGCTGGTGATGCCACATGATCGGCGAGTATTTCGAATGGGAATTTGCTCTCAAGCGACCATACATGGAGCGTCTCGGGGTGTTGTACACGGACCTTGACCGTCATCTTGTGTGAAACATCGACTATCCAGTTCTTGAAGTTAGGTATCAATTTTTCTGTCTGACCTTTCATGTCTGCCAGTCGAAATGACTCGGTAACAGTGACAAATGAACCGTCCAATGGCATTTGTAGCTTATTGCCTGGTATGTTGAAGGTGCATGCTGTCTGTTTGCCATCTTTCGAGTGGTCTGATATGGTCCCCTTCGCTCTAGCGAATACATATGTTTTGAGTGAGATGTGACAGTCGAACAGAATGAGGTTTGGTTTCTCTGGGTCGGTCTCTCCTTTCTTGATGTATCTGGACGAAACTCTAAGAGGCATGGGTTGCGAGATCCCCACAGATCGTGGCATCTCTAGATATACTTCTATGTTGATTTCTGGCGTTCGAAGGGAAGGGTTGCTCGTGAAAACATGGCCCATCTTTTCCTTGAATGTATGCTTTGTGGGACGAAGCTTATTACTCTTGAAGCGTCCGTCGCCTGAGCAATAGCCTTTTATGGACTTGGGCGTCTGTAAGGGAGTTTTGGAGAAAGGCCATACTGGAACCTCAGACACGAGCTCAGCCTTGTGTAGTGTCCTTCCAGGGTTGATCTTGACTTTGATCTCGTAGGAGATCTTGACATCTGGGGGATATGAGTGCGTCTCGCTTTTCAGGTTAAAGCTTGGAGGTAGAGGCTGCGTCGGGGCCATTTCGAACTTTACATCTCCATTCTGTTGCTTTCGATGGTATGTTGCCTCGAGCGGTATCTTGAAACTGAAAGGCCATTCATATTTTCCTGCTTGGAGGGTATTCGGTCCGCGGAAAGCTTGCTCAGTAAGTCGGAATAGAACAACCTTCTCAGGGTAGTCTGGACATGATATGTTAGCTTTGCTTTAAAAAGGCAAGCATATCACTCTTTTCTTAGGAAGAGTCGATCTCTACTGACGTGCAGTATGTGATGTCGTTCCATTATTACGATGCTCGTTAATTCGTGTGAAGCATTTTCCTTTGAAGACGATATCGACCATCTCAATGTCGACTTGACATGGAGGGGAGTAGATGGCTTTTCCTGACACTGTTTGACCTGGCACAAACATGCCAAAGTTCCCCTCAGGCGCGCTTTCTACATTGATGTGAATGTGGTACGGGTTGAATTTGCTAATCATTTTTGTCGTTGACAGAGGCCGTCTGCGCAAATCGTATGGGGACTTGCTTTGCTTATATATATCTTATGATCACCGTAGACATGATCAGCAGGCATCGGTCGGACTCGATGCGCCTCAGTCACAGTGCGATATGGTTCGAAGGATTTAGCCTTGGCGTAGTCCTCCCAATTCTCCGCCTAAGCAAGACTGGACGCCCGATGCACTGCCCAGCGCCCATGACTTGATAAGAGAGTATAGTAAGGCCTAGCGCTGGAAATCCAGATAGAACATATCAAAGGGCTGCTTCTACCTTGCCATGCGTTCTTGATCATTTTCGTTTTATGATTGCAGTCGGGCATCTTTCTCGAGAGGGTTGGAAATAAGACGGGTTTGATTGAAACATTGGCCAAGCTCGCCCCGCATATTGTGCACTCGGGCCGTTCTCCGGGCCGAAGGGTTGGCAGAATTGTCACTAACAGATATAACATATTCAGCATGTGAATCCAAAACTATAATACTGAGGAACTCTGTAGATTCATTGCTTTACTTCATCACATGATCACAAAAGTGAGTGGTCCACTGACGCCTGTCGTTATCGTGGAACTCTTACTGCATGTTCCAAACCTGTTTGCTCAGCAAACCCCGTCCAAGCTTGGGGCTTAGCTGCTGCCTCAGCCACCTTGATGTCACTCCCCCTGCCTTGCTAGTCAACATCCTACAATAATCCATCTTCCTTCACCAAACAACATCACAACTATGCCGGAACCAACAAAACTGTTGGATCTTCCGGTGGATATCCTTTATCTGATTCTTCCCTACCTCGATGTTCCCAGCTTCGTGGCCCTAACATCAACGTGCACAGCACTTCACCAGCCTGACATCGCGCAATATGCTTCTTACTGGAGCTCAGCCGCACGCGACACATTCCGCGTGCCAAATCAGCCAGTCGTCGAGAACGATGGCGTGAGATGGCAGAAGATGTATCGGCGCTTGTTGACTCAGTCCCGCTGCTTCACTTGGGGCAACAATGACAGAGCCTGTCTTGGACATGGCAATCCTCAACACATGGGGGCTCCTTTCGGCCGCGGAGGAATAGGACCTGCTGGCCGTCGAAGACCAATGGCCCGAATCAGACAACACGTTTCATGGCCCACCGAGATGGTGGTCACGCAGCAGCTGGGCACCATCGCCGACATGCAATGCGGTGGTTGGTCCACCAATTTATTGACTTCGAAAGGCGGCTTGTACAGCGTCGGAGTCATGAATGGTATGGTTATGAATCATGCTGCGACGGCGACACCTGAAAAACTTCGCTATCCGGCAGGCCTGCCTCACCCTGATGAACGCTACGAACCAGCAACCGCCATCAAACAGTTTTCCGCTGGACGCTCCCACGTTCTCGCTCTATCTGACGCTGGCCTTATTTGGTGTTGGGGCCATGTCAATGTCCCTGCGCTCCAAGTCAAGTTTTTGAATGTCGATTTGTCAGTGAGAGAACACACTGCTTCGTCAGCCCCCAGTCATGTCAAGAAAGTCGTTGCCGGCTGGTCAAAAAGCGCTGCCCTCGTCGTCGGCAGCGGCATCGTTGTTTGGGACACCGTATCACGTAACATACGTCAGCCTGAATCCGACGAAGATACTGTGCTCGTTATGGAGACTGCAATTTGTCCTGGTACTGACTTTCAGAGACATGCTCCATCTTTTGAGCCTTCGTCCTCAAGTATCGAAATCGGAGAAGTGCTGAATTTCATCTGTCTTGAGCACTACATTGTGTTCAACACGCATCTGGGTAAAGTTTACGTGGCCAGGATTGTCTGGGATGCACAAAGTAAGTCAGTCTCTGATGTCAGAGAACTTCCTCTCGGCACATCTGGAGAAACCAAATTTGCCACGGATGTCCAAGGATCGTTTCGATCGTTTGCTGTATTCACGAATGATGGGTCAGTTTACACTGGCAACCAAGATGATCATCTCAACCCTCTATTTCAAAGTACAATCAATCGCCTCAACCGCATTCATGCTCTTCAGCAATCTCAGGTCATCTCTATAGCTTTCGGCGACTACCATTTCCATGCGCTCCATGCGCCCGGCTATATCACATCGTATGGCACAGAACCTCAGGGTTGTGGTAGTCTTGGTCTCGGTGGCCAAGGGGATCCCAACGGCCGACTTCGTGGAATCCGTTACCAGGGCATTGGCGGAGACGGACGTTTGGTTCCCCATGCCAGCCTCCATGGCCGCAGAATCTGGTTTGAGCAAGAGAAGCAGAAGTGGATAACCTTCTTGGCTAGTGGCGGCAGAGACCCTGAAGAGGCAAAAGACCGTATGCGTATCTGCTCAAGGCCCAATGTTCAGGGTGAAGTCAGTGAATGGGTCGAACAAGAAGGCAACGCATGGGAGGAGAAGTTTGGCGGATCAGACACTACACAACACGACGACGATCTCGGTACATATTTCGCACTCAGTGTCACCGCAGCTGGATGGCACTCGGGCGCTCTGGTTCTCATCAACGAAGAGAAGGCGGACAGAATCAGTGGAAACTGTCTGAAGGAACCCGAGGAAGTCGAAAACGATACCGAAGATGACGACGAAGAGGCTGACCAGGATCAACAAGCTGACAATCGTGGGTTCTTCAACCGCGCACTCGACTACGCAGGCGAACTTATTGCTTGGTTCAATGGCTCACCTCGCACAGATACCAATGTACCCAACTTTCGAGACCCTAATCATCCTGACGCCTTCGTGAACCCACAAAACCATGGAGCTGTCTCTGAAGATGGTCGCGCTTATGTCTGGGCCGAGGATTGCTTCCCCCGACTGAGGCTTGCAAGCGGTGAGGAAATGCCTGGAGAAGTCGATTTTTGTGAGTGGAGGTATGGCCACCCGGAGTGGGAAGGCAAAGTCGAGGGTTATTAGGTTAAACGAGGACGAAGATCAGATCAACGATTGACGAATATTGATGACTGAACGATACGCTCATGGAGGAGAGAATCATAAACGTGACTCTTTGCGTAATGATATGTTGTTACCTAAGAAGAAAATCACCAAATTTTCCATGTTGCTCGCCTATTTCTTGCCTCGTTTGCTCTTTCTCATCGTGGTTGGTTGCCCTCTGCTGGTCTACCTCTTTTTGAAGCATCGAAAGTGATCATTCGCACCATCCTGTATACCCTTTGTGTCTACGGAAGGGTCTTTTCAGTCGGCGTGACCTCGTATCCATGGCTCTCAGCGTATTTAAATTTCTCTGAATGTTCTCCCAAACAGCCGGTCGTCAATGGACGAGTGCACAAGTTTTGCATGGAGGTGTTCAATGTCTGTGATGTCGAAAAGTTGGATTTGCAAAAATAAAAGATTACCTTCTAATTGATCGCATTCTTCGAGCACAAAATGGAGTGCGAAAAAGACAGTACGAATAGTAGAACCATATAATCATGTCGGAATAGAGTCAAATGGGGTCATTGGCGAGTAAGAGACATAGCTGCTGCGTTGATGTGTTGGCGAGGGTACAACCCTGACTACGAAAACATGCCGAATCTCGCCACTTTGCTTCTTTGAAATCCATTATTTCGCACCCGAGGATTCATGCGAGATATCAGAATCGGGTGTGAAGGGTCGCGGAGAGATGGAGATACGTGCTTCGTCAAGACTACCTGCTTAAAATCTAGTGCTGATGAATCTCATACCTCGAGCAGAACTTCCTGCCACGAAGGACATGCAGCGGATGATCACACCAAGTCATCAACGCGGCATTATCGCAGACTAAACTTCAACTTGACCCTGGGAGAGGGCAGGGGCCCAAGAGAAGGTCTAGACGGCGAAGGCGAAAGCGACTGACCAGTCATAGGCCCAATCGCTGAGGCCTTGGAAGCGAACGTTTGGGAAGCACGGCGAGCAGGGTGGAACTTTCGTGGCGAGATGGAATCCTAGTCCATCTCCTCCTTCAAGCTTGCGACGCCCGTTTTGACGGCGTTCGCACCGGCGCCGACCTTGCCTCCAAAACCACCGTCTTGCATGAAGAAGTCGACCTCGTCGAGCACATCCCAGACGACGTCTTCGGCGATTTGCTCCTTGAACCTTTCCGAGATCGGACGAAGGTGTCGGCCAGGATATAATCTATGGCTTGGATCGGACTTGTTGGAAAGTACAGGGGTAGGCTTGAGGTGGGCGGGAGGGTGCCAAAAGCCCTTTTCGCCAAAGTTGAGCTCGGCGATGCCACCACTGAAGCATGCGACAGCGGGGAAGTAGCCGAGCATACCATCGTCGAAGCCTTCGCGGGCGCCTTGAGACTTGCTGGGCTGGCTGGCGGGAGGCAGGAAGGACAGTAAGTTTTCAAAAGCGGTGCCGATCAAGGTTCCATTCTTGTAGACGCGGATACTACTATGTGGTAAAGTGCGCAGCGGTGCATCTTGGTGGTGAGGGTTGGGTTGTGATTTGATAGTGGTCGGGGCTCCAGGAGCAGGAGCAGACAAAGAGGACAAGGACAAGGTGCGATCTGCGTATGTCTCGAGCGACTTGGTCGAGACGTAGTCCATCGTCTCAAAGTAGACATTGCCTTTATAAGGAACTGGAATACGGTCGCGGATAATGTGGTGGGGTTCTGAGGAAGGGTCTGGACGTGGCGGCTGATGTTCAAAGCCATCACCAAGATCAACGGCAGGATTGTAATGGCCTTCGACGACCTTTTGATGCAGCGACAGCGAAGGGAGAACGATTTCTAGACCGACAACGTCGCCCTCGCGGATACTGTCATTGAGCGTGATGGGAGTGTTTGGCTTGGTTTTGGAGGCGCTGGGTTGGAAGAACTTGGAAGGTCGACTGCGGTGCATGGGCTCGAAGCGCAAGTCGCTGATGCCGTAGCTGTATCCATCAAAGCCGACGGGAGCGTCCAGCGGAGCTTCTCGACGAGCCCAACCGACACGGACGTGCGGCTGCGGACCTTGACTTGGATCCATCTTGTCGGACTGCACAAAAGGCACACCTCGTACCACACGGACTTCGTAATACAGCGAGCCTTCGCGCGCGCATACGTTGGCCCTGGCCATGCGCCATCCCTTGCCGTTTGTCATGCTGTGTCCGCTGTGATCGTAGTGAATAGAGCGGTCGGCGTCTTCAAACGACATGCGCGCGCCGTAGGGCAGACCGTCGGACTGACGATAGAACTGCTTGTGGCGGAAGTTGGGGTCTGCCACAGCCAGCGTGTAGCGGTACGCGCGTTTGTTCTCGGCCTGGTCTGTGACTTTGACAAGTTCCGTCTCGCCATCTGGCGTCAGGTAGGGCAGAGGCTCGTGTGAGGTGAAGACGGGGGGCTTGGGCGGATCGTAGTCGGAGGTTTTGGGCGGAGGGATCTGGTAGCGCATGGGCGACGGGGCCGACTGAGGGCCTACATGGCGGTTGTTTGACGAGGCAGGAGCCTTGCGCTTGGCCGGCACTGTCGGGGTGGTGCCGCGTGTGGCCTCTCGTTTCTTGGCCGTCTCTTTGCGCTCGCGTTGCGAACGCCCTCTGACTTCGGGATTCAGTGGCGAAGGCACGGCTGGCGCGTTGTCTTGGATCAACCGATGCGCCTCTGTCGTTGGAGCTGGCGATTGTGAGTCTGTCATGATGGCCGTGTAGCTGCCTGCACTCGACGCGCGCTCGGGGAAGAAGTTACGTGCTGCTGATTGCTTGGACTTCGCCCGAGCGTCGGACGGATAGATCCGCGAGATAAGATGGCTCAGGCACCCTCCCAGCCATCGACTTTGTCAAAAGCTGTATAATAGCAACAACAGCAGTTTTAATAAACACGTGAATCAAGCACTTTTCTTGCTTTGCAGAGTTCACTGACCAAGCAGACTCAGACCACCGACGAGTCTTCACACATCCTCACTTGACCTTCCTAGAGATATGCACATTTTCAATCACCTCAGCTTCGCTCCACGGAGCGCCACTTCCTCCACTCTTGCTCCTATTTCTCCCGCCCATGGGTGCATACAACAACACCATACCACTCCGCGCCATCCGCATTTTCACCACAATTCTCCCCATAACGTCTCTTACCACGTTCATCCCACCCTGAGCTGCAACTGTTGTGGGTCTATATTGCTTGAACCACCGTCTAAGCGTGGCTGCACCTCTCGGAAGCATCATCACCCAACATCTCCCAATCTGCTCTCACACGCGTGCGTGAGCGTGTCTGCAACTTGACTTTAAATCCGCTCCCCGTAGTCTCTGCACTGTGTTATTGGCTACCCGCCTATCAAATTTCGTCTTTGTCCCAACTTTCTCCGAAGAAGAACCTGTTGAGCAGAGGAGAACCGAAGTAAGACCACTGCCGTCCTTGTACGCACACCGAGGTCGGTCCTTCGCCGGTCGGCTCAGGATATTGCGGTCCACTGCCAGTTTGTCAGAGGCAAGATGCATCGCGAGGTCTCGTTCTTTTGACGTCTTTGAACCATGTCTGCTCCAGTGTTATGAGAGACCAAATGTCGAGTCGTGACATCTGAGCTTCCACATCTCGAATATGACGTCCTTGTGCCCTCGACCGACGTTGAAAAAGACTTCAAGCCGTGGCTTGACAAGGCCGCCGACGGGCCGAGAAACGCCATCAAAGGGCCGATATTGAGGTTTTTTTCCTGTGAGGGTCGTCTTCCGGTCTTGGCATCCTGGGCCGACGTCCTTCGATGCATTTTCTGGTCGCCTTCTACGGCCCACATCATGCTCTTGCTGAATCGAATCAGGTCCTGGGGCTGTCCCAGACTTCCCACTGTTTTGCGGAAGCGAATGCTGCTCGTCTGATCCTGGAGCAATCAAACCCCAAATGGGCCCCAGTCCAACCCTCCATATCCAAGGAAAATAATCTCTCTCGTGTTCCCGTTACATGGAAAGCTCAGCTACCTGAGCTTGGTCGTGCGTTCTACGTCATGCGCTATGGGCTGATGCACTTTTAGTTGGGCGTTTGAGCGAGACCTCGAGTGCAACTTCCGTTGCCAACGCCTTCCGAGTCGCGAAACTTCTGCTTGGCTTCGGCTCGCAAAGCAAAGTTTTGCTCCGAGCTGCCCTTGATAGCTCACCACCAGCTCAGGGTCGAAGCTGCTGACCTGCAGCCATCACCGGACCGCGATCATGGTTTGACGTCGCTGTTCGGCTGCGAGTTCCCGACTAGTGGCCCGACCATTTCTTTAGACCCATATATAAAATCCGTGCAGAGCGTAGAACATCGAAACCACCAAACATTCAACAACGGACCCCAAAGTGTCTCGTGCTCCATCATTTCCAACCGACTCTCTTGCCCACACGCCTCTCACGCTGCCCGCGTTAAGTGCCGTGTTGCGTCCGGAGCACTCCAGAGCAACCCCGATCTATTACCGTCCCACTGTGTGGCTCCATCCTTTATAAGCTCTATTCTCCTCATTCTTTCCCTGGAATCCCCCAGCAGACCTCGCCTGGCTGTCATAAGACCTCTTCACCCGCCCACCAACTGATTCCTTCTTTCCATTCTTCCCTTCCTTCATCCCAACACCTCCCCCTTCCCCCATTCTCACCATGGGTCTCTTCTCAAAGCGTACTGAGACCGAGGCCATGACCGCCGGTCAGGTCGAGTCTACCGCCGGCAACCATGAGCTCCCCGCCCCTGCTGGCAAGGTCACTTTCATGGCCTGCTTCATGGGTCTCGTCGCCTCTATCGGTGGTTTCATGTTCGGTTATGCCTCTGGTCAAATTTCTGGTAAGTCAAAGCCATTTGGGAAGCTTTTAAAACCATTGCCTAACCTCTTCAAGGTTACTTCCAAATGTCCGACTACCTCCAACGTTTCGGTCAGCAAAACGCCGATGGTACCTACTACTTCAGTGCCTATCGTCAAGGCGCAATTACTGCTCTTCTCTGTGGTGGTGCCGCCGTTGGCTCCCTGATCGCCGGCAGACTTGCCGATATCATTGGTCGCAAGTTCTGTATCTCTCTCTTCGCCTTCTGGACTGCCATTGGTGTTATCATCGAAATCTCCTCCAGCACCTCTTGGGGACAATTCGCTGCCGGTCGCTTCGTTGATGGTATCGGTATTGGCGCTCTGTCCGTCGTCGTGCCCATGTACCAGGGAGAGTCTGCCCCTCGTGTCATCCGTGGTGTCCTCATTGCTTGCTACCAGCTCTTCGTTACTCTTGGTATCTGGACCTCGTACATGATCGACTACGGAACTCACGATGCCTACAGCAACAGTGCTCAATGGAGAATTCCCAACGGTATCTCTTTCCTCTGGGCCTTCATCCTCGGTGTCGGTATCCTCTTCCTCCCCGAGTCTCCTCGTTTCGCCTACCGTGCTGGTCGTGAAGACGAGGCTCGCAACGTCATCGCCCGCTACGCTGGTATTGATCCCGAGCACAAGGAGGTTACCGACCAGATCAACGATATCCGTGTCAAGCTTGACGAGGAGAGAGCCGCTGTTGGCGCCAAGTGGTACGAGTGCTTCACCGGTCCCCGCATGGCCTACCGTACTATCCTCGGTATGACTCTCCAGGCTGGTCAGCAGCTCACTGGTGCCAACTTCTTCTTCTACTACGGTACAACCATTTTCCAAGCCACTGGTCTTAGCGACTCCTACGTCACCCAGATCATTCTCGGTACTGTCAACGTTGTCTGCACTTTCGGTGGTCTTTATGTCGTCGCCAAGTGTGGTCGCCGCAAGGCCCTCATCGTTGGTGCTCTCTGGGCTTTCGTCTGCTTCATGATCTACGCCTTCGTTGGTTACTTCAAGCTCCCTCCTTTCGCCGACCACAACGACTCTGCCGCGGGCAGTGTTTTGATCGTCTTCACCTGCTTGTTCATTGTTTCGTTCGCCACTACCTGGGGTCCTCTTGTCTGGGCTGTCGTTGCTGAGCTCTACCCTGCCCGCTACCGTGCCACCTGCATGGGTCTCGCTACTGCATCCAACTGGATCTGGAACTTCTTGATTTCCCTCTTCAGTACCGTTATCGTCGACTCAATTCACTGGTTCTTCGGTCTCGTCTTCGGTGGCTGCTGTCTCGGTCTTGCCCTCATTGTCTACTTCTTCGTCATCGAGTCCAAGGACCGTTCGCTCGAGGAGATCGACACCATGTACATCCTCCACGTCAACCCCATCACCTCCTCCAAGTGGGATGGCTCCAAGGTTCCCGAGGATGCCTACGCCTCTGGTGTCGCCGAGCAGGGTAACTTCCTTGTCGAGCGCTCCGCCTCCAAGGTTGATGAAGAGAAGTAGATTGCTCCAGACTTCAGGAAGTCTTATATGAGTAATTGATGCTCCGATCATCAGGTTCAAGCTCTCTCTTCTTGCATAGCATTGGTGTATGGGTGGGCAAAAAGGCGTATATTCCTTCTTTTGCATTCTTGAACGTAATCGGGAGGATTATTTCCACTTGAGACTTTTTAATGTACATAAACGTTATTGTTATGACTTTCGCTACTTCAAAAATTAAGATTTGAGATGAACTACTTTTGCCTGTCTGTCAAATCTCGTTGACCTGTTTAAAATTTTTCTGTGCCCATCAATTTTGGTGACAATGGGGTTTATGCCGAACTTTGCTTGAACATCACCTTGACAGCTCATCATCCCGGACCGATTCAAAATTTCTTATATTCTTCATTTGACTGTTCCATAGGAATCCACACTTGGCAATCGCATTTCCAAGTCCTACGATCAGATCAAGATCGATTCGCACTGAAAACAAAGTCCAGATCTTGAAGCGAGCGAGCGCAACAGCGATCAAACTCCACCATTGCTTGGCTATCGATTCTGTCAAATCTCGTTGCTGCGACCCACGACAAAGGTCTCGATCAATGCAGGGCAGAGAGACGGCAAGGCAGACCCAGCGACACGACACGACTCAAGAGTTTCGCGATCTCATCGATCAAACCGAATATCTGTCTGCGCGTCGTTTCAATCGAGTCGTTTGAACAGGGCTCCAAATCTCCTTTGCGAAAGGAGGCCTGGCTTTGATCGTTGTTTCGCTTTTTTTTTATTGTCGACGAGGCTTACCTTGGCCCTTTCTTTTTGCATCTGACTCTGCCCTGCTTTCTTCTTCTTCTTGCCGACAGATGCAGGGAAAGACTTCTTCTGCCGTCATGATTTCATTGCGTTTCCTATGCAAGTCTGGTATGAACTGCTGCAGGTCTCGAGTGTTCGGAGATATATGGTGAGTTCTTGGCACGATGCTGTCATAGTTCGAAGGTGAGTGACTGCGAACAACCGCTTCTCCAGCGATCGCCTGCTTCGATCTTCCTTCGACTTGATCCCCTCAATGCTCATTGCTCAATACTCCCGTCAAAAGGACTTTGAAAGATGGTATTGAGGCTCATGAGGCTCTGCAAGAAGGTTGCAGATCAGTAATGATCGGAGTCGGGGCAAATCAAACACCGAAGTGGTCACCTTGATTTTCCAACGTCATCATTAGCTTGATGAGTTCATGACTTTGCAGCATTCCTTTTGTGTAGACAGTTACATATGAGCTAGGTGAACCTTTGTCTCCTTCAACCTACTACACCCATCTTTTTCGAACCGTCTTCACATTAAAACATATCATCAACATGGGCATCGAATACAGTACCGCCAAGTGGCTCGCACCAGCGTCGTTCATCTACGACTTTGCAGCTCAGCAGTATGGACTTAACAGCACACCTTCCATGAAGGACATCAACGACAGAAACACATCATTCTGGTCTCCTCAGCCATACTTTATCGGAGCCTTTTTTGCACCGCAGCAGATTGTGCAGCTTGCCTGGTTGTACCGCCTCTGGAAGCTCGACGCCAACAAGCCCAAGGAGCGTGCCGAGTTGGATCAAATTGTGAATTTCTGCCCCTACTACATTCTCGGTAACGTGTGCATTGGCAGTACGTTTTGTTCCTGCTTTGAAGCTTGACGAGATGCTGACCATGAGAAGCGTGGATGTTCTTCTGGAACGCAGAACAACTCAAGATTTCCAACATCTTCGTAGTCGTCAACTCCCTCAGCCAGCTTTACTTTGTCTTCAACAAGCTCGGCCCCATGAACACATCGTCTACCTCGTCCATCCTCACACACATCAACGCCAAGACCTTTGCTGGTATCGGTGTTCTCGACTTCGTCCACAACCTCAGTGTCGCATACTACAAGGATGCTCTCCCTAGCACCGCAATCAAGGCAATTACTGGTGCTGGATTCGCCGGTCTTGCTGCCTGCAGTGACTGGATCTTCGGTGGATGCCTCGTCTACGATCTGGTCGCCCTGAGTGTCGGACAGGCCCAACTGAACAACCCTGACTGGAGCAAGATGCTTGGTGGCTTTGCCGTTGCCACTGCTGGCATTGTTGGTCTCAGAAACTACTTTAAGTAGGTTTAGCATCGAACGTGCGTTTTTTTGGGTCGTAAGCGAAGCGACCTCGACTTTCGGAATCGCGTCTGACTTTTTTTTTCTTTGTCGCAGGCCTCCCTACGTCAAGGAGCCCGGTTATAATCTCACCGCCGACGACGATACTTTGGACGATCGAGTTTAAGCGGATGCATACTCAGTTATCACTATGCGATGTACTAGCACATTTCCAGCAATTTTGCCCCGCATGTAATTACGAAGAATGAACAACCTCTCAGTCCATCTCTGTCACATTGTCTGACTCGTATGCCGATGCGATTGTGCATGTGACAGTGAAACAAGACACGCATGGTATCCAATGTGTTGCACATTTCTAGGTGTTGCCGCATGCATGTCTCGGTATGGACAAACGCCAGAGAGTTGCTGAAATGGGAGATATATCGCACAAATGACGACCCTCGTCGTGTCTGATCATCACGACCCAGCATGGCGCCGTGCCTATACATATGCTGCCACTTTGAAGTGTCAGACGAGCACTACGCTTCAGCACCCAGACCAAAAGCCACGATTCAGGCACCAGAGGATGGACGCCGCATCTCCCGACGACACTCTTATCACAGAGAAAGCTCTCGAGACAGACAAAGAAGACATTCCCGCGAGCATTCACGATCTTCATCAGTAAGCCCAACTCCCAAATCCATCCATCGACAGCCACGATCCAACAGTCATGACCAGCGCGGACACGGCCATGCAGCAGCTCACACACCCACGACCTACCAAGCCACCGACACGACGATCCCACACGCCCAAGACCAATCTCCAGCCCAGCGAATCAGCACCCTCCAACGCCGCATCGATTCCGAAGATGCACGCCACTCGCACCTCATCTCGACACTGCACCGACGCATCCACTCGGAACACCAACGCCACATGACGCGCGACTCGACTTTGCGTCAGAAACTCGGCGCCGCACTGGGCGGCGCAAAAGGGTCGCGCGATGCTCCTGCCAAAGCCGCATATGCACATGTCGCGAGGGAGCCCAGTCTCGCGCGGAAAAAAAGTTATGTTGCGAAGTGGCTGGAGGGGTTGATGTCTGTGACTACCGTCACGCCGGCGGTTGAGTCGAATGATGATGATGATGATGATGACGAGAGCAGTGTGGAGGTTGTTGCGGCTAAGGATGCCAAAGGCAGAGGAAAAGGGATCAGGATTGTTAGTGATGGGGTTGACGAGGCTGCTGCTGCTGTTGACAGGGATGTGGGTGGAAGTGATGTCGGACAAAAAGAAAAGGATGGAAACGATTTGATATGGGATATGTGCGCTGGGAAGATGTAATGGAGATATGCACATGTCGGATGTGAAAAGAGCGAAATTGACAGAGGAAAAATGAAGATGGCAACAAGAATGGCAGGTACTCATCAGGCTCAAAATAGTCGTTCCGACGTGGACGCGCAAGATCTGTATTTCCTTTGCTTTGAACTCGGTCACTCTTTGTTCCCCTACCATCCACGGAAAAGGAGAAATTTTGTGAAGCAGATTTACATCTCCAAAACCTGCAATGATGGAAACTCTTCTCGTTGAGGAGAAATATTCTGTACGAGAAACAAAACGTTTCCCCCCTTTACTCCTCAGTCCCTCGAGACCAGGAATAAGCAATGGGGGCGACAGAGGATTAGGGAGTTAGGTATGCGGAAGAGATGGAGAAAAGAAAAGAGCGAGAGCGCAGAGCAAGGTTGCATGGTTTCATAGGGAAAAAGTGCACTGTTCTGTCTTTAGTAATCAACTGACTCATTGTGGGAAAAGGACAGCTTTCGGATCGCAGAAACGTGACCGGATTTTGCTGCGAAAGAACGACAGAATCTGAGGGAGAAGAGAAGAGGAGTAAAAGGTGGTCGCAAGTATGGTGGTGCATTGAGGGGATTGAGTCGATTTGGATGTTTAGCAGGGTTCGACTCTAGTGGCTAACAGATTTCAGGCTTAGACTTGGGAATGAAACTGCACAAGACAAGAGCATAGAGCAACACAGAAAAGGATAGTTTGGAAATATCTTCTTTCATTTTCATAAAAGCGTGGATGAGCCTACTGGAGCTTGAGCTCGATAGCCTTGCCATCAGCTTCGCCACTTTTGATCATAGATTCGAGCTAGAGGAAATCAAGTTAGCAGGATGCAAACGCAGCATCGAGTACAGAGCAAAGACTTACCACTTCCAGGTCGGCCAAAGCTTGCTGAGGAGTCTGCAACTGATGGATCTTGGCTTGAGAGATTCCCTCACCAAAAGCCTTGAGCTCTTGCCTGATGCCGTTGTTGTCGTCAGGGAAGTCCTTGGAAGACTCCTTACCATCTTTCTTGACAGTGGTCTTGTCAAAGCCAACGTCGACGGTACCTTTTTGACAGGCAACGACGTACTCTGCGCCAGAGAAGGTGGTGCCAAAGCTGACGCTGAATGTGCCAGAGGTGCCGTTTGAGAGCTTGACGGTGGCGTTGACGGTATCGATGGGAGGAAGGTGAGGTTGCAACTGCGCGGTGAAAGCAGCAACTTGGGACATCTTTGCATCGTCACCCAGCAACTGTCTCATGGCGGCGATGAAATGGACACCTCCGTCGAGCAAGAAGCCTCCCTGTAACAGTGGTTGAGCATTTGGTTCTTGCTGGTAGAGACGCAATGACATACCTGATACTCTGGAGTCTTACGCCACGATGTCTCGTAGTACTTTGCTCCGGGACCGACCATGGCGTGCATTCGCACACGGAAGCCCAAAACATCACCCAGCTCTTTCACCTGCTCAGCACCATATTGGAAACGACCGAGGAAGCGGAAGTTCTCGGCAATGCCCCAGAGAATCTTTGTGGTGTCGACGTTCTTATGGTACCAATCGAGCAGCTCGTGAGCCGAGGCGAGATCTTTTGCGATGGGCTTCTCAGAGAGAACATGCTTGCCAGCGGAGAGGGCCTTTTTGATGAAGTCTGGCTGGACGAGGATGGGCAGGGCGATGACTACAGCTTGGATGTCTGAGCGTTGCAGCAGATGGTCGTAGGACTTGTCTGCGCCCGCGTCTTCGGCGTAAAGGTCTGGTGTGGATGATTCGACTTGTTTGGCGAGCTTCTGGGCCGAGGCCAGGCTGCGAGAGTAGATGGCTTTGAGAGAGAAGAGGTCGCCGTTGGCTTCGATGCCAGGCTGTCGTCACGCGTCAGAGGTGCCGTTGCGTGCAAGTCAAGAATGCCGAGTGTCATACGAGATGGGCCTCTTGGATGAAAATGCCTGTTCACACGGAGCGTCTTCTCAGCTGCTGCTCGTTGCTGCCATTGCTCGTTCTATCCTACCACTGCCGATGACTGCAATGCCGATCGTCATGTTTATGTCTACGTCTGGTCTTTTCACCGACGATAAAGTCTTGTCACTGATATTGGATGCGTTCAAGGCTGTATTTATGCTGCGTCACCTTGGGCCCCACCTTGTCCGTCTCTCAGATGCGCCTCTGCCCCGCACTCGCTGGCGCTCCCCTCTGTTTAGCCTGTAGCAAGAAAGTGATCAAAACATGTTCCTGTGCCATTTCGTATTCATGTTGAGCCTCTTTAGCCGATTGTGCTCCAAGTCGTCCTAGTTCAAACCTCTATCTGGCATCAGATAATGTCCAACGTATCTGATTAAGGTTATTTGTCGGCTTTGGACAAGAAAGTAAGAGTTGCCCTCGTGTAGACTTGCCTAGACCGGCTAGCTGGTCTGCTCATCTTATCGCTCCATGTTCTGTAGGATTTGGTATTTGAGTGTTCGCTCGCTCGTTTCCGTGCTTCTCGAGGTCGCTATTATCCATATCTCAATCCAAAATTGCAAGATGCCCGTCGAAGTTACGCCCATGGTCGAGGACGACATAGACGGCGCGGTTGACTGCATCCAGAAGGCATTTGCCGACGATCCATATTCAAACTGGGTCTTTGACAGGAAAAATGTAAGGACATGTACATTCATCTGTACAACTTTTTTGGCTAAATGGCGACATTGCCTGACTCTGTTTGTCTACTGTCCTCTAACATTACTCGCCACAAAGTTCTCCCTTACACGCAATCGTGTCTCGCTTCGGATCCGCTGTAGATGGGGTCTTGAGCACGCCCTGTTTTACGTAGCCAAAGACCCTTCTTCACCAACTCCTTCACGCGTCCTGGGTGTCGCATGTTGGTTGGCTCCAACCAACCCTTCTGCCCCGCAGACTTGGAAGAGTTGGTTTGGTGATTGGTCGCTGTGGTTCAACCAGCTCTGGATGAATTCCGTTTACGGCAGGGGCGGCCTGAACGTGCGCCGTTACTATATCTGGTTTGTGTCCGAGTGCATGACAATCCACTGGTTCTGACCATCGTCCTTTTAGGAAAGCTGCCCAAAGCGACGCCCAGCGTCAGCTCTGGACAGATGATCGAGGTTATTACTTTTGCAATATCGTGACCGTGTTGCCCGAAGCGCAAGGAATGGGTATAGGCAAGAAGCTGTTCCAAGTCGTGATGCGTCAAGCAGATGCCGAAGGACGGAAGTGTTATCTGGAGAGCTCCAGAGCCGAGCCCAACATGGCCATATATCAAAAGATGGGCTTCAAGTTGGCCAAGGAGATGAAATGTGATGATCAGGGCGACGCCATCACTCTCTACTGCATGATGAGGGATCCGGCACCTGCATGAGCTATAGGATACAAGGAGTGTATTATGGTTGGTATTTGAATCGTTCAATCGTCAAGGAGTGTCTGGGGGTTTGATGTAACAAAGGATCGTGAGATTCACCAGAGATTGCTGGGTGTTCAGCTGCGGAAGACTTTGTTCCAGGGAGCCGATGATTTGGATTTAGATGGTACCCTTGGTGGTAGATAGCCAGCACCACCAGTCTCCAGAAGTTCTTGTGCTTTGTCAGGAACTCCACCCATTCTAGGCACGCTGTGCGCAACCGGGAGTCCAGGTGAAAGACTGTCTTCTTGAATGGCGGTCAATTGATAGTCGTTGCCGAATCCGACGGGTTTGTAGTTGGGCACGAGAGATCCATTCGAAGTCCTCTTCCTTTCAATGTTCAATCGGGGTGTTGATGGAGCCTCTGAGTTCGTCCAGCTCCAACGTGTGCCCTTGTGAGTTGAAGAGATTGGTGAGATAGGTTCGTCTCCAATACTGCGCACTGATATACTCGGCACGTCGGACACCTTTGATGCTTGCGATTTTCTAGTGTCTGCACGGCTGAGGAATCTCTTGTCTGAACTTTTCAAATAAGCCATGTGAGGTTCCATGATGACACTGGGGGGCTTGTCGGCCATTTCAGCTCCTGATTGAGTGACTGGTCCTGGAAGGCCGGGGAGATTTTTGCTTCTGTTCTTGCTCTTGATCGAAAGAGGATACCGTGACGACCGTACTGAATATCTTTGCTCGTAGTATATGGGATACTGTTGTGGGCGAGCCATGTATGGGGTGGTGTGACCCCGAGGGCGCAGTTTCAGAACGTCGGCCAATGCAGCACCTCTACGCATCCGTATAACAACGTATACGAGGAACAAACATAGCATTACTCCGCCTTTTTTACTTTAGCGTATACTTCATACTGTCAGATGATTTTACACACCTATCGATGAAGTCACAATGACCAGAATTTTGGAGCCTTGTGGTAAACTGCTCTCTTGTGCAGACGATGGTGTCTCTCCTGCCACGGAAGAGGATGTCGAGTATGAGGTCTCCATGATTGCAGTCCATGCACGATGGTCGTTCTAGCAGAACTGCCAACAGATATATATAATCAAACAGTGATATGATGTGACAAAGCGATGGCAGCCGGCCGCCCAATGGTGTCGAGAACAGGTAGAATGGTATGTCGAGTTGAAGAGACGATTCTGACCAGCAGAAGGAAGTATCACCTTGATCGACGATCGGAACGAAGGAGAACAACAAAAGGGAGAGTCTCCCGGACTGCGAGGCCTCACGATACTGATATAGCAACCGGGGAAATAAGGCTGCTCTCGTTTCAACTCAATCAGTAGCTTCCATGGTTAATCTGGGGCTTTCAATCCTGCATGTTGGCTCTGGATGAGCAGTGTCTTGCGCAAGGTCCACGTAAAGGTCCGGTGCACACACCGTGCCTCTATCATGAATAACGTTGCCATCCTCCAAGACAGTTTGCTCTGGAATCGATCAAACTTGGAGTGTTTGGCATTAGCGGCGTCGTGCAAAAAAAGTCGTGTGGCCCCATATGGTGAAACATGCCCCTTACGCCTCGAGGAGGCCTGTGCAGCAACCAAAATGACGGAGCAGTTCCTTCGTTGAAACCTGATGCGACGATGCCTTCCACCCGCCGGTGACTTGCAGTAGTGTCGTTGATCTTGAGTTTGGCACGGCAGATTTCTCAGCATACCATCTCAAGACTCGAGGACTAGGGTAGCCGGGATCACAGAGAAGCAGTCTAGGCTTCTTTGGTATGTATAATACTTGCTTATAGATCACCTTTGACAGTGAATACGATGAAACTCAGCCGTGGTCCTCCGTGTATGCTTTGAGAATTGAGTTGTGTGGTGTTGCACTCTGGGAAAATTGTCGAGTTGATGCAGAGCAATTGCGACGGCAGTTACGAAGCTTCGTATTTTCGCATTGAGACTCAGTCGAGGACGGCACACGAAACTCAGGAAGGCTGACCTAATCATCGCCTTCATCACTTACTGGGACTCTCGCTGACTCGAAGGATGACAAACTATCATACTGAAGCGCTCGAGAATCAGTAGCCGCTGAGCTGTGAGCCTGTGACTCGTGAGAGAGGTGGTGGAGGAGTCAGTCCCTGTCAGCCACACCCGCAAAGGATCAAATTACTGCATCTACATGGAATAACTCGAAACACTGACCAGATCATGATGAATCTATTTCTCTGCGGTCAGCCTGCTGTCGCAAGTTGCTCTGCTGAATTCTGTATCATTCCTTCTGATCTATATCTACTGGATACGTGCTGCTGTCTGCTGTCGGGGATAAAATTGGGGCTGTGTAGTAGGTTAAAACCGCTTTAAGGCTGCGCCGGGTGGCTCTGCCCGCTGCTCTGCCACCAAGGTAGTTGCGAGTTTTGGACTTTTGACATTCTATTCGCCTCTCTTGCAGCGTATTCGTGTTGACATGGCTTGATCAAGACTATTTGCCTTAATGAGAATCATAGGTCATCATGCCGCGCGTCATGTGCCAAGGGAGCCGGAGTACTTCCTTCCGAGAGCTCATCTGACCACAGCTCTTATATAAGTTGTTAGAATATCTCATCAACTCGTCCAATTCTCTTGTCCAACACGTACCTACCATACTCATCATGTCAGACCCTTACCAGAACCAGTACGGCCAGCAGCAAGGATACGGGCAGCAACAGGGATACGGGCAGCAGCAGGGATATGGCCAGCAAGGATACGGGCAGCAGCAAGGATACGGCCAACAAGGATACGGTCAGCAAGAATATGGTTATGGAGGTGGTCACAATTATCAGCAACAACCTCAATATGGCAACAATCAGCCACCATACGACAACAACCAGCAGTACGGTGCACCAGCCCATGGTGGATTCCAGCACGGCCAGTCTTCATACGGCGAACCTCAACATCAAGCATAGTCAGTGATCCTCAGTTTAATTCACATGATATGCCGAACACAGCAAGCTAACAAAGTTCAGCGGTCAATACCCACAGCAGCAGAATCCGCCTCATGACCCCAACAACCCCTATGCTCAACAATCGCAGCACAATCAATACGGCTCTACCGATCCCGCAGGACAGCAAGAGGGCGATCGCGGCTTGATGGGAGCAGTGGCAGGTGGAATTGGTGGCGGGTGAGTAGTCAAGGGTACAGATAACATCTTTCTGAGAACGCATGCTAACGGCGTCCTCTCGTTCAGAGTCTTGGGTGGACGTGCCGGTCACGGTTTAATCGGGACACTAGCTGGCGCGTTCCTCGGCCATAAGGCTGAAGACAAGTTCAAGGAACACCGCCAGGAGCAGAAGTACAACGAACAATACCAGCAGGGCGGCGGACATCACCACGGCGGCCACCACCACAATCAGAGATGGTAGAAACGATACACCGCACGGTCATAACTGTCTATTTGATATCTAAGAGCTATGGCTGAATGAACAACACGCCATGTGGGGGATCTGCTGTTTGGACATCAAACTCGGCCGAGAGTATGGCGTTTGGTCACATTTTGTCCTTGCACCTTCCTATTGATCCTAGCTACGCCTTTTCTAACGAACTAAGCAATGTGAATTCTTTTGCTAATCCGATTCGATCGTGCTATATTGGACCCTTTGTTGTGGATATGATGAAACGTGAACATGGTCAATGTGTCGGACAGAAAAGATCCACAGAAGATCACCAGACCCGCATTGTTGACTTGATCTGGCAAGAACGACAGCTCCACTTCCTAAAACACTAGACTGAAGTCAAGAGAAGGATTCAAGCGACGAATGCAGGAGTCTACCATTTTGAGAATTGAGAGGGGTCTAGACGGTCCTGTTGAATGCAGAGAAAATCTTGCCAAAGGACATTCAGTCACGTAAGCTATTCATCTGTATTTGGAATCATGCTCTACCACTCATCGATGAATTTAAAAAGCGAGGTTGATGCAAGTCTGTTTTGATATCAGATCCGATGATGTCGAATTAAGGTTGAAGTTTAACATTTTGGAAGGAGGTTCCTTTCACCAACATGGTCCACGACCAAGTCTGGACATGGAAAGAAAGATTGCTCGAAGGAATTACAAACGTCTCGAGTGCCTGAGATGATTGCACAAAACGAGAGCCATCGAAGTCGCGGAATAGACCTCACTCGATGCAGTCCTGTACAGGTTCAATACTGAGCTTCGCTCTCTACTCTCTTCATAAAGATCTGTAAATGTAGTCTGCAATGGTTGACGGGACCTATAGCATCAACCATTGTCAAGACGAGCGAGCTTGCGCCATGCGAAAGAATCTTGTTCTCTCTAGATGCTAGACTTGAAACGCATCTATGCACTGCGATAGATATCTTTGCCAGCAGAAGGTCCGGCTATACTTGCAAGGCAAAGAAGACGGCGGACGTGAACCTGGAAAAAGACGATAGATTGAGCCACCACGTCACATGATGTCGTGCTCTGCCCAACGCGTCAACTCACCAATTGCAGTCTCATTTTCGACAGAGCTCAAAACTCCAACACAGCATCCCGAAGATGACATGAGCAACACTCGAATGTGGCAGGCCGCGCCTATCCACAATGCCAAATACTTTTCGGCCTCGCCCACCTACAACAAATGGGTGAAGCTGACAGCCGCCGACGTCCACGCCCTGCGTGAAGTGCCCGGGTTCGAAGGTAATTCAACTTTCCTCGCATGCTTCGATGATCCTTTTTTTTCCTCCTTCTACAAAAATCTCACTACGATCAGGTCAAAAGGTCTACTTCCACCTCAATCACCCCATCCAATTCGTCTACCTCGTCGCCCCCGTTGTCGCAATCCACGAAATCCCAAACACAAAATTCGTCCTCTTGACACTAGACGACAGCAGCAACGCATGCATCGACGTCAGAATCGAACGCAAAGATGCTGCGAATGTCGAGGTTGGCACTTCAAACACGGTCGTGGCGAATGTAGACATCAACACCGCATTTGGATGTGACTCTGAGATTTTGATAGATGGCCAACTAGTGGATGTCGCGACCGTGTTGAAGGTCAAATGCACGATTGGGAGTTTTAGAGGGGTCAAGCAGTTGGAGC
The DNA here is from genome assembly GCA_003992365.1 of Aureobasidium sp. P6. Lineage (NCBI taxonomy): Eukaryota > Fungi > Ascomycota > Dothideomycetes > Dothideales > Saccotheciaceae > Aureobasidium > Aureobasidium sp. P6. The sequence goes on along the minus strand of RZIQ01000096.1, from coordinate 43,022 downwards.
TCAAGAGGTGCAACATCATCAAAGACACTACCGAAGAGATTGCTGCGTGGGAGTCGATGGCACAGTTCAAGCAAGAAGTCTTGTCAAAGCCGTGGGTGCTGAGTGCTGCCGACCAAGCAGCTTTGGACAATGAAATCCAGGAAGAGGCTATGCGAGAACAAGCAGAAGAGAAACAGGAGAGACGGGCTCAGAGGGTTCTTCAGAAGCGCGAGGAGCAGCGTGCTGAAAAGAGAAAAGCGCGCGAGGAAGAAAGGGAGAGAAGACGGTTGCTTGCCGAACAGAAATACAACCAGGGGGCCTTGATTTGAATATGGCATGGATTGCAACTCTCTCTATGGTTAGTGAGACAGGAACGCCTTTGCTATGCGCGAATGGTCAATTGGAAAAAAAGATTCAATCAATCGTCGTCATCATCTTCCTCCTTGGACTTTTTGCGCTTCTTGCCCTCTTCGTCCTCCTCGTCCTTGGAAATCTGCTTCTTCCTGCGCTCGTTACGTAGAGCCTTGGCCACCTTTTCGTCACCTGCTTCCTTTGCCTCATCCCAGTCGACATCGTATTCCTCAGCAACCATCTTGATCTCTCTTCTCAAGCGGTTACCCTCTTCGACAAGTCCATCCCATTTGGAGACGTCGAAGCCTTTCAACTGATACAGTTTGTCTTGCCTCCTGCTGACTGTAAAGTTCATGGCAGAGCGGTAGCTGACTTCGCGATTGTGGTACAAGAACCACATGTAACCGCCAATCAAGGTAGACAGACCGACGAGGTAGGTGACGGGCTCCATGACATCCCATCCGAGATCCGTCTGGAAAGTGAGGACGTAGACACTACCCCACCATCCAACCAGAACGGCGAAACCGCCTTGGGCAACGCGCTGGGCACTCTTGTGAGCCAGCTTGTCACACTCCATCTTGATGTCTGCCAATGACGAGATTTGCCTGGCTGTCTTGCGCAGACGCATGCGGAGGTAGTAAGTGCGATCGGCAAAAGACGGCACGGCGACATAGATGGGCTCGGGGGCACCTTCAATATCAACACTGAACTCTTTACCACGCGCGGCATCTCTGATGAAGTCGCCAATCTCGGTACTCGGCGACCAACGCACAAAGTTGGGGTGATCCGGATCGGGCTCTTTGGCAGGGTTGACCGGCTTCGGCGCGGCGACATTGCCAGACTCGTCGAGCTTGCCGGTGCGTTCGGTCTTGCCGTCGATCTTGAAGTCTTCGCTTTGCTCGAACTTGTAGTCTTCCGACTCTTCGCCGGGGTCTTTTCTGTCTGGGTTGATGGCCTCTTCTCCCAAGTCTTGGGCGCGGAAGTGGACCGAGGGGATCTTGTCGTTTCCGTTTTCGTTCTTGATGACGGGCAGTTCGGATTGGATCAGGCGCTCGAGGTAGCTGAGTGGTTGTTGCGGGTGTACGAGAAGTGCGAGGGGTTCGACATCCTTGCGGTCTTTGTTGACGTCTCGTGTGGTAAGCGGGAGGATGAGCTTGAGCATACGCGAGGGTGTCGTTAACAGTTTGCCTGTGACATCGTGTCAGTCTCGAACCAATCTGACGACCAATCTTTCATACCTTTGACCATGGCACCAGCAGACCTCAATCTGGCAACGGGAGGCTTATCGCTTCCTTCGTGCATCCACGGCGACCGCATCTGACTCTGCTTGCTGTGCTCCACCACCCGATCGTAGTGCTGCTTCTCCTCCTCTCCCACATTGTGACTCAAGTTCGCTGCAGGCTGCCCCTGCGACGTCGAGTTCTCCGCCGTGACACCCTTTTGCTGTTCCCTCAATGCAAATCGCGGGCTTTGGCCGAACGTCCTGATACATTGATGGTTGCTGATCCGCGTTGCCGAAGGCCACGACCTGCCATTCCGTGCAGTGTGAGCTAGCGCTCTGAGTATTGATGGCTTCATTCCTGCTCTTTTGCTACCACAGGGTTCATGCGCTAGACATATTATACTCTCTGTGAGAAATGCGAAACCGGGTTTGAGTGATCGAGATGTTTATCGTTGCGACTACATGACATCACTGCCTCCTTGTCCTTTGCACAGCCACACCCTGACCACATCTGTCAGGCTCGTGTGCCCTGGGAAGCCTTCACTTTGCAATAGCAAATGAGCCGCTTCTCAAATAGGTAGTTGCATCTTATCAGAAAAAGAAGCAGTCTCAAATTGAGTGTTCTGCGCCGACCGTCTTTCGAAAATCGATTGCTTGTGATTAATATCAGAAGGGGCCCGCCCGTTTCCTCCACATGCTGTTCCCATTATTACCAGACTTGGTTTGAAGCAACTGATTGTATGTCATATCAGACAATGATTTCTCTCTACCTTGTTGTTGTTCGTACGTCGTTTGACAGTATATCCATCATGTTGCCGAAGCCAGCACGACGAATTAGCTCCATATCATGTGCATGATCCTCGCCTGTGCGGGATATCTTTGAGACAGATCGATTAGCCATTGTAAATATCAGAATCCTCATCGGATGACTTACCACCAAGCGGTTCTTTTCCATCCAGGACCACGGCCGGAACGCAGCTGATTCGGCGGTATTGAACACGCCACGGATCCGCAGGGCGTATTTGTATAGCACCTCATCAGCCAAAACATTTCTTTGCCAGTCGTGGAAAGCAAGTTGCTCCAGCATAGGCAGCTGTCGTGTGATTACGTCGATGATGCGTTCCACCTGCGAATGTATGGAGGTACTTGAAGCTCTTTCAAAGAAGTCAGTAGAGTCCATATTGTCAACATAATATCCATTTACCTAGTGCGGCCTTGTAGGTTCGGTGCGTCCATTCCGAGTCTCCTCAGGTTGGGAAATATTGGGGCGGTGAGACCTGCCCATTCATCCAGGTCGAATACGCCAAACACGTCGCAACAATACATGTTGGGATGTGTCTTGCTGAGGTCGGTAATCGATTTGAGCGTGATGCCACTTTCTACTTGAAATGCCAGACTTCTGAGCTTCGGAAGGCTCGACATCATCTTGGCAAAATGCTCATCAGTCATCCATGAAGCGCGGACAGGGCTATAATAGGCCTTTCCCTTTCCATGTTTACGGATGAGAAGGACCTCAAGATCCGGAAGCCTTCCAAGCGTCTCTATACCGTCAGACCTCAACTCGACCGCTCTGTAAGAGCTATCAAATTCGACCTCGAGGTGACGCAAGCGTTTCATGGGTTCGAGTGCTTGGAGCACACTTATGCTCAGACCCTTGAGCTTCAAGAAACAACGTGTCGACCGACGTTGCAGCAGCAGCCAGTAAACCAACAGATTCACATGCCAGTCGAATGTGAAGTATTTGAAGGTTCTTGAATTTGTTCTCTGGCTCGAAAAAGACTTCTCGAACCATATGAGGCCGCAGTAGAGACTCCAGGCCCAGTCGTTCCAAATGGTCTAGAGTTGCAAGCTGTGCAAGTACTTCAGCTGGCATCGAATACTGCCAGCCCCTGCCGAGTTCGACGTTTCTCAGCGATGTGCGATTCCGAAGGAACTTGTTGAACTTTTCAGCGTTCAGTCGTTTTTCGAGAGGTTCTATGAGGTGTAGGTCATGTAGCCGAGGGCATTCAAGTTCCATCTTTTCGATAGCATCTTCACACGGATGCCCACCCCAGTAAGAAAAGGACTCTAGACGACGTCCTATGTACTGGCCAAAATGTAGTTTCGAATTTCTTCTCAGAGAGATGGTAGCCAACCCAAGACATTTTAGGCGTGGGAACTTGAGATTTTTCCACTGAGAATGGAACTTGCTTTCTTCGACATCTTTGAAGAAGAGGTCGACAATCTTGTTTGCGTAAAATTGACGGCGTCGACGGGGGAGCGCAGCTAATGCTGTAACAGGTGGCTCTTTCCACAGAAAGTCGGTCGCGGCCTCGAACCATTCTTTGTTCACCAGAGCTGCAGATAGAAGGTACGGGCTATATCCATCAAGTGCCTTCAAGATTGATAATAAGATCTCCGGTGGAAGCTGCGGAGTGATTACACCCTTTTGCATGTTTACCGAATCAAGGACCGCGTCCTTTTACACAAAGCACGAAGAATAGTCGGCGTGTGCGACAAAGACAAGCCGCGATGGAAGGTGGTACTCGAATAAGTGGTGGACGCAGCTTTCCCAAGATGACGTTTGGGTCAGCTCAGTGCTCACGCCTGTACAACAAGGTTTGTTGTGAGAGTAATTTGGATGTGCGAGTCTATTTTCTTGGCGCATTTACGGTGTTCAACTTACTCACGTCGAAGGGAACTCGATTCACTCTTAAGAGTGGAGGAGTGATTCTGGGCAGAATTGTGCATTTCCACAATCATCACATGTGACGAAGCTCAACATGATGTGGAGATGCAAATCGCGAACTCCAGCAGATCTGGTCAGCGTTTATATCATCGTACTGTCCTCCTGCCTTACTCCTACGGCTAGCAATGAGCCCGGTACATGCACCGCATGCTCAAGTCTAGACGGAGAAGCAGATTTAGGGCTACAAGGCATATCACTGGCAATTGCGGCGGCCACACGAAAGCCCTCGCATCACCAGAGGCTTTAACCTATTGAGGCAGGTCTATGCGATTGACACATCGTGTCGAGATCAACCCTCTGCACGCCCTGTCAACGGCATCTGGGCCAACTAGAGACAAAAATGCCCCTTTGCCATACCAACCTTATATCTGTGACTCACATCCTCTGGCAAGTCAACCCATATAAGCTCACTTACTAGACACCAACAAAGCAAAAACATCTCTGTCATCAATCACGATCAAGCACTATACCAGACACTCCATCGCACCTCCACAACATACGCAAAAAATAATGTACCTCCGCGCAATCCACGCCGAACCGTCCATCGCAGCCCTTAAGACATTCCTGTCGTCAAACCCCCTCGGTCTATTGACCACCGCGCTCCCCTCGACAGACCCCTCGATCCACCTTCTCCAAACCAGCCACATCCCCTGGGTCATCGATGACGCCTCACCAGCCTCCGACGACGACCTGCCGACCCTGCGCGGCCACATCGCCCGCCAAAACCCACACGCAAAAGTCTTGATCGAGCACGCCTCCTCCTCCGCCGCCAACCCCGGATCCCCCTTTACACTGCCCCAAGAAGTCATGGTCCTGTTCAACGCCCCACACCACTCTTACGTGACTCCAAAATTCTACACGCATACGAAACCAGAGAATGGGAAAGTGGTGCCCACGTGGAATTACGCAGCTGCGCAGGCCTATGGTATCGCTACCGTGTACACCGATCCAAAAGCTCAGAGTACGATCGAGTTCTTGGATAAGCAGATTAGGGATTTGAGTCAAAAGGCCGAGACGGAGATTATGAAGCATGAGAAGCCGTGGCAGGTCGATGATGCGCCCGAGAGGTATGTTGAGTTGTTGAGGAAGAATATCATTGGTATTGAGATCAAGGTCACTAGCTTGGGCGGCAAGTACAAGATGAGTCAAGAGATGGGAGCTGAAGATAGAGAGGGTGTGGCTCAGGGCTTTGAGAGCATGAACTCGGAGACTGGCGATTGGATCGCAAGCACGGTGAGGGAGCGTGGACAGCTCAAGTAATTCTCTAATTGCATGCAGACACAAAGTTCCAAAGGTTCACATGAGACGAGTCACGGGCTTCGAGGTTGTTCAGCCAAAACTTGGTGTAACAAAATAATTTGGTATCGTATTCTCCGTTGCATTCTATGTATCCGTTACCCCCAATTTCAGGCAGGGAGGTGTACATTTTGAAAAAAAGTAAAAAAGAAAAGTCATTTCAACACGCGGCCGTAACCATAGCCATCATCCGCTTAGATGAGCTGGAGGAAAGCACGGTTGATGGGAGAGCGCAGAGGCTTGACATCCTTGTAGAAGTCGACAGTCTTCTTGGCGCGCTTGGCAATGCCCTCGGGGGTGAACTCGAACTTCTTGTAGACGTCCTTGTAGGCACCAGAGGCACCGAATCTGTTGAGACCGAACTGCTCGTGAGAGTACTTCTCCCAGCCGAGGGTCGACATGACCTCGACGGACATGGTGGGGATGCCGTCGGGGATGACCGACAGGCGGTAGTCCTTGTCTTGTGCGTCAAAGACCTCCATGCAGGGCATCGAGACGACACGGGCCGTGAGGTTGTGCTCGTCCTTGAGGGTCTTGACGGCCTCGAGACAGATGGCGACCTCGGAACCGGTGGAAACGAGAGTGACATCGGCCTTCTCTTGCTCGAGAGCGACGTAACCACCCTTGGAGGCCTTCTCGATGGTGGAACCCTCAAGCTGGGGCAGGTTCTGACGGGTCAGGGCAAGGAGAGAGGGAGTCTCGCGGCTGGTCAGGGCAACGTAGTAGGCAGCAGAGCACTCGTTACCGTCAGCAGGGCGCCAGACCATGATGTTGGGGAGGGCGCGGAAGTGAGCAAGAGTCTCAATAGGCTGGTGGGTAGGACCGTCCTCACCAAGACCGATCGAGTCGTGGGTGGCGATGTAGAGAACGCGCTGGTGAGACAGAGCGGAAAGACGGACGGCACCGGCGGCGTATGAGACGAAGTTGAGGAAAGTACCACCGGCAGGGATGAGGGTACCGTAGGCGGAGAGACCGTTCATGATGGCGGCCATGGCGTGCTCACGGACACCGTAGCGCATGTAACGACCGTTCCACTGACCAATGCCAGTGTTGGGGGGCTGGAAGTCGACGGCCTTCTTCCAGCGGGTGTTGTTGGAGCCGGTCAAATCGGCGGAACCAGAGACCAGCTCGGGAACAGCGTCGTAGATGGCCTCGAGAACGGACTCGGAGAGCTTTCTGGAGGCGATGGCAGCGTCGGTGGCCTTGTAGGTAGGGAGGCTGTTTTGCCAGCCCTCGGGGAGCTTGCCGGTGAGACGGCGGGCGAGGTCGGCGTGAGCGTCCTTGTGCTCCTGGCCGTACTTCTCGAACAGCTTGTTCCACTCCTGCTCGGCGGCGGCACCGGCATCGGCCGTCTTGTGGTACATGTCGTAAACCTCCTGGGGAACGACGAAGGACTTTTCGGGGTCGAAGCCGAACTGCTTCTTGACGTGCTTGATGTCGTCGGCCTTGAGGGGGTTGCCGTGGACACCGCCGGTGCCCTGGAGCTGAGAACCGAAACCAATGGTGGTGGTGAGCTTGATGACTGAAGGCTTGTCCTTGACGTCCTGGCATCTCTTGATGGCAGCCTCGATACCCTCGAGATCGGTGTCACCCTTCTCGACGTACTCGCAGTGCCAGCCGTAGGCCTCGAAACGCTTCATGACATCCTCGGTGAAGGCGCACTTGGTGTCACCGTCTGATTGATTGTTAGCTGGGATTGGCCAATGTTCATTGAGAGTCACTCACCGATGGAAATGTGGTTGTCGTCGTAGATGGCAATCAGGTTGCCGAGCTGCAAGTGACCAGCAGTGGAGGCGGCCTCGGAGGCAATACCCTCCATGGCGCAACCATCACCGAAGAAGCAGTAGGTGTAGTTGTTGATGAGGTCGAAACCGGGCTTGTTGAAGGTACCGGCGGTCTGGGCCTGGGCCATGGCGAGACCAACGGCGTTGGCGAAACCCTGACCAAGAGGACCAGTGGTGACCTCAACACCGGGGGTGTCGTGGGCCTCGGGGTGACCGGGGGTGATGCTGTCAATGGTCTGGTTTCTGTGTCAGAATCAATGCCACTTTTGGACGTGACACAGGAAAGACTCACTCTGAAAGCCTTGAGATCGTCCATGCTCAAGGCATAGCCGAACAAGTGGAGGAGAGCATACTGGAGCATGCAACCGTGACCGTTTCTGTGAGGCCATTCTGTCAGCCATGTCTGTTGTGGTTGGGTTTGCGAGATCGGCTTTTGAAGGTGGGCTGCGGCTTGTGGAGAAGCTCCCCCACCGGCTCTCGAGATAGCAAATTTACATGTCTCGTTTCAAGCTGCCAATCGAGAGCCAGCCAAAGCATTGGATCTGGAAAGACTTACGAGAGAACGAATCTGTCTCTGTTGACCCAGTCGGGGTTCTTGGGGTTGAAACGCATGAACTTGTTGAAAAGAACGTGCGAGACAGGAGCCATGCCCATAGGGGCACCGGGGTGACCCGAGTTGGCTTTGGCGGTCGCATCGACCTGCAGGAACATCTCAGGTCAGTGTACGTCCATCATTGATTGACCTCTCTGGAAGAAACTCGAGGTGGATGTGGCGACTCAACAAGTGGTCACAACTTCTCGGAGCTTCGTGGAGGGGTAGCTGGTCTGGTAGGCGAGACTTACGGCGAGCAGCCTGATGGTGTTGATGGCAGTCTGGTCAACTTCTCCGTAACCCATTTTGAATGTTATGACAGAGGTATGTGATGAATGGAAGGAAAGAGAGTTGTTGATCTGGCGGATAGATGAGAAAAGTGCTGTTCCCACGTTGAGGACCCCCACTCAGACGTCACAACTCTGCCTGAATCGGCCCTTGACCTCTCGGCCTGTGCACCGCTGGCTAGGAAGACTCCCTTCGTTTCATCCGCCGGCTTCCATTGACACACACCTTTCATTGTGCTCTGTTCGGCCCTATCGCAAAGGCCATCCTCAGCACGGATGAATTGAGTCGCTGCACATTGTTCCGATGCTCTTTGAGGGTCTATGCTATTACTCAAGCTGCCAACCACTTCTCGAAACAAAATTCCCCTTTTGCCAGAACTGCGCTGTCGGCGGTGAAGCCTCCCGACTTGACCATCTCCGGCTTTTGAGAATCCTATTCTTCCGGCGCTGATTGCCGCGCGACTGCTGCTACGGCTGTGGCTAATAATCTACCTTCTCACATCTCCGGCACGAAAGGTCGGGATCCCTCAACGTGCAACACACAAACCCCCCTGACCTTCACGACTTGACTTGTGCAATTCTGTGGCTGAATTTATCGAGTCCAACGATTTGAAATACCGGTCACGCTACGAAACACATCAGAATGACTACAAAAGGACCCGATTGAAAGATAAGAATACACTGCTGATTCATAATTTGCTCAAGATTAAACGAGTGTTTTTGGTCGAAAAGAATCCAAAAATCATCCCAAATGTACACCGTCGCTATGCAAACAACCAGGGTATTCTCGCTCCATCATTCGCGTTGCACAACAAAAAAAATCCAAGAATCCGGATGGTAAGTGGTATAGATCCTTAGACCCAAAAGTCTGTCTTTTCTCCCTATCGGCCTTTGACTTGCACCGAAAGAAACAGGTCATCACCTCTTCTGCTCGGCGTAAGCTTGGGCTCCCAAAGCGGACTCTTCAGCTCCATCTGAGGCGTTTGATTTCTCTTCTTGTTCTTAAGTTCGTACTTGTTCAATGGTGACTCGGGTGCTTCTCTGATATTTGTAATCGCAAGTCCTCGTCCAAGGTCCAGTGACAGATCTTCACCACGTCTCTTAGCAGCCAGTGTGACCTTCCGGCTAGAAGCAGTAGAAGGAGGAGAACGAGGAATGGCTTGGTTGGACGGACGAGGAACCTTGGGATACGAGACAGGAGACAGCTGTTTATCGACCTCGTTCTCAGGCGTCGTCTCGTCAGGATCGACGGATTCAAAGGTCGTGGCTGATGCCCAAGAGCTGCGCACGCCTTTGGGAATCAAAGGTTTTGGCACAAAGTGAGGTTGGCTGAATCGTTCGTGGTCGTTGGAATTCCACTTGGGGACCACGGGTGTGCGGCTGTCGGAGCTGGTGTAGTAGGCTGGGATGTAGCTTGCTGCGCTACCGGGCGGCATTGACAGATGGTCATTTCTTGGGACACCTGTGTTCAGAGAGATACCGTTCGGCGCTGAGACCTTGTCCTGCCGCAAAGGCTTGCGAGGAATCTGAAGCATGAGACCCGAATTGGCCATCTCTTCAGGGGAGGTCGTGAATTGGTCCGCAAAGCTTGGTCCGGGAGGAGGGTGTACAGGTGAGAGGTAGATAGGTCTAGGAGGACAAGGAGGAGCGGGTAGCTCTTTCTTGTGCGTTGGCGACTTGCAGTCCTCGTCGAATACTGTCCAACGGGTCGCAGCACTGTCGGGTCGAAGTTGTCTGCTTGCCTTCTTCAAGTTAATAGTGATGTTGGTGATGGGAGCCGGAAGCTTGGACGACTGTGTCTGACCATGATTCGGCGAGGAGATGCTTGCTCTGTGCGATTTGAGACCTTCTGGAACTTGACGAATATCTGGCCTAGAAGTCTCCCTCCACCATTCTCGTTGCGGTCTCAGAGGCGGTCTGAAACGACGCTGTGTCATGACCTCGGGAGACTTTGTGGAACTGTTTAGAGAAGAACGAAGTGATCTGGTCGAGTTTGTGTGTAAAGATCTTGGTGGTCTGGGTGGCCCATCCGGTGTTGACTTGACATGTCTGCTGTCTCCCTTTGAGAAAAACCTGGAACCAGTGGGTGATGATTGGTCTTGGAAGTCAAGGCGATGACTCGACTTGAACCACTTTCTTGTAGGAGTGCCGGTCTTCTTCTTTTCCTTCTTACGGCGCCTCACACAGCAACAGCAGAAGAAGCACAAACCAAAGAGGAGAGCGACAATCGCGATTGAGGCGACCGAGACGCCGACAGTCTGACCAGTAGTCAAGACTTTGGACGGACCGGTCGGTGTGGCAGTTGCAGCATCTGATGTTGCTGCAGAGGCTGAAGGCACACTTGAAGTAGGCACACTGATGAGTGTGCTTGTAGCTGGTGCTACAGAGGTGGTAGATTTCTCAGACTTGACAGAATTCGAAGTAATCTGCGGAGATGCTGATGATGGTGTTTGAGATAACGATGCCGGGGAAGTCGCTGTTGTAGAAGCAGGAGCCATCGTGGTCAACGTCAATCTAGAGTGAGTTGCTGATACTGCGCTCGAGTAGCCAGAGCACAACGAGAAGACGCTGATTTGAGAGAAATCTATGACATCCTCAGAACAATGACCATAGATGCAACTCAATGCCAGCTCCCCCAATGTATAACCTGATGTGCTGTAGTGCGAGCAGAGGCATTGAGCATCGTTGGGATTGCTGCATTGAGAGGGTACGAGAGACGAGGTGACTGCAGAGGAGACGCACTTCTGAGCGCAGGTAGGAATACTTTGCAATAGCTTTGCCGGCAAAGCTACTGTGTCTCGTTGATAGAGAGCGTGAGCCTGGCCGAAGCGAGGGGCCATGGTGTGCAAAATCTGTGTTGGATGCTTTGGTGTTGTTATTGGATTTTATGGCGTCAAGAGTAAGATAAGAACGACAGTCAATGAAGTGCCTGAAGTGTTGTTCATTCGTTATACCTTGAATAGAGGCTATTGTCGACAATCAAAAACGAGTATTATTATTGAACGGTCATAATACGAAGATTAAGTGGCCTGACCAGCAGGGCCTGAATAGGGAAAATGAAGAAGAAGAGAAGAAGGACGAAGAGAATGAAAAAGGCAACAGAGACAATCACAAAAAAAGATATGGAGAAGCTACGAGGACTTACGCTGGCAAGGTCTTGGAATAGTCTTGCACTGAAGTTTCTCAGCAGGCGCCGAGCCATCGTCATCATACTCAGACGATGGCAGGCAATGGTTACTCGAAGCGCCAGAAGAGTACTAGGTTCCCAGCCATAGGCTGCAAAGACGTCTTGCAGGAGAGTCGGCGCTTAGGACGACCTTGAAGACAGTCGGAGAACGCACAGACCATCAAGATGCTGCGAGTGAGGTCTTGATAATCTAGAATGATGCAGAGTACAAAGAGAAAGTCGGAAATGGTTTCAAAAAAGTTCAAATTGTTCTCTGTCTTGCAAGGACGAGTGTCTTGGTGCGCTACTGCTGTAAGGGGTATCGATTGGAAGAAGACACGACGGCGAGAAAAGGCAACCTTTGATACTCCAACCCAATGCTTTCAAATGCAGTCCTTGTGAAACAGTCCGTTGCTATCCGCTTCACTCCGTAACCATAACCCGATCCGTGGCTCTACGGACATGATCCTTCCCAAACTCCTTGTAATGCCAGTGTTTATCCAAGAAAGAAAGAAAGAAAAATAGCATTGACGGACACGCCTAGAAAGCAAAGGGGGCATTTTCCTTCAAGTCCTGGACGAGTTCGTTGACGTTGCTTAGGTACTGGCCAAGAAGACGCTGTTTCTCGTCGGTCGACTTTGAAGAGGCGGAGGTGTCATTGCTGTTTAGGCGCTTGCTGGGGTGTCTCTGCGGACCAGCCGAGGAAGGGATTGCAGCAGGCGTTTCTGGCATGAGGTAGAAGTAGAGGAATTCAACAACCTTCAGCTTGACCTCTCTGGATGTGGAGCGTGACTTGAACAAGCTGGCAATGGTAAGGAGGCCATCCATCTTTTCAAAGGTGCGAGTGCTCTCCGGGGTGGCCAGCAGGGCGGTGACGAGAACGAGGAGAGCCTGTGATTGGACGACAGGAGGGTTTGCGGCATCGAGAAGATCGAGGAGCAGGTCCATGTAGCTCTCACGTCGGAAGAGAGCGCGCGAGGGAGGGTGGAGAATGAGGACGCCTTGGAGGAGATCGAGGGCGGAGAGGATGATGGCGTTGGATTGGGTCGCTGCAGAAGGTCAGACTGGGTGGTGCAGACACAGGCGGAAGGGGTGTCTGGTTACCATTGGGCATGCCTAGCAACGTCTCGAGACAGGCCATCAGACGAGAGGCGACATTCCACTCAAAGCCCTCCTGCAGACGGAAGAACTCCCTGTAGGCAGGATCCTGGCACAGCTGACTCAGTTGTCTGGGTGGCAGCAGCGTGTCGCCCGAGAGTCGCGTCGACGAAGGCCGGCGCTTCTGGAGAGAGCATGACGGTGGGATGCATATCTGGGCAAGGAGACCCTCGATCTGGCGCAGACCCTTGCGGATCTTGACAATGTCCTTGGACGAAGTGTTGTCGAACGAGAGGGACAAGAGTGCTTCCATGGCCAGCCAGCACAAAAGTCGCACAGGCACTTGGACAGCGCACTACCACGACACAATTCGAATGTGTAAAATGTCGAGACGTGCAGACAACTATTACGGGGCGGGCTAGACTGCGCAATTAATAGACCTTGAGGCCCGGCGTTTCCAAGTGTAAACACGGCCCCCTGACCAGGCAACCAACGATCGAAACCCAAGATTGTCAAGATGATCAGTATCCCGCTGCAATCACCGTCATAGTCAAACAATACCAAGATGAATCTACTGTGTCTGATGTCTTGTAATAAAGAGTCAACTTGGGCAGCAATCTGTCAACTTGCAAGCCCTCCAGCCACGCGACATTCAAAAGACCCGCCACCGAAAATCTTGATCGACACGCAACTTTGCGGAAAGCCATCTGCCTATTCAGATATCGGGTAGCCAAGGGACTGTAGCTCGTCGCAACGCTTATAGCTCGTCGTTGTTCACGATAGTATCGGCAATAGTCTACCCTCGGTTTAACCACCCACTACTCGTGCCCAAGGGCACGTTCTCATCACATCAACCCTCACTCGACCTTGGGCTTCCGCCATGTCCCCTCTCGTCTCTCGCCATCTTGTCCGATCAATTCCTTTCAACCACTCTATCCGCTCACTCTGTACCACTGCCAGGCTTGTCTTCTCCTTGTCCTGTCACAATCACTCCGACTCTGCCACCAACCATGACTATTGAGACATGAAAAAGAGGAAACGAAACGAAGCCTGGAGGCTCAGGTATGCCAATCATCCTGTCTTTCGTGCAGAGACTCTAGCTCGCAGTCGTGTGCGATACGCTACCGACCCAGAATACCGCAAACTGGACATTGAGAGAAACACCGCTGCCAGCAGAGCTCGATATATATCCGATCTCCACTTCCGTGAGCGAAATCTCGCTGCAGCGCGAGCTCGATACAACGCCAGTCGAGAGACCATGCGGCAACGCGCTGGGTTGCGCATCAAGCAGAGATTTGCCAGCGACTTTGCATTCAGGCAACGTCTGGGTTTTCGCAGCTGGCTTTGTAATAATATAGACACTCGTGAGCTGGTCTGGAGTACACATCAAGTTCAAATTACTTCTGACAAACAGAGCCATCTCTGTTTTAGCTGTGGTTTACCAAGATTCGCAAAGTTGTGGTTCATGCGACTTCAACCCGACCAACCTGCCCTGTACGATTGCTTCAGATACTTCACCGCAGAGTGGATACCGGAGAAGGTGCTCCCCATTGGCTACGAGCATCTCGTTTTTGGCTCTGATAAGAATGTCGGGCCTCGTCGTTCGTGAACGCCCAGTCGACCCAATTGCAAATTCCAATTCTTGTGTTTTGAACATGATATCATCCTGTACTCTGAGTCACATACCATGCCCAATGGCACGTCAGACGTTCTTGCAGATCATGCTCGTAACTTGAGTAGTTCAGTAACAGTCACGAAACTGATATCAACCCGTACTCGACTGTGGGCAGAGTGAATCACGTGCAGTGATAGTGATCTTGTTGTTTGCTTATGGAGTCGTGGCTTCACAACCTCCAAGCCACCTTACTTTGAGTCCCTCTTGCACATCATGGCTACCTCGATGGCTCCCTTTCCGCGTGTCTACTTTCGCTACGTAGAGCCTCTGATGATCACCTTTGGCAGCTTGAATCTCATGTTCAGTGGTGCTAGCAGCGCCTCAACCTACCTCTCAACTCCACCTCACCCAACATTGGCAACCGAACTTTTTCTGGCACTTCAAGCAGGCAGCATGATGCTTTTGGCAGGCTTCCTACTCACCATCATAATCTGGACCAGCACAGAAATCAAGACTGTCAGGCTTACGATCATGGTTTTTGCGGCCTCGGATATTCCTCACTGGATCTTTGGAGCTTGGTGTCTCGGACCACTTGCTTTTAAGCCTTCTGCTTGGAGCGTCGAGATGAAGGCGTATATGGGAGTTCCTGTTGTGACCTTCATGATCAAGGTGGCGTATCTGCTGGGTTGGCTTGGGCGCGATCAGGTCACTGAGAAGGACGAAAAGAAGCTCTGAAAATTATCTGCGAATTGGCCAATGTGTTGGACCTGCATGCAATGGGTTCTTCTATTTGCAGATATTGAGACCTGTCGAGTTTTGCGAGCACTCCATACGCGCATGATACAGGCAAATTGAGCACATCAAGTTTTTAGAATGTACGGGTCAGCGACGAAAATTTACAACATGGCCAATTCCTGCCATTATTATGGTATTGACCATGATCCTTATTCTGAAGCTATTCCACGATCAATCTTGATGATGCTAGAGATTTGACAACAACTCATATGCCGTCTGAGCAAAGTGGTTTCGCCTGTCCAAACGATGCGTCACCGGTTCCTCTTGCCGGCACCGTTTCAGAACGGACGCCTTTGCCGAAGCTGCTTGATGTCAAGCGCCGCGCCTTTCCTCCTCCATTAATTTTCGAGACATGAAATCAGGATGTCGCCGAGCCGCAAACTCGGATCGTAGACTCTCGAACCAGTTGTTGCACGGTATCCTTGTATCCCCATCATAGTGGAAATTGTCGCGGCACACCAGTCACGGATGAGCATGGTCAGCTAAAATATGATCCTTGCCGCCATTTCGCCATTAGCCTCCGAGTAGGTTCCGGTCAACGAATATATCAACTTTTCTCGTCGCGACCTCTTGCATTCCAATATGCTTCTGGTGGAGCCGCAGGATTCTCCACCCCCAGTTGTACCTGCAGATCGCAGTCTGTAGAGTCAGGATGCAGGACTCTTTGGCGAATATCCAATCCAGACCTGCGGGTGGATCTTCGATCCGCGCATATAATAATAATTTCTTTCAGGCTTCCTGCACATTTCATCATACTCTTTGTGTTTTGAAAAGCTCTTGTTGGAACTTTCGCAGGTGACTTTCCTTCCTTGCACCACACTCGTTTCATGCTCGTCCATTTTCAACGCTCGTTTCCGCTCTCTTTCCTTTTGTCATACCAACCCTACTTTTTGACTGTCGAACGATCATGACTATTCAACGTTTCGCCTTTGCTGCTTGCGCTCTGTTCCTCGGAGTCAAGGCAATCGATACGATTACCGTTCCGAACGTTATCACCGCCGACACTCCTTTCACCTTGACTGTCACTCCCAAGGACGATACTCCAGGAAACTACAGAATCTACCTTGACACAACTCCTCCTGGTTATGCTGGTGGTCAATCATGTGTGTTACGATCATGCTATATAGAGTTTGGTCTGTCAACTGATAAAGGATAGGTTATCTGAAGAACTCAACATCGACCGATATTACTGCAGTCAACCTCACCATTCCTGCTGACTTTGGACCTAACGGTGACTTCTACTCCATCTCTACTCGCGACCTGTCAGACTCGGATACCGATGCCAGCTACGTCTTCAGCAACGCTTTCAACCTGACCGGCGCCACTGGAAACTACTCCGAATACGAGAACAAACTCAATGGTGCGCCTCTCTGGGACGCCAACAGCCTTCCATGCGAATCGTACAATTGCGCGCGCGGTTGTGCACAAACTTCTTACCCTCAGGACAGAATTCCTGACTCAGACGCGTTTAACACTATGCGTGCTTGCATCATGAACTGCCCTGGTGTCTCGAAGGAGACAAAGACCTCTTCTGCCACCTCGAGCACTGCGACTAGCACCAAGACTGGCTCTCAATCTGGTTCATCTGCTTCGGCTACTGGTTCGTCGTCTACATCTGACGATTCTGCTTCTGCTGCTTCTGGAAGCGCTGCAGCTGCTACAGCTTCGCAGACTGGTGCTGCTTCTTACAATATGGTCCCTGCTTCGTTTGCTGTCGCTGGAGGGCTCGTTGCCTTATTGTTGTAAAATGTACCTCCCTTTGGTATCAATTGGTCATCTTGATCGACACGAGATCATCATACGAAGAATCCAATCACTACTTAATACTTCTGTATACATGAAATTCATCGCAATCCACTCGAATGTATCTGTATTGCGTCTTGCGCTTAGAATGTTTGAAAACTACTTTGTTTGGCTTCCAGCCAAGGTTCGGCTCTTCTACAATGACTTTTACGGAATGGAGTTGGTGATTGAGCCAATTTGGAACGTCACATTGGATTGCACGCGACGATAGTGGTTATGGGCATCTGGATGTTCTGGAAAAAAAACAAAAAAGAAATGCTGGTCTAGCCACCCTGCCCATTGAGCAATAACATTTCTTTCCAACACCATTGTTCAGCATTCTTGGTACAATAAGCTTCTCAACGTCACAAGAAGTTGGCAGTTTTTGTCCTGTCTCGAGCATCGATATTAACACCTGCAATTCCGGAAGACATACCCACTCAGTGATAATGTGCACAAGACTGACTGCGTCTTCTTACTGCGCGTCGTTCGTTCCTTCCTGACACCTGTGGTTTTGACATGTGAACAACTAGATTATTCATCGACATGCAGATAAACAACATATCTCAGATCCTCCTCATCGCTATCCCCAACATCCATATAAGTCCCCTGCGACTTTACAATCCTCATACCAAAGTCCAGCACAAAATCTGCCGTCCAAGCTGTATTCGTCCACAGCGACCCTGGCAAGAACATGGCAGCCTTTTTCACACGATCGAGGTAATCGGCTGCTTCCTCATCGGCCTCGTCATCGGTCTCTTGGCTTTGAAGGTCAGGCTCACCGTATTCGCTGACGAGGGATTGAATCCATTTGCTCACGAGGCTGGATTCTGGAGGTGGCGTAGTGGTGTAGGCGAGATACATGAAGCAGAGGAGGATGGTCCAGAGGTATTCTTCGTGCTCTGAACCACGCAATTTGCGTAGCTTTGTGGTGCCAGTCACGTATTTCACACCAGACATGAACGACTTGTGTGCAGCTGGCGTCTCTGCTTCCAAGACCTCGAGAGCGGATTCTAGCGTCCAGATTGCAGGGCCAGTGGTTGATGAGATCGAAGAAGGTTGTAGGCTTTTGAGGTAAGCGGCCATGCGCTCTTGAACTGCGCTGATGACCTCGTATTGCACGTCTCTGTATATTTTGACAGAGGCTTGACGTGGGTTTGCTGGTTGTGATGGCAGGTTCTCGTTGGCTTGTTCGAGTTTGCCGATTTTGGGGACTAGGGACATCATGATGTAGAGGGCGATGCGAGGGAGATAGCGCTTGCCTTCGCCATGATAGAGATATTCTTCTGCGTCCTCGATGGGAGCAACGTCCACACCTCTCTCCAGTTGCACGACGTAGCAGAAGAGTTCAGCCAGGGGCGCAGGAACGCATCCCCATGCTTGATTGAATTCAGATGCATTTGACGTCTCTTGCAGTTTCGCGTGCAGTAGTCGGAATGTCGCGGCGTCCGATCTCCATTCTCCAGTGGCTTCAAAATATTCAGGGTGAGTGATACTCAGCATTCGTTGTAACGGCAGAGGCGGAGGTCTCATAGCCAAAAGTAAGCCATCATTTGGATTTTCAGGCGCACAGAAACCGTATCCCATAAGCAGCTCCTCGCTTGACTTTGGACCATAGTTGTTGTAGATTTGCGAGCCGGCTTGGATTTGTTCGGAGATTGTCAGCCTGAAACTCTCAGGATCGTATGACCAATTTACTCGAGCGGTCGGATTGTGGTTTCCGGTATCCATGACTGGGAAGAGGACCGAGAAGATCTTCCAATCGTCAGAAAAATCATCCTGATTTAGGAAGACTGGGTGAGAGCCATTCGAGTCGTGCTTGTAGGCTGTCCATTGCGTGCTGTCTTCGGGAGTTACTGCTCGACCATTGAAACTGCGAGATGAAAATACCGTGGCAGCCCATCTGAAGAGTTCCCTGTATTGAAGTTAGGCATTGTAATGCTTATGTATACTTTCGTATCTAAGATGTTGGTATCTTGGATCAAAAGTCGACTTTGGACTGGAAACTGACGAAACTTCTGAACGTATGTCCAGCTATTGACACTTACCACGTGTATTCTGTCGTCTCTACTCCGGCGGACTTCAGGATTTGCACTCCGTCCTCCCAATATTTCTTCCAAACAGCTTCCCTGCCAAGCACAGATTGCTGAAGATCAGTCCCCTCCAACCACTTCCGGTCCTCATCATCGTAGAACATCGGCGTCTCAAATCCTTGCTCAGGACTGGGCAAAACGTCCAAGTACGGTTTCCAGAATGACTTGTCCTTATTCAACCATTGTGTCATCAGATAGAAGAAGCTGAGACCCTGGACAGTAAATGACTGAGCATGAGTACGATAGAAGGGATAAACGTCGTCCACCAGCGCATTCAAATTTGACATTGCCAGATTATGAGGTACTGTCAAAATGTGTGTACCCGGCTCAATGTCAGCATTGGCTCGGAAGTGTGAGCCTTGCTCTGAATCTTGGGCCAGCTGAACTGACGGATGTAGATATCCACCATTACTCCTGAACCAATTCTCAACTGCTTCCATGTTGGTGGTGTGAGTGTTTGATAATCCAGCCTGGATGCTTGATGCATTCAAAATTAATATTTTAGGTCGAGACCCACGTCATCGGCCAGAGCTTTGACCACAAACCAAGGACCACAGTCGTCTTTGCCAACCCATTTCTTCTACTGTACCTTACGATGTCTTCCATATTTCACGTCTGCAGAACGACAATAGAACGCCCTTGTGTAATGCGAAATGCCCACGTATCATGTACATCGGTGAGCCGTCAAGCATGCTTCGGAGGAGTCCTATCGCCGGTCCGTCTAAGGCCGCTAAAATCCGACACGCGGTAGGTGATGCAATGATACAAAGAACCCAGTTGCCTCGTCCTTTTGGACAGCTCAGTTGCCTCGTGCTTTGCAAGTATCCATCCTTAAAGACGACCCATCGTTCAAAATGACTTCAGCACAAAAGACCAATATAAATGTCGTATTCGGAGCCATGACCTTCGGCAAAGAAGGCGTCGAGCAAGCCCGTGTCTCCGACCTTGAAGTTGCTCGCAAGATCCTCGACAGCTTTCAGGCACACGGCCATAATGAGATTGATACGGCTCGAGCATACTGTGAGGGTACTACCGAGACAATGCTCGGTGACCTCGACTGGCAAAAGAGAGGACTCGTTATGGAGACAAAGTACTACCCTACTGCTGGAAAATCCATCCCGTCGTCATGGAACAACAATCTAAGACACACTCCTGAAGACCTTCGAGAGAACCTTATGAAGTCATTGAAGGAGCTCAAGACTGACAAGATTAATATGTGGTACCTCCATGGTGTAAGCTCTGATCAATTTCTTCTCAGAGTACTAAAGCTGAAAAAGAGTCCCAGCCCGATCGAACCACACCTTATGAAGTAACAATGAAAGCCGTCAACGATCTTTACAAGGAAGGCCACTTTAAGAGATTGGGAATATCAAACTACATGGCATGGGAGGTGGCTCAGATCTGTGAGCTTTGCCGCAAGAACGATTGGGTTCAACCAAGTGTCTATCAAGGTGTATACAACGCACTGCACCGCTCTGTTGAGCCAGAGCTCTTCCCTTGCTTGCGCTACTACAAGATCGCGTTTTACAACTACAATCCACTGGCAGGTGGTTATCTAACAGACAGGTACAAGAGAGAGGACGCAGACAAGGATATCGAGAGTGGTTCGCGCTTTGATCCCAACAAGTGGCAGGGCAAGATGTATCGAGGTCGCTATTGGCGTGAGGAGTATTTCAACGCGCTTGATCTGCTTCGACCAGTCGCGAAGAAGCATGGTCTCACGGAAGCAGAGTGTGCACTGCGCTGGATGCAGAACCACAGTCAGCTGAAGCGTGAAAATGGCGATGCTATCATCATTGGTGCATCATCTCCTCACCATATCGAGGCCAATCTGAAGGATCTGGAAAAGGGTCCCCTTCCAGATGATGTTATCGAAGCTTTGGACAAGGGCTGGGAAGGCTGCAAAGGTATCAGTATTCGCTATTGGCACTAGAGTGTGTGCACTTGCACAGGTCATGGACAACTTTCAAAGCTAATATATCTACTTCATAAACGCGTCCGGTGTCTCAATGCTCACTATCGCATTCAAACATTCATTAAGTATTCCTTTTTTTATTTCCGTTTGAGAAGAGCAGCGTGAGCGCTGCATGACTACTACTCTGATACACCAGAGCGGCGTCGAAACAATGTGTCTTGAGGATTGTTCTGGGTGAAACATATGTCTGATGGGAAAACAAGGATAGGAAAAATCACCAGAGTGGTCGAGGAGTGTCAGGGGTGTGCATTGAGACCCGCTGAGAATGTGGGGCAAGCATCGCGCTTCCACCAAGCTCACCTCCTTGAGCCCCATCAAATCGATTGCCATCAATGCAACTGTGTTTATCTCCTTATTATTCTGCAAGTGGGTGATGGGGAAGGGTAGTATGTATTCAAGAGTTGAAGATATGCCAGAGAGCAGAGAGGCGCTGCCTCGTCTCTCGCAAAAACGGCTTACGGGACGCTCTCTTCACGGGATTCAAATACTCCTGTTTGTCGGCGCTGTTACATTCTTTGTTATGCTGTACAGATCTTTCGCTTTTGGAGCCGCGATTGCATGTGTTGGTGGTGTCACCATCTCACCTTCCAAGAGCTCTGCGAGCAATATTCCACAGTACTTTCAAACCAAGCCCGAACTATTTGCTGGTCAGTTCGATGCCCCCATCACTCGCAATTCAACCGTATGCTAATACATCAAAGGACCAACTCCTACGGGCGCTGCTCCATTCTTAGCACAGACCAATCCAGCTCCTTTTCTGGGCACGTCTTATATTCCTAATACACCTTTGGAAACGCAGGTCCCAATCGCTGGTAACCAGAATGACTCAAACATCTTCGAGCTTATGGGTCAGCTCAGCCCTTATCATCCGAACCCCGTTGGATTTGGTGTCAATGAGTACGCACTACCTCCTGGTGCCAAAATCATCCAGCTGAATATGCTGTCGCGTCATGGTTCGAGATATCCTACTACCGGATCTGGCGCATATGTCTTCGGACAGAAGCACAAGGAAAAGACCAAGAATGCAAAATTCACTGGTGAGCTCTCTTTCCTGAACGACTGGACGTATGGGCTCGGTGCAGAGATCCTTGTGCCAATTGGCAAACAGGAGCTGTTCAACTCTGGCACCTTACATTATTACCAATACGGACATCTTTATCCTAACAATGGAAGCAAGATTATCGCTAGGAGTACGACTCAAGACCGCATGACCAAGTCCGCCGAATATTTCCTTGCTGGATTCTTTGGATTGGAATGGCCCAGTAACGTCACTCTTTTGCTTGCTATCGAGGACTTTAATGGTGTCTGGAATAACTCTCTGGCCGGTTACTATAATTGCCCCAACAGTAACAACTATCGAAGTGCAGGTGGCAACAATGCCACGGTGGAGTGGTACAACATATACCTCGCCAATGCCACTGCACGATTGAGAGAGCTGGCACCAGGTTTTGACTGGACAGTCGAAGACTCGTATAATGCACAATCACTTTGTGCTTACGAGACTGTAGCCTACGGCTTTTCGCAGTTCTGTGGACTTTTCACCTTCGAAGAGTGGGAAGGATACGAATACAGCACTGATATCGCCTTTGCTGGTAATAACGCCTTCCAGTCGCCTACTGGCAGAGCCGTCGGCATAGGTTACGTTCAAGAAATTCTCGCTCGTCTTCAACATCACACGATTGATTCTCCCATCGCTCAGATCAATGTCACTCTGGACAACAACACCGTGACCTTCCCACTTGACCAAAGTCTCAATTTCGACTTTTCGCATGACACCAATATCATGAGCATCTTGACTGCATTTGGTTTCACGCAGTTTGCCCAGTTTCTGCCTTCTGACCGCATAGTCCCTCACGAGTTGATCGTTTCACGTTTGGTAAGTGTCCTTTGACGCGATTGATGGAAAACCCCATGGCTAACAGATCCAGGAACCTTTTGCCGCTCGTCTGGATATCGAAATCATCAACGCGCCAGCTCCTGTCAAGACTTCTCGCAACAACACGAATCTCTACGAAGAAGGTCAGTCACAAATTCAACGGCGACAGCAACGGTCACTAACGATGACGACGACACAGGTGAAGCAACAAGGTACATCCACTTCATCCTCAACCAACGCACCATCCCTCTCCACCGCAGTTTCTCAGAATGCGTCGAACGTGATGATGGATGGTGCGAGCTTGACACTTTCCTAGAGCTGCAGAGCAAGAGTTTCGATGTTTCGCAATATGATTGGAGTTGCAATGGCGATTATCCTGCTGTGCCTTATGGGGATATCACGAACGGTGTGCCCCTACAGACAAGTTCATAGAGTGGTGGAAACATATAAGAAACACGTCTGCGTGTTGACTAGCTTTTTTTTATGTACGATCTTAATCTTTTTTGATTCTGCCATCACACTTGAGAAATGCTATCATCACCGCACACGAGCGAAACCATTGCCTTGCAAACCACTCTTCATCGGCCACGCCTGAGTTTGAACCCACCATCTCTTGGTATTCACTCAAGCACACGTATTTTTTTAGAGTTTGTGTCATTTCCTGTGATCGTCTGGACGGTGTGGCGGTTACTTACATCCAGGCGATAGCGTAAGGAAACTCGCCGCGTCTCCATAGGTACGCTCTTGATTTCACCGTGTAGGGGCCCAGACTTCCGGGGTCTTGGTGTGGCTAACATGAGGAGGCGATGATGTGGAGTCTTCCCAGGAATTGTTTTTTTTTTTTTTTGCTTGTCGGACGTTGTGTTTTCTACCGTTCGCACTGCAACACATGTCATCGAGCTGTATCTTGTAATCACCAGTTCTTGTCTAGGTTTTCGGCTTTTTGCATCAACGATCACACTCTAAGCTATAGTCATGAATTGTGTTCTGGAAACGTGGCCTGGACAAGACGTACATTCATGATCGATAGACCTAGAAATCAGAGATATGCGTGCCAATGCCGCGCTCACGAGCTATCCTCACAACCTCATTGCCAACGACAACATCCATCAAGCCAAGTCCGACAATCTTTGCAATGACATTACCCTTGCAAAGCCATTCTTTCAACCCCGAATCATTCGACACCTGAATGCCGGCCCCCTTGTTGTCGGTGTCTCCTTTGGTGGCTGCATCCGCCGCGGCCTTCTCGGCTTCACGTCTGAGCATGACAAGTTCGCCGATCTCAACAACCTGCTCGGGTTGGACATTTGCCTGGATCAACTCTCCTGCCTCCTGTAGACATGCTTCAACGCTGTCGACGATGATCGCGCCTCCCTCAGCCTGGTGTTTGTGGAAGTGACGGTGTTCATGGTGAGGCGCCACGGCATTCTTGATAACGTCAGGGTGTAGCTCGAGCATGTGGGGTTTGT
This sequence comes from Aureobasidium sp. P6, assembly GCA_003992365.1. Classification (NCBI taxonomy): domain Eukaryota; kingdom Fungi; phylum Ascomycota; class Dothideomycetes; order Dothideales; family Saccotheciaceae; genus Aureobasidium; species Aureobasidium sp. P6. Next base: position 18,914 of record RZIQ01000096.1, on the reverse strand, counting down.
ATGATCCAATGAGGGCAATGTAGCGGCCCTTCTTGCGACCTTCAGGATTGAGGAGATAGCCTGGCGGGAATAATGGTTGGGTACTCGGAGTAGTGCAGAAAATGACGTTGGCGCTGCGGACGTACTCCTTGAGCAAGCGCGTGTACTCCGTGTGGCCGGTAGTGAGAATGCTAGTCTTGGTCTTGCTGCCGTATTTGTGTCCCAGAGGATTCTCGTAATCAGGGTCGTCGGGCATGGGATTGTACAGCTTCATCAACATCTCTCGTGCTCTGTCGAACGAACGATTGATGACGTTCACATGGTGAATCTCAGAACCACGAAGGAGCAGGGCCAGTCTTATGTGCCAGTAGGCTTGCTTGCCGGCGCCAAAGACGGTGAGGTCGTGTACCTTGTGTCTTCTTTTGAGAAGCATACAGCTAGTCAAGGCCGTTCGGAATGCAGTAAGCTCTTCTGCGTTGACCAAAGCGCTGGGGTTTCCTTGCTTGTCGAACAAGGTCAAAGATCCACGGGGTGCACTAGGCGGCTTTGAATCTGCGGATGCGGAAGGAGCGAGACTAGACCCTGCTGTTGACGAGGGGCGAGATCTTGAAGCGCTAGTCGAACTACCCGTTGACTTTGTTGAGCCGATCGATAGTCGCTTCATGTCTGAGGCGATCTCTGGCTGCTTGACCGAGTCCAATGTGATGACTTTGACTCCCATGCCAGAGCTGCTAGATGCTGGCATGAACAAGCTGGTGGCTCCATCTGTTCGATTCATGTGTATTCTCTGAGGCTGGTAGGCAGAGCAACAGCCATCCTCCTCTCCGGCAGTGGAATACTGATGTAACGCATCCGCAAGAGATTGTTGGATGTCATTAATATCCTGACTGGTAAGAGAGTGCAACACTCTGTGAACGTCATGATCGGATAGAACTGTGACGGGCATGTTGGTTGAATGTTTGGAAAAGACGAGAAGCCAAAGGGGGATATATCAGCGGGATGCTAGCCAGATACAAGTTGCTTTCGAAGTCGACTTAAAGACAGAGATGGGCAATGTCAGGTGCCTAGTTATGAACCGAGGTCGAAATTGTCTAGTATGTAGTATCCAAATAACCTGTTGTATGTTGTTGTACGATACTAGAAGCGGAGGCACGACATGAAGTAGGTAGTCGTGTTGTGGCAGGATGTAAGCATTTCGGCAAGCGACGGCCCAAGAGGTTGGGGATGTTTCCCGCGACTGTTTTCCGCTGATGTTCAACGAGTTTGCCGTTCTTTGTCAGGTTTTCCGCCTCAGGCTGACTGACAAGCCTAGTGCTGGCAATGTTTTTCGTACTACTTACCCTTCACCACGCGCTCGAAGCCATTCTATCTGAATCTTCGAAGGCTCCCTTGCCCATTTATTAGACGCCGAAGGACGCTATAATTCCGAATAGTGAATATCGCATGCCTTTTCGACAGGTAACAAGACTGGCGCAAGAGCACAGTGTCACTTGATTCGCTTTCTTGTGACAGCCATGAATAGTTGAATGACTTTTGATCCGGTATTGTTCACGAAGAAAGATGAGCAGAGTTGCTACATGCGAATATAAATGATGGCTACCCAAAAGGGAAAGAAGGGAAGAGTGATTGGCCTGGACATGCCAAGACTTAAGCGGAGATTCGCGCGCGCACCAGCTTTTTCTTCAAGTTTGCAAAGCGTCGAAACTTCTTCTTCCTCCCAGCCGCGACAGAATCAGTCAATCACCGACGTCCAGTTCGACAATCATTCAAAATGGTAAGCTCGCAAATCACTCTTGGACCTTGAAGCGCTGTCGTCTCTGCAGTGCAATGCGTCGATGCGCCTTGCAAACCTCGCTTGCCTGCGAGCGCAGCAATTCAGGATGATGTTTCAACATCAACATCTATTGTAGTCGATCTTCCCTGCGTGGAAGACGGCAATGACCAATGGCTTGGGCTTGTGACTGGAGTAGAGATACTCGTCAGCGCAGCCCTTTAGAGTCAAAAGCAATGAGCATTGTGCTGATTTGCTTTTCTCAATGAAGGCCCCTAAGTCTGGAAAGAAAGTTGCCGCCGCCCCCTTCCCCCAGGGCAAGGCTGGTGTCTCCAAGAAGAACGCCAAGGTGAGTTTGGCCATTGTCTCCACTGACAGAGAAACCCGCGTGCTGACACGGCCCGTAGAACCCTCTCATCGAGAGACGTCCCCGCAACTTCGGTATCGGTCAGGACATCCAGCCCCGTCGCAACCTCTCGCGCATGGTGCGCTGGCCCGAGTATGTCCGCCTTCAGCGTCAGCGCAAGATCCTCAACATGCGCCTGAAGGTCCCCCCGGCCATTGCCCAGTTCTCCCAGGTTCTGGACCGCAACACCGCTGCCCAGGCTTTCAAGCTCCTCAACAAGTACCGCCCTGAGACCAAGGCCGAGAAGAAGGAGCGCCTGACCAAGGAGGCCACCGCCGTCTCCGAGGGCAAGAAGAAGGAGGATGTCTCCAAGAAGCCCTACACCGTCAAGTACGGTCTCAACCACGTCGTTGGCCTCATTGAGAACAAGAAGGCTTCTCTTGTCCTCATCCCCAACGATGTCGACCCCATCGAGCTCGTTGTCTTCCTTCCCGCTCTCTGCAAGAAGATGGGTGTCCCATACGCCATCGTGAAGGGCAAGGCCCGTCTCGGAACGGTCGTCCACAAGAAGGTGAGCATTTGTCTGCTTAGATGCCAAGCAAGTAATATACTAACGATAACATCAGACCGCTGCCGTCCTCGCTTTCACCGAGGTTCGCTCCGAGGACAGCTCTGAGCTCTCCAAGCTCGTCTCTGCCGTCAAAGAGGGCTACATGGCCAAGACCGAGGAGTCCAAGCGCCACTGGGGTGGTGGTATCATGGGTGCCAAGGCTGTTGCTAAGCAGCAGAAGAAGCAGAAGGCCCTTGACAACGCCATCAAGATCTAAGTGCCTTGATTGTCACTTTGCGTCTGGCGTTGGCTATGGACTGTGCTTCTGGTGGGGAACAAAAGCTTTTCGAGTTACTTTCTGGCACCAGAATGACAGTTTTGTCGTGCTGCAAAAAATTTCTTTAACGACCCTTTTGAATGATACCCAAACTTTCCATTTTGTTAAACAGTGATCCACTACAATAAACGCGCAATGGCTCAAGTGATTTGTCTGCGCTTTGAATTGAAGGGTAAGCTCAACCATCAAGCCATGTTCAACACATGGGCCGAAGCTGCCATCACATGCCGTCACCTTCGACTCGGTTTCGTCTTCTCACGCTTCTGTCCAGCTCTGCCGATCCATCCTCGACCTGTACCGTGCCGCAGCGATGATTTGGCCGGCCTATGCGTTGATGGCTTCTTGCAAGTGGCGAATTCCGGCCGGTGTGGGTCGATGTAAACGTGGCCGCGACTCTTTCTCAGGTGTATGAGAGGAGGAGGCTTGGGTGTTTTGTGCTCGGGACTTGGAACTCGAAGCTGATCATGTACAGATCACGACTTTTGTGATGTCTCGAACCATTTTCTCACGTCGGCGCTACCATCATGCGCGGCGCGGAATACTGCATAGCATATAGATTAGTTCAGCATCGAAAATGCAAGGGTTGGGCGTTTCAACACTTACGTTGACGTTCTGTCTCGTCCAAGCTTCTCGTGAAGTCGGCACCTTCACCCAATGCACTTCGTGAGTTTAGCGCTTGGTCTGAAATCTCGGCTGCACGTTGCTTGAAGGTCTGTCGATCCAATATCAGATTCTGATCAATCGTGAAGTCATGATGGAAAACTCACATCAGTCAGAATGTCGACCATTTCTTCTTCCTCGAATAGTTCTAGCATGCGAGCACCGATGTTGTAGAAATGTTGTGCTTGAGCTCGTAGGTCTACTGTCTTTGGGTCTGCCTTGAGTGCATTCATGACACGACCGGATAGTGCTTGAGGAAGGTCCAGAGTCGCAAGAGATGAATTGCCTGAAGGGTTGCTTACGGCCAGCATTTCGGCCAGCCAGAGAGGCAACTCTAGTTTGGAGCCTTGGTTGATCTGTGACGAAAGTCAGCTGGTTGGCAAGTAGGAAGATGAGGCTCAAGAAAAACGCACATCTTCTCCTGGATTACCCTGCAGGTAGCCCATGTTGGGAACAGATAGTTCAAACGTGCAAGGCACTTTCTGGGCGACATATCAGTCTTGTGTGCAGAGAAACGGTTATCATATTCTTACCTGGGCATCTGTCAGGATGGCGTCGATGTTGTAATATGAGCCCATGATTTCTACTGGACTCAACAGAAACCAGAGCAGAGACGATGCGAAGAGAAACAAGAGAATGGGGATTCAAGATGTTGGAAATGTCGTTGTTCAGAAAGATGACCCGGCAAACAGAAGGGTGGAAAGAAGTAGCGGGTATGCACGGAGGCTGCATGCGTAGTCGTGCTACTGCCTGGGATCAAGGACGATATTTAACACGAACAAACTCCTGGAACAGTTTTGTTCTTGCTTTCACTCGCCGCCACTCGCCGCACCTACGACTTGTTCGAATCGTCTCGTAAATTTCTCAGAGTTTTTTGGTCAGTCAAAGACCTTCTTCTAGCATCTCGCACATGGGAGACGCGTAAACGCGCGCGCGACTGGAGATAGAAACCCGGAGATTAGAAAGACAAAGACCGGCCAACTGACTCGCAGCAGGTCAGAGCTCCGCTTCCACCAGCGGCAACCAAAGACATCAAGACAGACAAGCGCACAACATCGCGTCCATCAAAGGGGCGATTCGACTATCATTTCTGGCCCGAGGTTGCACAAGCAACTCTTGACTCGATACACGTTGGGTCACTCTATCCAAGACATCCGTCCACACAAGACTCCAACAACGTCTCCCGTGTCGTGTGAGCGTACACTCTGACACTGCCTTCGACAATCGACGTCAGCTTCGCAGCATTTCGGCTCTCGATGAACTAGTCGTCGGCCGACCGAAACACACACCATGGTCAACAATAGCGACCTAGGCAACCACGCCACCCACGACAGGGACACGGCCATGCTCCATGCCCACAACGACAGTCCGCATCCATCCAGCAACGACATGTCGAGAGCCACAACCCCCGATGGCCTTGACTACAGGTCGAGTCGAACACGCCCTCGCGTCTTTCCCTACACCAAATACCTGCCGTACGAGACCGAGTCTCACGACCAACGACAACAAGATGTGGACGAGATGATCAAACACCTGTACGTTGCAGTAGCCTCGGGCGACTTTGTGCCGGGAGCTGTGCACTGGACAAAAGAGATCCGCGGATGGCTGTCGCTCAAGTTCGACCTCAGTCGGCAGCAGCGCGTGAGCCTGATCAGGCTCTACTATGAGCTCGCTCTCGCGCCAGGCCTCGAGTACACGGTTGCCGAGCGCTTTGCCAGCATGTTCATGGTCTTGACAAAGCGCCGCCACTACCTGAAGCCTATCGACGATCTCGTGCTGGACTGGAGGCCGCTGTACCAAGAGATCAAGGTCTTTGTGCTGCCAGGCGAGTTCGCCACTCCTAACACTTTCTCCAGCAAGCGAAGTATTCGCACCTTGACCAAGATCTGCACCTTCGCTCAGCTCTTCTTCGATCCACGCGAGATTCCAGCCATGTTCCATGAGCTGCTCCCCTTCTTTTCCATGTCGCCTACCGAGAACGCCTTCGTCGTTACCGCTCTCTTGAATCTCTTCTTTCCCACCCACGCTCCTCCGCCCGATCAGCCTGACCTCCAGCCTCAACATTACCTACCCACATTCTTTCACCTTTGGTCCATCGTGAACCGCTCGACCTTTACCGATCAACGATTCCTTGACCTGTTCTCTAGGCTGTCGCGCGACTGTTTGACGGCGGATCACGTTTCCTTTGGTGAACATGGCATATACACGGCTGAGCAGACGTCCATGGTCTTCACAGCTATCCTGAGGTTGCTCGAGATTCCTGTCGGTCAGGCTTCATCACCGTACAACATCAATGTCGATGTCGGCGCTGGCTTGTCCGCCCTTCTCGAGCGCGATCCTCGCAAACATCCAGTTTCCAGGAGCATCGCAAGATGGATCGCCATGTCGTTGTCACCAGCATGCCTCGGCGCGAAGGACGGCAAGTCCATCTTCCACCAACTTGAAGGCCTGATCCAGGGCATCGAGACCTTCTTCCATCCTTCCAACACAGGCACCTGGACCAAGACCTTGTCACAGCTTGTCTATTATCTTGCAGATTTCTTTGTCATGCGTTGGAACAGAGAAGAGAGTGGTGAATACAAGATGCCCGCTGAGCGCAAGCTGACACCCGAGTTGCGGAAACGCTTTGTTCTTTGCTTGAGAGAAGTCGTCTTCATGAACATCTACTCCAAGAGTGGTACTGCTGTCAACTATGCCTTGTCTACCCTACAATGTCTGGCCTTCCTTGAACCCAACTTGATCTTACCTGGTGCTTTGCAGAGAATTTATCCAGCCATGCAAGGTTTGGTCGAGGTCCACAGGACAACTTCATCGATCCGTGCCCTTCAAATGCTGTCTAGAATCATTGCTCGTACCAAGGGCTTCAGATGCCACCTGACGACCCTGCTCGGTCTTGCTCTGCCCGGTATTGATGCAAACGATCTTGACAAGACCCTGAACTCACTCTCCTTCGTCCAGGCTGTGTGCTACAACATTCCACTTTATGATCTGACCAAGAATGCAAAACACACGGATTCGGATGGTGAGCCCATGTCTGGCAGTACCTCTACTGCTGTCGAGTGGATTACACAACAGGTTGATCGTTTCGAGGCTGAAGGTTCGCTGATCGAGTTGGATTATGAGAACGAGCTTACCGACGAAGACGAGGAGATTATCCTGCGCTCATCTACTGCTGGCTTTGCTGAGTTCCTAATCGCTTTCCTCGGACGTGTATTCACTCTGCTCCAGAATCTCCCTGATGCCTCTCGTGTCAAGAGCGGCTCTCCTGAAGAGAATGTTGTCAACACCTTGCCGGCAGCTTTCGCACCTCTTCTCGCAGCCTTGTCACCTGAGCTGTATGATGTTGCCCTTCAACAGATTGCAAAGTTTGTCACCAACCATGTCGTGCATCAAGCTCGCGACGCCATGGCATTCATCTGTAATGCGCTAGTCAAAGTCTCTCCCAAGAAGGCTTTGAGCCGTCTTCTTCCAGACCTCATTTCAAGCATCAGGACTGAGATTGACGAGAACGGTGCTGGATCGAGCAGAACATCTGGCTCGGAGATTCTTCCTCGCGATCGTGCTCTGGTGTGGAATATCAGTCTGCTCAGCATGTGCGTAGTCCACGTAGGCTCCGACGTGCTTGACTTCAAGGAAGAGTTGTTTGATATTGCCAGCTACATGCAGGACAAGTGCAAGGGAATCCCTCTGGTCCATGTCTCGAATTTTGTCCATCACCTGCTGCTCAACCTGACTGTCACATATACCACCGATTACTCTCTGTATGACCAGGTGGATCTGGACAAAGGATTGCAACCTAGTGATTGGGCGAAACTGCCCGACCCCAAGAGCTTGAATGTAAAGTGGCATGTGCCGAATGAAGCTGAGATTGAGTTTGCTGTCAGAATTTTCGAGTATCAAGGCAAGCGTTCCATCGACGCACTCAACGCGCTCACCAGTGATGATTCGCCAGTCAAGCGGGACGGTACAGGCAAGGACTGGTCAGATGAAGTTTCTCGCAACCTCGTTCTCTTACGTCTACTTATTTCGGGTATCTCTTGCTTCTTCCGCTCGGACGATTCATCTATCACTCCTGTGAGTGGTCATGATACTGAAGTAAATGGCTGCATATCACTCAAGCAGGAAGTCCAGCAGAGCTCTGCGGATTTGACTGATCCCGACGATGACAAGATCCGCAAGACATTCATTTATCCGACTGGATACCCGCTAACAACTAGCAGCCCACACTACGAAGCAGTTCACAAGCTGCGTCGTCTTACGGGTGAAACCTTGCATCGCGTTCACGAGTTCTTGTCTCAACATCAGCAGGATGATGTGCTCTGCTTTAATGCCCTCTACACGGTCTATCGCTCATGGTTCAGTGATATAGGTATTGAGCGATCAGCTCATGTTCTAGACCGTTTGAGTCGACTTCTATCGGCGGATATCCACCCTTACAAGTTCAGCGGCACCCGCAAGGCCTATCCACGACCACTTCTCGCTAGACGTGCCAACTTGTACCATGTCCAGCGATTGAGATACAACGAATCTCCACGTGCGGCATCGGATCTTGATAAGATTCTCTTGCTTGATTTGGCGCAATCAAGTGTGTCAGTCTACACAGACATTCGACGCACAGCTCAGACAGCATCAGAGTCTGCTGTACAGTGCGTCATCGGAGCCAAGTCTTTAGTCATCCCTCCCCTGCTTGACGCTTTGGAAGACGCCGTAAACAAGACAGACTTTCCACGTATCAAGGGAGCCGTCTTCTCATTGCTCTTCGGTAGTCTGGCTCGCCCTATTGAGCGAAACTGGAAGTTCACTCCCAGACTTATCAAACTCTTCATCCGCGTAGGAGAGACGGACAAGCCTAGTATACAGAAACTCGTCAGCAACGCCAATTTCCAAGTGCACTCGATGTGTAGAGCCTTGGATCGTATGGTCATACTGGACGAAAAGATTGTTGACAACATCTGGCCAGCCGAGAACACTCAACCCTCGAGCAAGTCTCAGACGGTTGCAGCTTCTCTCCAAGATGCCAAGACGTTACTGCCTCCTAAGCAGGAGCGTATCCGTCAGCGCAGGATGTTGATCGAAGGAAAGAAGTCTGAGCTTGCTTCCGAATTGGTTCTTATGATCAAAGACTCGCATTGGCGCAAGGCTCAGCGTGTCGCGGCTCTTGTGATTGGCCTCGACTATAGATTTGAGACCATTGCCTCTGAGGGTATGCTTGACCTGGTCGTGAAGGGTGTAATCGACTCCCACCCATCGTTGCGTGTGCTTTTTGCCAATGCTCTGCTTGCTATCTGCAGTCTCATCCAGACCAGAGCCGTGACTGAGCACAAGTACGAAAATTATCTTCTCGACAAACAATTCCCGCCGACCCGTATGATGCTCGAGACCAAGCCTAAGGACCCCAACTGGACAAAGCAATATCTGGAGGCTTTTTCACAACCCGAGGCCGAGTACTATGTTGATTTAGAATACCCTGGCTGGTTGGTATGGAGCAATCTTATGCGTGTTGCCACAAACCATGCTGTCGATCTGGACTATGACGAAGTTGAGATGGAAACCCGCAAGCGCATCGGCAAACACATTGACCGTCAGTGGATTTCTGTCTTTTTCGACTACATGAAGCAAGAACCTCGCGATACTCAAGATCGTTTCCGCACCACAAATTGTACAGTCGTGTCTTGGATCTTGGACCTCGTCATGGTTGGTCTGACACCAGCTACCTTTGACGATGTAGTAGATCTCACCAAAGCTACCTTTGGCGATGGAAGCGACAAACATCAACATCGTGCCACCGCAGAGATCATGGCTGCCCTCATCAATGCTGCAGAAGACTGTCAGCCGAAGATGCAGGAGAAGGTGTGGGAGTTTATCTTCCCTCTTCTCGAGCGAGTCTTTCAGGATGGCCTGACTCCGGAGAACTTGTCATACTGGAGCAGTTTCTGGACTCTCACCGGGTGTGCAAGAGATCCTCGGCGATGCTGGCCTCTTGTAGACTACTTCTCAAGCTTCAGACTGGACATGTCAACCAACGCTGCTTTCAAGGAGAGCTCCAAGATCACTCTCCTGCAGCTTGTGATTGGCACTCTTGGCTGGCACTTCCAGAACGAAAAGCCCATTCTCGAAGACTTCTTGAAGCATCTCGACCATCCTTACAAGGGTGTTCGTGAGAACATTGGTCATACAATCTCGTCCATCTATCGTACCCGCTACTACGAAGCATACGCAGATGTCGAAACCCTTATGGAAGCGCAAAAGGCTGCATCATCTATTGGTACGCGACCCTTCCAAGCAACGGAAGAGTTCCGCGCTACTATCAAGGATGTCTTCGAGAGACTTGAGAAATGGCGTCAAGAACGACCTGCTGGTATTCAGACCCCGACACCATATACCCAGGCTAGCAAGACTGTACTGTACTGGCTGGAATCTACAGTCAACAACTATGACTGTACGATGCTGGTTGAATTCTTGCCAGACCCGTTCATGCAGCAACTCCTTAACATGATGGACGTGAAGGAAGATCCTGAGCTTCAGTCACACGCTTGGAGTGTCTTCAAACAGTTCCCCAATATTCCACACAGGAAGGGTGAGGATGAGGCTCTGGCAAAGAGTCTTGTCGAGATTGGCAGAACCAGCCCTGCATGGCACCAGCGCCTGCGCACTCTGATCAACATCCAGGTGCTCTTCTTCCGCTACCTGTTCATCATGGAGTCTCCTCGTCGGATCTATCTTTTGAACAGTGTCAGAGACATGCTGCATGATACACAACTTGAAGTGCGCCTGGGAGCAGCTCAGACCATCTCTGGTATGATCCGCTGTTCACCTGTCGAATTCCGCGATAAAGCTGTCGCAGACCTCAAAGAGCACTTCACCCAGCTGCTCGTCAACAACGCTCTGCCCAAGCGTGGCAGAAACGCCGGACCACCCGGCACTCCTACTCCTGAACAGAACCGTCTTGTCATCACTCGTCATGCTGCTGTTCTAGGTCTCGGCTCGCTCGTGCAAGCCTTCCCGTATGCCAGTCCACCTCCTCAGTGGCTGCCTGAGGTTTTGGCCACGCTTGCCATGAAGGCTGCCAATGATCCTGGTGTCGTCGGCAAGGCTGTCAAGACCATTTTGAGCGAGTTCAGAAAGGTGCGACAGGATACATGGCATGTGGATCTCAAGGTAATTATACAACGTCACCTCATTTCATTCTCAGTCACTGACATATTGCTTTACAGGTATTCAAACCCGAGCAGCTGGAGGATCTGGAGGGTGTGTTGTGGAAGAGTTACTTTGCATAAAAGGAGGCAGAAAAGAATGACTTGGTCGGTATGGGAAGTTGCATGCCTGTCTTTTAGCGAGTTCTCTGCATCTTGTGTTTTTCATTTTTTCGGGTTTTTCTTCCCCTCTCAGTCGTCGCGGCACTGCATCTGCATTAGGTGGGGGATGTTGGTCTACTGTTTGTTAGAACAAGATGCTATACACCAGAATGAAATCCAACAATCACACCTCTCTTGCTGCATCGTTCTTGAAAACCTTTGATTGCCAGCCACCTTCTCGATAATAGAAAACGAGTAAATGGGAAGAGGGGCTTTCTCGTTCAGGTCGCCCATCAGAGAGATTCGAGACACCAACTGCGGTGTCTACGCTGGGTCACCGCACGACTTTTTTCGCTCAAAGACAAGCGTCAGCTAAATCCCCTCCTGTCTACACACCTTGGCCCCCTTGAGTGTTTTTGGGGATTGCTCAAAGCAAGATTTGACGGTTTACTCACGTTTACTACTGGATCGAAAAGGAGCGACTTGCCGGGTGTCTCCACAGATTGTGGTATACAGTGTGTAAAGAAGCGACGAGACGAGGTTGACCAAGCAAAAGTTGGCTATTACCGAGCCCTCGTCAGCAAAAAAAAAAAAGAAAAAAAAGAAAGAGGTGATGAGAAAAGAAAAGAGAAAGTCATGATCGAGTCTATTGTAAAACATCTTGTAACGAATAATGCCAATCGCTTCTATGTATACCTATCTTCTTCTAAGAACCAAGGAAACCATTGCCCTCGCGTGAGACCTCGCCACAGACTCAAAGGTACAGGCCACATGCGCCAATAACCTAGATTGCGACCCGCGTCGCCGAGCAGAGGTAGCACCAGACAACACCAAAGCACAAACCATGCCACATTCAAGAACGCATACACAGAGGGCAGCATTCTGCATCGATGCAAAACTGTTGACACGGCCATCTCGAAAGCGAATCCGAGTGGTTGTGCCCAGAAGAATGCTAGTATCAGCCAACGCAAGTCGTTGACGGGTTTGGCAGCGAATGCTGGATCCGGCGGCACGAGACCGGTGTGCACGATTCCCGAGAAGAAGAAAGTAGTGGCTGCAAGCAAGAGATAACGTGGATGGCTAGCACGAGGCAGGTGCAGGAGGCCGGCAAGCCACACTCCAGGGCCTGAGCAATAATATCTCAGCGTCTGATGCCAGTAACGACCCCAAAAGTTGCGCACGGCACCGAGGTTTGCGGTTGCGAATGTGCTTCTGAAGCTGCCGAAAAAGGTAGGCCAGAGATGCGGGCTCCATGCGTCAGGAAGCAGACCGAAATAGTGCAAGGTGACGGGAAGGCAGCAAGGTAACTGGAATTGCTGGCCTATAGTCGCCCAGACTTGGAATGCCATTATTGTGCACCTGACCAGTCTTGGAGGCAAGAGTGCGATGGTTCCGGATATGGGTAGTGGCGAGTCAACGCTCAGGTCATGGGTCCAGAAGTAGGGATCTTGCTGCGTCCAGGCAGATGCCAGATCCATCACTACGTAGCCGCTGAGGGTCCGTAGGAGAGCCGTGAGGATGAAGTGTAGATGGCTGGGAGGATTTGGGTGCCGAGCAGGCTGTTTGGAATCGTGCGATGGCGAGCCAATCTTCCAATCCACGAATCGCATTGATATGAGCAATGTTCCTATCCAAGGCACACGCTCGGCCAGTTTGGTTGGGTATGGCTGGTCGAGATACTCCTGCCTCCTTGACTCATCGCCAGCGTCTGACAGCGGTGTCTGCTTCTTGTTGGCGGTCAGTGATTTGGCCTGATTGGTATTGACAATCACTCTCCGGAAATCCTGCCGTGGGTCGTTAAACAAGAGCAGGTGATAGCTGTGTAACAGCATGTCGAATGAGATGACATCAATGCCGCCCATGACTGTCCAGGCGTGGATCAGAGAGGCCGTTATGATGGGCAAAGCGATTGTGCAAAGTGTCTGTTTTGTTGCAACCCATGGCGGCACAGAGAAGGCGATCGGGAGGACCAGCAGGGGAACAAAATAGCTCAAGCTTTGGGGACCTGGTACTAGGCGGTTCACAAGGTAATGGTATGTAAAGTCGGACGCCATTTCTTGTGATTTGTGGGAAGATGGTTGGTATCTACATGAGCCATCATGGACAATTATTCTCGATCTTGTTTGGCAGCAGTTTCGAGCCAGAACATCATGTCGTCATGGAAGTTGGTCAAGAATTGTATGAGCGCTTGCTATCCGACCCATCACCAGGCAGAGATGTTCTGTATACAATAAACGCTCATGAAAGAGAGCGCCTTTGTTTCCACCAAGCACACAACACAATGGCGCAATCTTCCAAATCAGTCAAGGCAAGGTTTAATTCACGCTTACGTCGGTACCGAAGCCCACTGTACCGACAAGCATTCTCGTGAGTGACTCACCAGACTATCGATTGCGAAAATGGAGAATTGCTGGGGAAAAGGCCGCTTGACTTTCTGAACAAACTCAAAAATTGGTAGAAACTTCGAACAATCCCACCTTCCAGCGGCTCTCTTCGTTTCGACGTTGGAGCGTGATACGGCCGGCATCGCGGGCTTCCGTACCGCCGGTGCTGGCCGAAGGCGGATCTGCTGACCTTTAGGCGTTCGCAAAGCAGGCAACCACAATGTTTCCAAGCAGCAAGGCTGCCTAATAATTCGCCTCAAGTCTTGCCTGGTTGGTGATGAATTGCAAATAACAGGATAGACAACAGTGGCGTGCTAAGCTGTGTGATAGCAGAGGTATGATGTCGGAAAAGAAGGCCCTGGATCGGTGAGATTGTTCGGAGATGGTTCGTGGTTGAAGTCCAGTTGGCTTGGCGAATTGTGGCGTTTCGTCGAATCCTGGAGGCAAGAGTCATAGTTGCTGCTGGGGGGTGACCACTTTCGCGACTTCGGTCATTCTTCCAAGCACTTCTCAAATATCACCGCAAACATGAATGGTCAGATCAACAGGAATATTCGCGTGGCCGCACGCAAGTAGAGTCAGACATCTGGTCGAGTCATCAACAGAGAAGAGCTTCACAACTTTGGCGGTGCTACGTACTGTGTAAAGTGGTCAAACTCGCCTTTGCTCGATCGCGTCTGCTCCAGGCAGTCGCCACCGCCTCCCCCAACTTGAGTCACCTTGGGTTGTCATTCTGTTGATCACCCTTCTTAATACCTTCTGTTTGCCCTTGCCCATTCTGCTTCCCACAACATCCCCGATATCAGTTTGAGGGGTTCTTGTTGTAATACTCTGTCTGCCTTGCGGTTCCGTCTACTCCGCAGGCTTCTTGCCCTCTCCACTCCACACAGCCCTCCAACCACACCTCTGTCCAACAAGATTGCTGTCAAGCTGGCCCTGACTCTGGCGCGCTAAAGTCAACCAACTCCACTGTCGCCTATTCATTCGCCTCACAAGGCAGCTATGCTCATTGGATCCTCGCTTGCTCTCACTCCAGTCGCTTCTTACTCGAAATTCGCCGCCAAAACTCAAGAGATGGGCTCGTACATGTGGTAAGCCCTGACAGGGCCATCCGCTGTCTACTCCTGCCGTACTTTCCACCTGGACGGGAAGAAAGTACTCTAGGAGTCATTTCTTGAGACTGGTGCCTTCGCGTACTACTGACTGGAAGACTGGTCTTCTGCTATATCTACACGGTTTACTCTTTCCGGATACCTCTACCCTTCACAAACACACGCACCAACACACACTACTACCTTACAACATGGACTTTGCTCCTACATCATTTTGTGGTCGCTCGATCGTCTCTATCGAAAACATCCTCGCCCTTGATAAACTACACGCTCCCTCTTCCGCTCTACCCCTGTCGCAAGCCAACTCCCAATCTGTACCCCCCGAACAACGTCGCAACCCTCGCCGCAGCCAGGGAAATGCTCTCCAAAAACCTCCAACTCTCGTGCGCCAAGAAGAGCGCAAGGCATCCTTCGTGGATGGCCTCGTCGGTACGTGTCAGATGCAATGTTCGTGATGAAGCCAAGCTGAATCGTGCGCAGACTCTGCCGCCCAAATGGTAGAAGTCATTTGGCCCTTGTCCGTCAGCCCTTGCAAGCCTCAGACCAGCGGTGTCTTGTCCTTGCGCAGGTATATCGAGGAAACACTGCGCAGATCTCGTACAAGTTATTCCACCTTGCAAGTGGCTCTGTACTATCTTGTCCTGATCATGCCTTGTGTCCCCAAATCCGATTTTACCATGCAGCAATCGGTCGACACGCCGTCAGTCCGGGCTCTGCAATGCGGCCGTCGCATGTTCCTTGCTGCTCTGATTCTTGCATCCAAGTACTTGCAGGATCGCAACTACTCTGCCAAGGCATGGAGCAAGATGTCGGGTCTTAAGGTTGCTGAGATCAACCTCAACGAGCGTGCGTTCCTTGAGGCAGTCAACTGGAAGCTTCACATCCCAGACCATCTATTCAAACGCTGGACCGACGTTGTCCTTCGTTACACTCCTGGCCAGTCTCCTCCACCAGCCGGGCAGAGCTTCTCTTCTGAGCAGACAAGCTGGAAGACTATCATCCCTCAGCTCACTCCAGACTTGGAGCTGGTTGCACCTACCGCAACAGAAACTGTGGTGTGCGCGCCGCCAGAGTCGACAGTCGAAACATTTACCTCGTTGCCATCATTCCTCGAGCCACAGACAGAAGTTAGACCTCGCACACCCATTCTTGGCGTCAGCTATCTTCCCACCCCCAGACAAACGCCTCCCCCTGTCCGCGCTCCTGCAGCGAGCGCTGACAGTGTTGAGCCATGCGTCATGGTTGGCAAGTTCAGCCGTCGTTCATCATTTGGAAGCCAGGTCTCTTCCGTTATGAGCCCTGCATCAATGCTATCAGAGGGATCGCGCCTGTCACCTGCGTCATCAGTGACGTCGGTGTCATCGGCCAATTCATTCATTCAAGAGTCGAAGATTTCGACAAATATTGCTTTGCCAGAATGGCAGATGCGAAGTACCGCGTATGACGCTCAGCCCCAGGCCAGCCGAGCGGTCAAGCGCAGTCAGGACGAAATGTCCGAGTGGGAAGAAGTGGACTATGTTGAAGAAGCTCTGCCAGTACGAGTATGTTCCTCGATGGTCAGACAAGATGAAGGAACCAAGGCATTGCCTATTGTTCTCGACGATGAGAACTGCGCCGGCATTAGCAGGGCGGCAGAAATCGGCAGAGCAAAGGCAACTTTTAATATGCTACTTAGTAAGGCTCAGTCGCAGGCTCAGTCTGTAAAGCGCAGACGGGTCTCACATGGCTGTGGACCATGGACTGACCGGGCTCTCGATCGCGGCGCAATAGTCGTTGATTAGAAAGATGGCTCGGACCAGAATCATTTGCGAGAAATACGAAAAAAGCGTGTCTGATTGACAAAAGCTTGACGGATTCATCATTTTAACTGCTTTCTTGCACTTGATACCAAGGAAGGCATGGGAGGGAAAGCTCACAAGGGAGCAGGCGAATTGTAGGCGCAAATAGTCTTTTTTTTTTGAATGTTGTATGTACAGAGTTTCTTGAATAATTCCTTTGACGCATGTCGAGGCACGCGATCAGTCCTCTTCGACTTCCCTCTTGCCAAAGACGTAGGCGAGACCACCGCTGACAATGTTGGCGGCGCAGAGACCCAAGGTCGCGCCTCTAATGATACCTCTGGCACCAAACTTGCTGGCGAAAGCTTGCTTCCTCCTTCTTGCGACAACCAGGTATGCGGCACTCCAAGCAGACGTGACACCAGCGGAATCGACGGGGAAGCCGTTCAGATTGAGGTAGGAAGAGAAGAGCAGAACGGGGACGAAGAGCATGGGCAGCTTTTGGAAGGGGCGAAAGTGCTGGGCTGTGATGAGGGTTGCGAGGGCGGTAGGTGGGACCGAGGACTCTGTGTTGGGTCATGTCTTGTCAGCGATGCTGCTGCCGCCGCTGCTGCCGATTTTGTTTGGGTGGTGGATTGGTTAAACAGGCAGGTACGCACCTCCCCATGCGCGCATGTAGCTGAGGACGCCCTCTTTGGCCTCGGTCGATGTGTCTTTTCCTGGCATGGGCATTTTGGATTGACGTGTGACTTTTGATTGTTTATTGGAGTAATCACAAAGATCTGTTGGAGAAAGCAGGACGATGGATAGGTATTATCACAGTAAATAGCTAGAATGGAAGAAATGCCGTCATGGGTGGAAAATGCAGCCAATCGCAAGGGCATGGGGGTTGGGTGCCTGTTGGCGTCGAGGTCGTCTCGGCCATGACAATCTACACATTGCAGATTGCAACTCCGTCCACAACTGTTTGGCTTGTCACAGACTGCACCACATTGTGGGAGACACACACACACACACAACCCACACCATGTCGTCGGAAAAGTCGCGCGAGCACCACGACGGCAGCAGCGGCCGCGCCTTCACCGTCGACCAGAAAGCCGCCGTCGTGCGCGTCCGCAAATGCAACCCGACAGCCTTCTACGACATCCTGGGTCTGGAATCTTCAAAATCCACAGCAACAGAGTCGGAAATCAAAAAGGCATACCGCAAACTGAGCTTGCTCACCCACCCGGACAAGAATGGCTACACGGGCGCCGACGAGGCCTTCAAGATGGTTGCGCGCGCCTTTGCCGTGCTGAGTGATGCGGATAAAAAGGCAAAGTACGATCGATTTGGAGGCGACCCGGATAGCAGGTTTGGCGGTGCGAGTGCCTCGAGTTCGGCGAGTCCCTTTGCGGG
Organism: Aureobasidium sp. P6; assembly: GCA_003992365.1. Lineage (NCBI taxonomy): Eukaryota > Fungi > Ascomycota > Dothideomycetes > Dothideales > Saccotheciaceae > Aureobasidium > Aureobasidium sp. P6. The sequence goes on along the minus strand of RZIQ01000096.1, from coordinate 1,304 downwards.
TGGTGGTGGTGCGACGAGGAGGGGTCAGGCTGGGGCCATGTTTGAGGATGAGATAAGTCCTGAGGATCTGTTCCGTCAGTTCTTTGGCGGCGGCATGGGTGGTGCTGGACCTTTTGGCGGCATGGGCGGTGGTCCGTTTGGTAAGTTCCTCCGTTCACTTCCCCTCCTCGACTCTACTGACCACATTCAACAACAGGCGGAGGACTCTTTGACGGCCCGGGATTCGCCTTCAACATGGGCGGCGGCCCCGGCATCCGCATCCACCAATTCGGCGGCGGTGCACCGCGACGACGACCCCGTCAACCCGCCGACCCGAACCAACCACCTCCCTCGCTCTTCCAATCCCTGCAATCGCTTCTCCCGCTCATCCTCCTCTTCATCTTCCCCTTACTCAGCGGCCTCTTTTCCGGCACCAGCTCGTCTTCTGGCCCTTCCGTCCGCTTCGAGCCCATACCGCCATTCACCCACCACCACATCTCCTCGGGCTTCCAAATCCCGTATTATGTCAACCCCCGCGACGTTGTCGACTTTTCGACCAAAAGGTGGAAAGAGCTCGACAAGAAAGCCGACAATCAATACGTCAACGACCTTTCACACAAATGCGAGGTGGAGCACTCGAGGCGGAACTACGCTTTCCAACAGGCTCAGGGTTTCTTTTTTACGGATCAGGTCAAATTGCAGCAGGCGAGGGGCATGGGCGTGCCTTCGTGTGATCGCTTGAATCAGTTGGGTATCAGGACGAGATGAGGGGCTGGCATTATAGCTTTTTTTTTCTTTTTTTCTTTTTTGTTTCCGAGAAGATTCATATTTCTTCTCTTGTATATCACTTGTAGCATTTCCTCTTTGGCCTCTTCTTTTTTTTTCTTCCTTTCTGGCGCGGCGTTTCTTTTTCTTTTTCTTTTTCTTTCCAATTCGGCGACTTACTTCTGCCCACCCTCCCCCTTTTTTCTAGGATACTTGGAGAGACACAAAAGATCATTTGTAAAAAAGACATTGGCATATGAGAGAAAAGGGGAAAAAACAAACAATTCTACTTTTTCCCTCTTCTCTTCTCTTCAACTCTCTTATCTTCTCTGTTCTCTTCAACTCTCTTCTCTTCTCTATTCTCTTCAACTCTCTTCTCTTCTCCTCTCTTCTCTTCTCTATTCTCTTCTCTTCTACTCTCTGCTTTGATCATACCAAAAATGTCGAGGATCGAAGAAAAGGGGAGGGGAAAAAAAAAAAAACAGACAGATCAGGGTTACTCTGTCGGCACTCCTCGACTCAGAAGAAAGAAAAAAAAGGAAGAAAAAAAGAAGAAAGAT